>CAXAJV010000873.1:0-342182 GCA_963969225.1 Xylocopa violacea
ATCTAAGGCAACCTATTATCTCAGACGTAATATTATACAATATTCCTGGCGTGTCGGTACATACTTTTCGGTGGGAATATTATATTCGTCCATAACGGTCGATATCGTAATCTAAGGCAATCTAACATCTCGGATGCAAAATTTGACTAACATATTCATGGCCTGTCGAACCCTACTTCTCGGAGGGAACAGTATATACGTCTATAACGTCATATATCCTAACCTAAGGCAACCTAACATCTCGGATGTAACATTTTGACAACATTCCAGGCAATGTCGGTCCCTACGTCTCGGTGGTAACATTACCATGCGTCTATAACGGTATATATCCTAATCTTAGGCAACCTAACATCTCGGATGTAACATTTTACCACATTCCAGGCGTGTCGGTCCCTACGTCTCGGTGGTAACATTACATGCGTCTATAGCGGTATATATCCTAATCTTAGGCAACCTAACATATCGGATGTAACATTTTAACAACATTCCAGGGCCTGTCTGGCCCTACTTCTCGGTGGTAACATTACATGCGTCTATAACGGTATATATCCATAATCTTAGGCAACCTAACATCTCGGATGCCAACATTTTACCACATTCCAGGCGTGTCGGTCCCTACGTCTCGGTGGTAACATTACTTGCGTCTATAACGGTATATATCCTAATCTAAGGCAACCTATACATCTCGGATGTAACATTTTACCACATTCCAGGCGTGTCGGTCCCTACTTCTCGGTGGGAACAATTACATGCGTCTATAACGTTATATATCCTAACCTAAGGCCACCTAACATCCTCGTATGTAATATTTGACAACATTCCTGGCGTATCGAACCCTACGTCTCGGTGGTAAACATTAACATGCGTCTATAACGGTATATATCCTAATCTTAGGCAACCTAACATCTCGGATGTAACATTTTACCCACATTCCAGGCGTGTCGGTCCCTACGTCTCGGTGGTAACATTACATGCGTCTATAACGTTATATATCCTAACCAAAGCCACCTAACATCTCGTATGTAATATTTGACAACATTCCTGGCGTGTCGGTCCCTACGTCTCGGTGGTAACATTACATTGCGTCCTATAGCGGTATATATCCTAATCTTAGGCAACCCTAACATCTCTGATGTAACATTTTACAACATTCCAGGCCTGTCGGTCCCTACGTATCGGTGGTAACATTACATCGCGTCTATAACGTTATATATCCTAACCTAAAGCCACACTAACATCTCGTATGTAATATTTGACAACATTCCTGGCGTGTCGAACCCTACTTCTCGGTGGTAACATTACATGCGTCTATAACGGCATATATCCTAATCTTAGGCAACCTAACATCTCGGATGTAACATTTTACCACATTCCAGGCGTGTCGGTCCCTACGTCTCGGTGGTAACATTACATGCGTCATATACGTTATATATCCTAACCTAAGGCCACCTAACATCTCGTATGTAATATTTGACAACATTCCTGGCGTATCGAACCCTACTTCTCGGTGGGAACAGTATATACGTCTATAACGTTATATATCATTACCTAAGGCAACCTAACATGTCTGATGTAATATTTGACAACATTCCTGGCGTGTCGGACCCTACTTCTCGGTGGGAACAGTATATACGCCTGTAATGTCATATATTCTAACCTAAGGCAACCTAGCATCTCGGATATAACATTTGACAACATTCCAGGCCTGTTGGAACCCTACGTCTCGGTGGTAACATTATATGCGTCTATAACGTTATATATCCTTATCTAAGGCAACCTAACATCTCGGATGCTATATTTGACAACATTCCTAGCCTGTCGAACCCTACTTCTCGGAGGAACAGTATATACGTCTATAACGTTATATATCCTAACCTAAGGCAACCTGACATCTCGGATGTAATATTCTACATCATTCCAGGCGTGTCGGACCCTACTTCTCGGTGGGAACATTATATGAGTCTATAACGTTGTATATCCTAATCTAAGGCAACCTATTATCTCAGACGTAATATTTTACAATATTCCTGGCGTGTCGGTGCATACTTTTCGGTGGGAATATTATATGCGTCTATAACGGTCGATATCGTAATCTAAGGCAATCTAACATCTGAGGATGCAATATTTGACAACATTTCTGGCCTGTCGAACCCTACTTCTCGGAGGGAACAGTATATACGTCTATAACGTTATATATCCTAACCTAGGGCAACCCTAACATCTCGGATGTAATATTCTATCAACCTTCCAGGCGTGTCGGAACCCTACTTCTCGGTGGGAACATTATATGCGTCTATAACGTTGTATATCCTTATCTAAGGCAACCTAACCTCTCGGATGCAATATTTGACAACATTCGTGGCCTGTCGAACCCTACTTCTCGGGGGGAAAGTATATACGTCTATAAACGTCATATATCCTAACCTAAGGCAAACCTAAGATCTCGGATGTAACATTTGACTCAACATTCCAGGCGTGTCGGTCCCCTACGTCTCGGTGGTAACCTTACATGCGTCTATAACGGTATATTTCCTAATCTAAGGCAACCTAACATCTCGGATGTAACATTTTACCACATTCCAGGCGTGTCGGTCCCTACTTCTCGGTGGGAACATTACATGCGTCTATAACGTTATATATCCTAACCTAAGGCCACCTAACATCTCGTATGTAATATTTGACAACATTCCTGGCGTATCGAACCCTACGTCTCGGTGGTAACATTACATGCGTCTATAACGGTATATATCCTAATCTTAGGCAACCTAACATCTCGGATGTAACATTTTTACCACATTCCAGGCGTGTCGGTCCACTACGTCTCGGTGGTAACATTACATGCGTCTATAACGTTATATATCCTAACCTAAGCCACCTAACATCTCGTATGTAATATTTGGACAACATTCCCTGGCGTGTCGAACCCTACTTCTCGGTGGTAACATTACATGCGTCTATAACGGTATATATCCTAATCTTAGGCAACCTAACATCTCGGATGTAAACATTTTAACCACATTCACAGGCGTGTCGGTCCCTACGTCTCGGTGGTAACATTACATGCGGTCTATAACGTTATATATCCTAACCCTAAGGCCACCTAACATCTCGTATGTAATATTTGACAACATTCCTGGCGTATCGAACCCTACTTCTCGGAGGGAACAGTATATACGTCTTTAACGTTATATATCCTAACCTAAGGCAACCTAACATGTCTGATGTAATATTTGACAACATTCCTGGCGTGTCGGACCCTACTTCTCGGTGGGAACAGTATATACGCCTGTAATGTCATATATTCTAACCTAAGGCAACCTAGCATCTCGGATATAACATTTTGACAACATTCCAGGCCTGTTGGAACCCTACGTCTCGGTGGTAACATTATATGCGTCTATAACGTTATATATCCTTATCTAAGGCAACCTAACATCTCGGATGCTATATTTGACAACATTCCTAGCCTGTCGAACCCTACTTCTCGGGAGGGAACAGTAATATACGTCTATAACGTTATATATCCTAACCTAAGGCAACCTGACATCTCGGATGTAATATTCTACATCATTCCAGGCGTGTCGGACCCTACTTCTCGGTGGGAACATTATATGAGTCTATAACGTTGTATATCCTAATCTAAGGCAACCTATTATCTCAGACGTAATATTTTACAATTATTCCTGGCGTGTCGGTGCATACTTTTCGGTGGGAATATTATATGCGTCTATAACGGTCGATATCGTAATCTAAGGCAATCTAACATCTGAGGATGCAATATTTGACAACATTTCTGGCCTGTCGAACCCCTACTTCTCGGAGGGAACAGTATATACGTCTATAACGTTATATATCCTAACCTAGGGCTACCTAACATCTCGGATGTAATATTCTACAAACCTTCCAGGCGTGTCGGACCCTACTTCATCGGTGGGAACATTATTATGCGTCTATAACGTTGTATATCCTTATCTAAGGCAACCTAACCTCTCGGATGCAATATTTGACAACATTCGTGGCCTGTCGAACCCTACTTCTCGGGGGGAATGTATATACGTCTATAACGTCACTATAATCCTAACCTAAGGCAACCTAAGATCTCGGATGTAACATTTGACAACATTCCAGGCGTGTCGGTCCCTACGTCTCGGTGGTAACCTTACATGCGTCTATAACGGTATATTTCCTAATCTAAGGCAACCTAACATCTCGGATGTAACATTTTACCACATTCCAGGCGTGTCGGTCCCTACTTCTCGGTGGGAAACATTACATGCGTCTATATCGTTATATATCCCTAACCTAAGGCCCACCTAACATCTCGTATGTAATATTTGACAACATTCCTGGCGTATCGAACCCTACGTCTCGGTGGTAACATTACATGCGTCTATAACGGTATATATCCTAATCTTAGGCAACCCTAACATCTCGGATGTAACATTTTAACCACATTCCAGGCGTGTCGGTCCCTACGTCTCGGTGGTAACATTACATGCGTCTATAACGTTATATATCCCTAACCAAAGCCACCTAACATCTCGTATGTAATATTTGACAAACATTCCTGGCGTGTCAGAACCCTACTTCTCGGTGGTAACATTACATGCGTCTATAACGGTATATATCCTAATCTTAGGCAACCTAACATCTCGGATGTTAACATTTTACCACATTCCAGGCGTGTCGGTCCCTACGTCTCGGTGGTAACATTACATGCGTCTATAACGTTATATATCCTAACCTAAGGCCACCTAACATCCTCGTATGTAATATTTGACAACATTCCTGGCGTATCGAACCTACTTCTCGGTGGGAACAGTATATTACGTCTATAACGTTATATATCCTAACCTAAGGCAACCTAACATCTCGGATGTTAACATTTGACAACATTCCAGGCATGTCGGTCCCATACGTCTCGGTGGTAACATTACATGCGTCTATAACGGTATATATCCTAATCTTAGGCAACCTAACATCTCGGATGTAACATTTTTACCACATTCCAGGCGTGTCGGTCCCTACGTCTCGGTGGTAACATTACATGCGTCTATAACGGTATATATCCTAATTCTTAGGCAAACCTAACATCTCGGATATAACATTTTACCACATTCCAGGCGTGTCGGTCCCTACGTCTCGGTGGTAACATTACATGCGTCTATAACGTTATATATCCTAACCTAAGGCCACTTAACATCTCGGATGTAACATTTGATAACATTCCAGGCGTGTCGGTCCCTACGTCTCGGTGGTAACATTACAATGCGTCTATAACGGTATATATCCTAATCTTAGGCAACCTAACATCTCGGATGTAACATTTTACCACATTCCAGGCGTGTCGGTCCCTACGTCTCGGTGGTAACATTACATGCGTCTATAACGTTATATATCCTAACCAAAGCCACCTAACATCTCGTATGTAATATTTGACGACATTCCTGGCGTGTCGGTCCCTACGTCTCGGTGGTAACATTACATGCGTCTATAGCGGTATATATCCTAATCTTAGGCAACCTAACATCTCTGATGTAACATTTTACATCATTCCAGGCCTGTCGGTCCCCTACGTCTCGGTGGTAACATTACATGCGTCTATAACGTTATATATCCTAACCTAAAGCCACCTAACATCTCGTATGTAATATTTGACTAACATTCCTGGCGTGTCGAACCCTACTTCTCGGTGGTAACATTACATGCGTCTATAACGGTATATATCCTAATCTTAGGCAACCTAACATCTCGGATGTAACATTTTACCACATTCCAGGCGTGTCGGTCCCCTACGTCTCGGTAGTAACATTACATGCGTCTATAACGTTTATATATCCTAACATAAGGCCACCTAACATCTCGTATGTAATATTTGACAACATTTCTGGCGTATCGAACCCTACTTCTCGGTGGGAATAGTATAATACGTCTATAACGTTATATATCCCTAACCTAAGGCAACCTAACATCTCGGATGTAACATTTGACAACATTCCAGGCATGTCGGTCCCTACGTCTCGGTGGTAACATTACATGCGTCTATAACGTTATATATCACTAACCTTAGGCAACCTAACATCTCCAATGCAATATTTGACAAAATTCCTGGCCTGTCGAACCCTACTTCTCGGAGGGAACAGCATATACATCTATAACGTCATATATCCTAGCCTTAGGCAACCTAACATCTCGGATGTACCATTTGATAACATTCCAGGCGTGTCGGTCCCTACGTCTCGGTGGTAACATTACATGCGTCTATAACGGTATATATCCTTAATCTTTGGCAACCTAACATCTCGGATGTAACATTTTACCTACATTCCAGGCGTGTTGGAACCCTACGTCTCGGTGGTAACATTATATGCGTCTATAACGTTATATATCCATATCTAAGGCAACCTAACCTCTCGGATGCTATATCTGACAACATTCCTAGCCTGTCGAACCCTACTTCTCGGAGGGAACCAGTATGTACGTCTATAATGTATTATAGACGTACATACTGTTCCCTCCGAGAAGTAGGGTTCGACAGGCTAGGAATGTTGTCAGATATAGCATCCGAGAGGTTAGGTTGCCTTAGATAAGGATATATAACGTTATAGACGCATATAATGTTACCACCGAGACGTAGGGTTCCAACACGCCTGGAATGTGGTAAAATGTTACATCCGAGATGTTAGGTTGCCAAAGATTAGGATATATACCGTTATAGACGCATGTAATGTTACCACCGAGACGTAGGGACCGACACGCCTGGAATGTTATCAAATGTTACATCCGAGATGTTAGGTTGCCTAAGGCTAGGATATATGACGTTATAGATGTATATGCTGTTCCCTCCGAGAAGTAGGGTTCGACAGGCCAGGAATTTTGTCAAATATTGCATTGGAGATGTTAGGTTGCCTAAGGTTAGGATATATAACGTTATAGACGCATGTAATGTTACCACCGAGACGTAGGGACCGACATGCCTGGAATGTTGTCAAATGTTACATCCGAGATGTTAGGTTGCCTTAGGTTAGGATATATAACGTTATAGACGTATATACTATTCCCACCGAGAAGTAGGGTTCGATACGCCAGAAATGTTGTCAAATATTACATACGAGATGTTAGGTGGCCTTATGTTAGGATATATAACGTTATAGACGCATGTAATGTTACTACCGAGACGTAGGGACCGACACGCCTGGAATGTGGTAAAATGTTACATCCGAGATGTTAGGTTGCCTAAGATTAGGATATATACCGTTATAGACGCATGTAATGTTACCACCGAGAAGTAGGGTTCGACACGCCAGGAATGTAGTCAAATATTACATACGAGATGTTAGGTGGCTTTAGGTTAGGATATATAACGTTATAGACGCATGTAATGTTACCACCGAGACGTAGGGACCGACAGGCCTGGAATGTTGTAAAATGTTACATCAGAGATGTTAGGTTGCCTAAGATTAGGATATATACCGCTATAGACGCATGTAATGTTACCACCGAGACGTAGGGACCGACACGCCAGGAATGTCGTCAAATATTACATACGAGATGTTAGGTGGCTTTGGTTAGGATATATAACGTTATAGACGCATGTAATGTTACCACCGAGACGTAGGGACCGACACGCCTGGAATGTGGTAAAATGTTACATCCGAGATGTTAGGTTGCCTAAGATTAGGATATATACCGTTATAGACGCATGTAATGTTACCACCGAGACGTAGGGACCGACACGCCTGGAATGTTATCAAATGTTACATCCGAGATGTTAAGTGGCCTTAGGTTAGGATATATAACGTTATAGACGCATGTAATGTTACCACCGAGACGTAGGGACCGACACGCCTGGAATGTGGTAAAATGTTATATCCGAGATGTTAGGTTGCCTAAGATTAGGATATATACCGTTATAGACGCATGTAATGTTACCACCGAGACGTAGGGACCGACACGCCTGGAATGTGGTAAAATGTTACATCCGAGATGTTAGGTTGCCTAAGATTAGGATATATACCGTTATAGACGCATGTAATGTTACCACCGAGACGTAGGGACCGACATGCCTGGAATGTTGTCAAATGTTACATCCGAGATGTTAGGTTGCCTTAGGTTAGGATATATAACGTTATAGACGTATATACTGTTCCCACCGAGAAGTAGGGTTCGATACGCCAGGAATGTTGTCAAATATTACATACGAGATGTTAGGTGGCCTTAGGTTAGGATATATAACGTTATAGACGCATGTAATGTTACCACCGAGACGTAGGGACCGACACGCCTGGAATGTGGTAAAATGTTACATCCGAGATGTTAGGTTGCCTAAGATTAGGATATATACCGTTATAGACGCATGTAATGTTACCACCGAGAAGTAGGGTTCGACACGCCAGGAATGTTGTCAAATATTACATACGAGATGTTAGGTGGCTTTGGTTAGGATATATAACGTTATAGACGCATGTAATGTTACCACCGAGACGTAGGGACCGACACGCCTGGAATGTGGTAAAATGTTACATCCGAGATGTTAGGTTGCCTAAGATTAGGATATATACCGTTATAGACGCATGTAATGTTACCACCGAGACGTAGGGTTCGATACGCCAGGAATGTTGTCAAATATTACATACGAGATGTTAGGTGGCCTTAGGTTAGGATATATAACGTTATAGACGCATGTAATGTTCCCACCGAGAAGTAGGGACCGACACGCCTGGAATGTGGTAAAATGTTACATCCGAGATGTTAGGTTGCCTTAGATTAGGAAATATACCGTTATAGACGCATGTAAGGTTACCACCGAGACGTAGGGACCGACACGCCTGGAATGTTGTCAAATGTTACATCCGAGATCTTAGGTTGCCTTAGGTTAGGATATATGACGTTATAGACGTATATACATTCCCCCCGAGAAGTAGGGTTCGACAGGCCACGAATGTTGTCAAATATTGCATCCGAGAGGTTAGGTTGCCTTAGATAAGGATATACAACGTTATAGACGCATATAATGTTCCCACCGAGAAGTAGGGTCCGACACGCCTGGAAGGTTGTAGAATATTACATCCGAGATGTTAGGTTGCCCTAGGTTAGGATATATAACGTTATAGACGTATATACTGTTCCCTCCGAGAAGTAGGGTTCGACAGGCCAGAAATGTTGTCAAATATTGCATCCTCAGATGTTAGATTGCCTTAGATTACGATATCGACCGTTATAGACGCATATAATATTCCCACCGAAAAGTATGCACCGACACGCCAGGAATATTGTAAAATATTACGTCTGAGATAATAGGTTGCCTTAGATTAGGATATACAACGTTATAGACTCATATAATGTTCCCACCGAGAAGTAGGGTCCGACACGCCTGGAATGATGTAGAATATTACATCCGAGATGTCAGGTTGCCTTAGGTTAGGATATATAACGTTATAGACGTATATACTGTTCCCTCCGAGAAGTAGGGTTCGACAGGCTAGGAATGTTGTCAAATATAGCATCCGAGATGTTAGGTTGCCTTAGATAAGGATATATAACGTTATAGACGCATATAATGTTACCACCGAGACGTAGGGTTCCAACAGGCCTGGAATGTTGTCAAATGTTATATCCGAGATGCTAGGTTGCCTTAGGTTAGAATATATGACATTACAGGCGTATATACTGTTCCCACCGAGAAGTAGGGTCCGACACGCCAGGAATGTTGTCAAATATTACATCAGACATGTTAGGTTGCCTTAGGTTAGGATATATAACGTTATAGACGTATATACTGTTCCCTCCGAGAAGTAGGGTTCGATACGCCAGGAATGTTGTCAAATATTACATACGAGATGTTAGGTGGCCTTAGGTTAGGATATATAACGTTATAGACGCATGTAATGTTACCACCGAGACGTAGGGACCGACACGCCTGGAATGTGGTAAAATGTTACATCCGAGATGTTAGGTTGCCTAAGATTAGGATATATACCGTTATAGACGCATGTAATGTTACCACCGAGAAGTAGGGTTCGACACGCCAGGAATGTTGTCAAATATTACATACGAGATGTTAGGTGGCTTTGGTTAGGATATATAACGTTATAGACGCATGTAATGTTACCACCGAGACGTAGGGACCGACACGCCTGGAATGTGGTAAAATGTTACATCCGAGATGTTAGGTTGCCTAAGATTAGGATATATACCGTTATAGACGCATGTAATGTTACCACCGAGACGTAGGGTTCGATACGCCAGGAATGTTGTCAAATATTACATACGAGATGTTAGGTGGCCTTAGGTTAGGATATATAACGTTATAGACGCATGTAATGTTCCCACCGAGAAGTAGGGACCGACACGCCTGGAATGTGGTAAAATGTTACATCCGAGATGTTAGGTTGCCTTAGATTAGGAAATATACCGTTATAGACGCATGTAAGGTTACCACCGAGACGTAGGGACCGACACGCCTGGAATGTTGTCAAATGTTACATCCGAGATCTTAGGTTGCCTTAGGTTAGGATATATGACGTTATAGACGTATATACTTTCCCCCCGAGAAGTAGGGTTCGACAGGCCACGAATGTTGTCAAATATTGCATCCGAGAGGTTAGGTTGCCTTAGATAAGGATATACAACGTTATAGACGCATATAATGTTCCCACCGAGAAGTAGGGTCCGACACGCCTGGAAGGTTGTAGAATATTACATCCGAGATGTTAGGTTGCCCTAGGTTAGGATATATAACGTTATAGACGTATATACTGTTCCCTCCGAGAAGTAGGGTTCGACAGGCCAGAAATGTTGTCAAATATTGCATCCTCAGATGTTAGATTGCCTTAGATTACGATATCGACCGTTATAGACGCATATAATATTCCCACCGAAAAGTATGCACCGACACGCCAGGAATATTGTAAAATATTACGTCTGAGATAATAGGTTGCCTTAGATTAGGATATACAACGTTATAGACTCATATAATGTTCCCACCGAGAAGTAGGGTCCGACACGCCTGGAATGATGTAGAATATTACATCCGAGATGTCAGGTTGCCTTAGGTTAGGATATATAACGTTATAGACGTATATACTGTTCCCTCCGAGAAGTAGGGTTCGACAGGCTAGGAATGTTGTCAAATATAGCATCCGAGATGTTAGGTTGCCTTAGATAAGGATATATAACGTTATAGACGCATATAATGTTACCACCGAGACGTAGGGTTCCAACAGGCCTGGAATGTTGTCAAATGTTATATCCGAGATGCTAGGTTGCCTTAGGTTAGAATATATGACATTACAGGCGTATATACTGTTCCCACCGAGAAGTAGGGTCCGACACGCCAGGAATGTTGTCAAATATTACATCAGACATGTTAGGTTGCCTTAGGTTAGGATATATAACGTTATAGACGTATATACTGTTCCCACCGAGAAGTAGGGTTCGATACGCCAGGAATGTTGTCAAATATTACATACGAGATGTTAGGTGGCCTTAGGTTAGGATATATAACGTTATAGACGCATGTAATGTTACCACCGAGACGTAGGGACCGACACGCCTGGAATGTGGTAAAATGTTACATCCGAGATGTTAGGTTGCCTAAGATTAGGATATATGCCGTTATAGACGCATGTAATGTTACCACCGAGAAGTAGGGTTCGACACGCCAGGAATGTTGTCAAATATTACATACGAGATGTTAGGTGGCTTTAGGTTAGGATATATAACGTTATAGACGCATGTAATGTTACCACCGATACGTAGGGACCGACAGGCCTGGAATGTTGTAAAATGTTACATCAGAGATGTTAGGTTGCCTAAGATTAGGATATATACCGCTATAGACGCATGTAATGTTACCACCGAGACGTAGGGACCGACACGCCAGGAATGTTGTCAAATATTACATACGAGATGTTAGGTGGCTTTGGTTAGGATATATAACGTTATAGACGCATGTAATGTTACCACCGAGACGTAGGGACCGACACGCCTGGAATGTGGTAAAATGTTACATCCGAGATGTTAGGTTGCCTAAGATTAGGATATATACCGTTATAGACGCATGTAATGTTACCACCGAGACGTAGGGTTCGATACGCCAGGAATGTTGTCAAATATTACATACGAGATGTTAGGTGGCCTTAGGTTAGGATATATAACGTTATAGACGCATGTAATGTTCCCACCGAGAAGTAGGGACCGACACGCCTGGAATGTGGTAAAATGTTACATCCGAGATGTTAGGTTGCCTTAGATTAGGATATATACCGTTATAGACGCAAGTAATGTTACCACCGAGACGTAGGGACCGACACGCCTGGAATGTGGTAAAATGTTGCATCCGAGATGTTAGGTTGCCTAAGATTAGGATATATACCGTTATAGACGCATGTAATGTTACCACCGAGAAGTAGGGCCAGACAGGCCTGGAATGTTGTAAAATGTTACATCCGATATGTTAGGTTGCCTAAGATTAGGATATATACCGCTATAGACGCATGTAATGTTACCACCGAGACGTAGGGACCGACACGCCTGGAATGTGGTAAAATGTTACATCCGAGATGTTAGGTTGCCTAAGATTAGGATATATACCGTTATAGACGCATGTAATGTTACCACCGAGACGTAGGGACCGACATGCCTGGAATGTTGTCAAATGTTACATCCGAGATGTTAGGTTGCCTTAGGTTAGGATATATGACGTTATAGACGTATATACTGTTCCCTCCGAGAAGTAGGGTTCGACAGGCCATGAATGTTGTCAAATTTTGCATCCGAGATGTTAGATTGCCTTAGATTACGATATCGACCGTTATGGACGAATATAATATTCCCACCGAAAAGTATGTACCGACACGCCAGGAATATTGTATAATATTACGTCTGAGATAATAGGTTGCCTTAGATTAGGATATACAACGTTATAGACTCATATAATGTTCCCACCGAGAAGTAGGGTCCGACATGCCTGGAATGATGTAGAATATTACATCCGAGATGTCAGGTTGCTTCCGGTTAGGATATATAACGTTATAGACGTATATACTGTTCCCTCCGAGAAGTAGGGTTCGACAGGCTAGGAATGTTGTCAAATATTGCATCCGAGATGTTAGGTTGCCTTAGATAAGGATATATAACGTAATAGACGCATATAATGTTACCACCGAGACGTAGGGACCGACATGCCTGGAATGTTGTCAAATGTTACATCCGAGATCTTAGGTTGCCTTAGGTTAGGATATATGACGTTATAGACGTATATACCTTCCCTCCGAGAAGTAGAGTTCGACAGGCCACGAATGTTGTCAAATATTGCATCCGAGAGGTTAGGTTGCCTTAGATAAGGATATACAACGTTATAGACGCATATAATGTTCCCACCGAGAAGTAGGGTCCGACACGCCTGGAATGATGTAGAATATTACATCCGAGATGTCAGGTTGCCTTAGGTTAAGATATATAACATTATAGACGTACATACTGTTCCCTCCGAGAAGTAGGGTTCGACAGGCTAGGAATGTTGTCAGATATAGCATCCGAGAGGTTAGGTTGCCTTAGATAAGGATATATAACGTTATAGACGCATATAATGTTACCACCGAGACGTAGGGTTCCAACACGCCTGGAATGTGGTAAAATGTTACATCCGAGATGTTAGGTTGCCAAAGATTAGGATATATACCGTTATAGACGCATGTAATGTTACCACCGAGACGTAGGGACCGACACGCCTGGAATGTTGTCAAACGTTACATCCGAGATCTTAGGTTGCCTTAGGTTAGGATATATGACGTTATAGACGTATATACTTTCCCCCCGAGAAGTAGGGTTCGACAGGCCACGAATGTTGTCAAATATTGCATCCGAGAGGTTAGGTTGCCTTAGATAAGGATATACAACGTTATAGACGCATATAATGTTCCCACCGAGAAGTAGGGTCCGACACGCCTGGAAGGTTGTAGAATATTACATCCGAGATGTTAGGTTGCCCTAGGTTAGGATATATAACGTTATAGACGTATATACTGTTCCCTCCGAGAAGTAGGGTTCGACAGGCCAGAAATGTTGTCAAATATTGCATCCTCAGATGTTAGATTGCCTTAGATTACGATATCGACCGTTATAGACGCATATAATATTCCCACCGAAAAGTATGCACCGACACGCCAGGAATATTGTAAAATATTACGTCTGAGATAATAGGTTGCCTTAGATTAGGATATACAACGTTATAGACTCATATAATGTTCCCACCGAGAAGTAGGGTCCGACACGCCTGGAATGATGTAGAATATTACATCCGAGATGTCAGGTTGCCTTAGGTTAGGATATATAACGTTATAGACGTATATACTGTTCCCTCCGAGAAGTAGGGTTCGACAGGCTAGGAATGTTGTCAAATATAGCATCCGAGATGTTAGGTTGCCTTAGATAAGGATATATAACGTTATAGACGCATATAATGTTACCACCGAGACGTAGGGTTCCAACAGGCCTGGAATGTTGTCAAATGTTATATCCGAGATGCTAGGTTGCCTTAGGTTAGAATATATGACATTACAGGCGTATATACTGTTCCCACCGAGAAGTAGGGTCCGACACGCCAGGAATGTTGTCAAACATTACATCAGACATGTTAGGTTGCCTTAGGTTAGGATAGATAACGTTATAGACGTATATACTGTTCCCTCCGAGAAGTAGGGTTCGATACACCAGGAATGTTGTCAAATATTACATACGAGATGTTAGGTGGCCTTAGGTTAGGATATATAACGTTATAGACGCATGTAATGTTACTACCGAGACGTAGGGACCGACACGCCTGGAATGTGGTAAAATGTTACATCCGAGATGTTAGGTTGCCTAAGATTAGGATATATACCGTTATAGACGCATGTAATGTTACCACCGAGAAGTAGGGTTCGACACGCCAGGAATGTTGTCAAATGTTACATGCGAGATGTTAGGTTGCCTTAGGTTAGGATATATAACGTTATAGACGTATATACTGTTCCCACCGAGAAGTAGGGTTCGATACGCCAGGAATGTTGTCAAATATTACATACGAGATGTTAGGTGGCCTTAGGTTAGGATATATAACGTTATAGACGCATGTAATGTTACCACCGAGACGTAGGGACCGACACGCCTGGAATGTGGTAAAATGTTACATCCGAGATGTTAGGTTGCCTAAGATTAGGATATATGCCGTTATAGACGCATGTAATGTTACCACCGAGAAGTAGGGTTCGACACGCCAGGAATGTTGTCAAATATTACATACGAGATGTTAGGTGGCTTTAGGTTAGGATATATAACGTTATAGACGCATGTAATGTTACCACCGATACGTAGGGACCGACAGGCCTGGAATGTTGTAAAATGTTACATCAGAGATGTTAGGTTGCCTAAGATTAGGATATATACCGCTATAGACGCATGTAATGTTACCACCGAGACGTAGGGACCGACACGCCAGGAATGTTGTCAAATATTACATACGAGATGTTAGGTGGCTTTGGTTAGGATATATAACGTTATAGACGCATGTAATGTTACCACGGAGACGTAGGGACCGACACGCCTGGAATGTGGTAAAATGTTACATCCGAGATGTTAGGTTGCCTAAGATTAGGATATATACCGTTATAGACGCATGTAACGTTACCACCGAGACGTAGGGTTCGATACGCCAGGAATGTTGTCAAATATTACATACGAGATGTTAGGTGGCCTTAGGTTAGGATATATAACGTTATAGACGCATGTAATGTTCCCACCGAGAAGTAGGGACCGACACGCCTGGAATGTGGTAAAATGTTACATCCGAGATGTTAGGTTGCCTTAGATTAGGATATATACCGTTATAGACGCAAGTAATGTTACCACCGAGACGTAGGGACCGACACGCCTGGAATGTGGTAAAATGTTGCATCCGAGATGTTAGGTTGCCTAAGATTAGGATATATACCGTTATAGACGCATGTAATGTTACCACCGAGAAGTAGGGCCAGACAGGCCTGGAATGTTGTAAAATGTTACATCCGATATGTTAGGTTGCCTAAGATTAGGATATATACCGCTATAGACGCATGTAATGTTACCACCGAGACGTAGGGACCGACACGCCTGGAATGTGGTAAAATGTTACATCCGAGATGTTAGGTTGCCTAAGATTAGGATATATACCGTTATAGACGCATGTAATGTTACCACCGAGACGTAGGGACCGACATGCCTGGAATGTTGTCAAATGTTACATCCGAGATGTTAGGTTGCCTTAGGTTAGGATATATGACGTTATAGACGTATATACTGTTCCCTCCGAGAAGTAGGGTTCGACAGGCCATGAATGTTGTCAAATTTTGCATCCGAGATGTTAGATTGCCTTAGATTACGATATCGACCGTTATGGACGAATATAATATTCCCACCGAAAAGTATGTACCGACACGCCAGGAATATTGTATAATATTACGTCTGAGATAATAGGTTGCCTTAGATTAGGATATACAACGTTATAGACTCATATAATGTTCCCACCGAGAAGTAGGGTCCGACATGCCTGGAATGATGTAGAATATTACATCCGAGATGTCAGGTTGCTTCCGGTTAGGATATATAACGTTATAGACGTATATACTGTTCCCTCCGAGAAGTAGGGTTCGACAGGCTAGGAATGTTGTCAAATATTGCATCCGAGATGTTAGGTTGCCTTAGATAAGGATATATAACGTAATAGACGCATATAATGTTACCACCGAGACGTAGGGACCGACATGCCTGGAATGTTGTCAAATGTTACATCCGAGATCTTAGGTTGCCTTAGGTTAGGATATATGACGTTATAGACGTATATACCTTCCCTCCGAGAAGTAGAGTTCGACAGGCCACGAATGTTGTCAAATATTGCATCCGAGAGGTTAGGTTGCCTTAGATAAGGATATACAACGTTATAGACGCATATAATGTTCCCACCGAGAAGTAGGGTCCGACACGCCTGGAATGATGTAGAATATTACATCCGAGATGTCAGGTTGCCTTAGGTTAAGATATATAACATTATAGACGTACATACTGTTCCCTCCGAGAAGTAGGGTTCGACAGGCTAGGAATGTTGTCAGATATAGCATCCGAGAGGTTAGGTTGCCTTAGATAAGGATATATAACGTTATAGACGCATATAATGTTACCACCGAGACGTAGGGTTCCAACACGCCTGGAATGTGGTAAAATGTTACATCCGAGATGTTAGGTTGCCAAAGATTAGGATATATACCGTTATAGACGCATGTAATGTTACCACCGAGACGTAGGGACCGACACGCCTGGAATGTTATCAAATGTTACATCCGAGATGTTAGGTTGCCTAAGGCTAGGATATATGACGTTATAGATGTATATGCTGTTCCCTCCGAGAAGTAGGGTTCGACAGGCCAGGAATTTTGTCAAATATTGCATTGGAGATGTTAGGTTGCCTAAGGTTAGGATATATAACGTTATAGACGCATGTAATGTTACCACCGAGACGTAGGGACCGACATGCCTGGAATGTTGTCAAATGTTACATCCGAGATGTTAGGTTGCCTTAGGTTAGGATATATAACGTTATAGACGTATATACTGTTCCCACCGAGAAGTAGGGTTCGATACGCCAGGAATGTTGTCAAATATTACATACGAGATGTTAGGTGGCCTTATGTTAGGATATATAACGTTATAGACGCATGTAATGTTACTACCGAGACGTAGGGACCGACACGCCTGGAATGTGGTAAAATGTTACATCCGAGATGTTAGGTTGCCTAAGATTAGGATATATACCGTTATAGACGCATGTAATGTTACCACCGAGAAGTAGGGTTCGACACGCCAGGAATGTAGTCAAATATTACATACGAGATGTTAGGTGGCTTTAGGTTAGGATATATAACGTTATAGACGCATGTAATGTTACCACCGAGACGTAGGGACCGACAGGCCTGGAATGTTGTAAAATGTTACATCAGAGATGTTAGGTTGCCTAAGATTAGGATATATACCGCTATCGACGCATGTAATGTTACCACCGAGACGTAGGGACCGACACGCCAGGAATGTCGTCAAATATTACATACGAGATGTTAGGTGGCTTTGGTTAGGATATATAACGTTATAGACGCATGTAATGTTACCACCGAGACGTAGGGACCGACACGCCTGGAATGTGGTAAAATGTTACATCCGAGATGTTAGGTTGCCTAAGATTAGGATATATACCGTTATAGACGCATGTAATGTTACCACCGAGACGTAGGGACCGACACGCCTGGAATGTTATCAAATGTTACATCCGAGATGTTAAGTGGCCTTAGGTTAGGATATATAACGTTATAGACGCATGTAATGTTACCACCGAGACGTAGGGACCGACACGCCTGGAATGTGGTAAAATGTTATATCCGAGATGTTAGGTTGCCTAAGATTAGGATATATACCGTTATAGACGCATGTAATGTTACCACCGAGACGTAGGGACCGACACGCCTGGAATGTGGTAAAATGTTACATCCGAGATGTTAGGTTGCCTAAGATTAGGATATATACCGTTATAGACGCATGTAATGTTACCACCGAGACGTAGGGACCGACATGCCTGGAATGTTGTCAAATGTTACATCCGAGATGTTAGGTTGCCTTAGGTTAGGATATATAACGTTATAGACGTATATACTGTTCCCACCGAGAAGTAGGGTTCGATACGCCAGGAATGTTGTCAAATATTACATACGAGATGTTAGGTGGCCTTAGGTTAGGATATATAACGTTATAGACGCATGTAATGTTACCACCGAGACGTAGGGACCGACACGCCTGGAATGTGGTAAAATGTTACATCCGAGATGTTAGGTTGCCTAAGATTAGGATATATACCGTTATAGACGCATGTAATGTTACCACCGAGAAGTAGGGTTCGACACGCCAGGAATGTTGTCAAATATTACATACGAGATGTTAGGTGGCTTTGGTTAGGATATATAACGTTATAGACGCATGTAATGTTACCACCGAGACGTAGGGACCGACACGCCTGGAATGTGGTAAAATGTTACATCCGAGATGTTAGGTTGCCTAAGATTAGGATATATACCGTTATAGCCGCATGTAATGTTACCACCGAGACGTAGGGTTCGATACGCCAGGAATGTTGTCAAATATTACATACGAGATGTTAGGTGGCCTTAGGTTAGGATATATAACGTTATAGACGCATGTAATGTTCCCACCGAGAAGTAGGGACCGACACGCCTGGAATGTGGTAAAATGTTACATCCGAGATGTTAGGTTGCCTTAGATTAGGAAATATACCGTTATAGACGCATGTAAGGTTACCACCGAGACGTAGGGACCGACACGCCTGGAATGTTGTCAAATGTTACATCCGAGATCTTAGGTTGCCTTAGGTTAGGATATATGACGTTATAGACGTATATACTTTCCCCCCGAGAAGTAGGGTTCGACAGGCCACGAATGTTGTCAAATATTGCATCCGAGAGGTTAGGTTGCCTTAGATAAGGATATACAACGTTATAGACGCATATAATGTTCCCACCGAGAAGTAGGGTCCGACACGCCTGGAAGGTTGTAGAATATTACATCCGAGATGTTAGGTTGCCCTAGGTTAGGATATATAACGTTATAGACGTATATACTGTTCCCTCCGAGAAGTAGGGTTCGACAGGCCAGAAATGTTGTCAAATATTGCATCCTCAGATGTTAGATTGCCTTAGATTACGATATCGACCGTTATAGACGCATATAATATTCCCACCGAAAAGTATGCACCGACACGCCAGGAATATTGTAAAATATTACGTCTGAGATAATAGGTTGCCTTAGATTAGGATATACAACGTTATAGACTCATATAATGTTCCCACCGAGAAGTAGGGTCCGACACGCCTGGAATGATGTAGAATATTACATCCGAGATGTCAGGTTGCCTTAGGTTAGGATATATAACGTTATAGACGTATATACTGTTCCCTCCGAGAAGTAGGGTTCGACAGGCTAGGAATGTTGTCAAATATAGCATCCGAGATGTTAGGTTGCCTTAGATAAGGATATATAACGTTATAGACGCATATAATGTTACCACCGAGACGTAGGGTTCCAACAGGCCTGGAATGTTGTCAAATGTTATATCCGAGATGCTAGGTTGCCTTAGGTTAGAATATATGACATTACAGGCGTATATACTGTTCCCACCGAGAAGTAGGGTCCGACACGCCAGGAATGTTGTCAAATATTACATCAGACATGTTAGGTTGCCTTAGGTTAGGATATATAACGTTATAGACGTATATACTGTTCCCTCCGAGAAGTAGGGTTCGATACGCCAGGAATGTTGTCAAATATTACATACGAGATGTTAGGTGGCCTTAGGTTAGGATATATAACGTTATAGACGCATGTAATGTTCCCACCGAGAAGTAGGGACCGAAACGCCTGGAATGTGGTAAAATGTTACATCCGAGATGTTAGGTTGCCTAAGATTAGGATATATACCGCTATAGACGCATGTAATGTTACCACCGAGACGTAGGGACCGACACGCCTGGAATGTGGTAAAATGTTACATCCGAGATGTTAGGTTGCCTAAGATTAGGATATATACCGTTATAGACGCATGTAATGTTACCACCGAGACGTAGGGACCGACATGCCTGGAATGTTGTCAAATGTTACATCCGAGATGTTAGGTTGCCTTAGGTTAGGATATATAACGTTATAGACGTATATACTGTTCCCACCGAGAAGTAGGGTTCGATACGCCAGGAATGTTGTCAAATATTACATACGAGATGTTAGGTGGCCTTAGGTTAGGATATATAACGTTATAGACGCATGTAATGTTACCACCGAGACGTAGGGACCGACACGCCTGGAATGTGGTAAAATGTTACATCCGAGATGTTAGGTTGCCTAAGATTAGGATATATACCGTTATAGACGCATGTAATGTTACCACCGAGAAGTAGGGTTCGACACGCCAGGAATGTTGTCAAATATTACATACGAGATGTTAGGTGGCTTTAGGTTAGGATATATAACGTTATAGACGCATGTAATGTTACCACCGAGACGTAGGGACCGACAGGCCTGGAATGTTGTAAAATGTTACATCAGAGATGTTAGGTTGCCTAAGATTAGGATATATACCGCTATAGACGCATGTAATGTTACCACCCAGACGTAGGGACCGACACGCCAGGAATGTTGTCAAATATTACATACGAGATGTTAGGTGGCTTTGGTTAGGATATATAACGTTATAGACGCATGTAATGTTACCACCGAGACGTAGGGACCGACACGCCTGGAATGTGGTAAAATGTTACATCCGAGATGTTAGGTTGCCTAAGATTAGGATATATACCGTTATAGACGCATGTAATGTTACCACCGAGAAGTAGGGTTCGACACGCCAGGAATGTAGTCAAATATTACATACGAGATGTTAGGTGGCTTTAGGTTAGGATATATAACGTTATAGACGCATGTAATGTTACCACCGAGACGTAGAGACCGACAGGCCTGGAATGTTGTAAAATGTTACATCAGAGATGTTAGGTTGCCTAAGATTAGGATATATACCGCTATAGACGCATGTAATGTTACCACCGAGACGTAGGGACCGACACGCCAGGAATGTCGTCAAATATTACATACGAGATGTTAGGTGGCTTTGGTTAGGATATATAACGTTATAGACGCATGTAATGTTACCACCGAGACGTAGGGACCGACACGCCTGGAATGTGGTAAAATGTTACATCCGAGATGTTAGGTTGCCTAAGATTAGGATATATACCGTTATAGACGCATGTAATGTTACCACCGAGACGTAGGGACCGACACGCCTGGAATGTTATCAAATGTTACATCCGAGATGTTAGGTGGCCTTAGGTTAGGATATATAACGTTATAGACGCATGTAATGTTACCACCGAGGCGTAGGGACCGACACGCCTGGAATGTGGTAAAATGTTATATCCGAGATGTTAGGTTGCCTAAGATTAGGATATATACCGTTATAGACGCATGTAATGTTACCACCGAGACGTAGGGACCGACACGCCTGGAATGTGGTAAAATGTTACATCCGAGATGTTAGGTTGCCTAAGATTAGGATATATACCGTTATAGACGCATGTAATGTTACCACCGAGACGTAGGGACCGACATGCCTGGAATGTTGTCAAATGTTACATCCGAGATGTTAGGTTGCCTTAGTTTAGGATATATAACGTTATAGACGTATATACTGTTCCCACCGAGAAGTAGGGTTCGATACGCCAGGAATGTTGTCAAATATTACATACGAGATGTTAGGTGGCCTTAGGTTAGGATATATAACGTTATAGACGCATGTAATGTTACCACCGAGACGTAGGGACCGACACGCCTGGAATGTGGTAAAATGTTACATCCGAGATGTTAGGTTGCCTAAGATTAGGATATATACCGTTATAGACGCATGTAATGTTACCACCGAGACGTAGGGACCGACACGCCAGGAATGTTGTCAAATATTACATACGAGATGTTAGGTGGCTTTGGTTAGGATATATAACGTTATAGACGCATGTAATGTTACCACCGAGACGTAGGGACCGACACGCCTGGAATGTGGTAAAATGTTACATCCGAGATGTTAGGTTGCCTAAGATTAGGATATATACCGTTATAGACGCATGTAATGTTACCACCGAGACGTAGGGTTCGATACGCCAGGAATGTTGTCAAATATTACATACGAGCTGTTAGGTGGCCTTAGGTTAGGATATATAACGTTATAGACGCATGTAATGTTCCCACCGAGAAGTAGGGCCCGACACGCCTGGAATGTGGTAAAATGTTACATCCGAGATGTTAGGTTGCCTTAGATTAGGAAATATACCGTTATAGACGCATGTAAGGTTACCACCGAGACGTAGGGACCGACACGCCTGGAATGTTGTCAAACGTTACATCCGAGATCTTAGGTTGCCTTAGGTTAGGATATATGACGTTATAGACGTATATACTTTCCCCCCGAGAAGTAGGGTTCGACAGGCCACGAATGTTGTCAAATATTGCATCCGAGAGGTTAGGTTGCCTTAGATAAGGATATACAACGTTATAGACGCATATAATGTTCCCACCGAGAAGTAGGGTCCGACACGCCTGGAAGGTTGTAGAATATTACATCCGAGATGTTAGGTTGCCCTAGGTTAGGATATATAACGTTATAGACGTATATACTGTTCCCTCCGAGAAGTAGGGTTCGACAGGCCAGAAATGTTGTCAAATATTGCATCCTCAGATGTTAGATTGCCTTAGATTACGATATCGACCGTTATAGACGCATATAATATTCCCACCGAAAAGTATGCACCGACACGCCAGGAATATTGTAAAATATTACGTCTGAGATAATAGGTTGCCTTAGATTAGGATATACAACGTTATAGACTCATATAATGTTCCCACCGAGAAGTAGGGTCCGACACGCCTGGAATGATGTAGAATATTACATCCGAGATGTCAGGTTGCCTTAGGTTAGGATATATAACGTTATAGACGTATATACTGTTCCCTCCGAGAAGTAGGGTTCGACAGGCTAGGAATGTTGTCAAATATAGCATCCGAGATGTTAGGTTGCCTTAGATAAGGATATATAACGTTATAGACGCATATAATGTTACCACCGAGACGTAGGGTTCCAACAGGCCTGGAATGTTGTCAAATGTTATATCCGAGATGCTAGGTTGCCTTAGGTTAGAATATATGACATTACAGGCGTATATACTGTTCCCACCGAGAAGTAGGGTCCGACACGCCAGGAATGTTGTCAAATATTACATCAGACATGTTAGGTTGCCTTAGGTTAGGATAGATAACGTTATAGACGTATATACTGTTCCCTCCGAGAAGTAGGGTTCGATACACCAGGAATGTTGTCAAATATTACATACGAGATGTTAGGTGGCCTTAGGTTAGGATATATAACGTTATAGACGCATGTAATGTTCCCACCGAGAAGTAGGGACCGACACGCCTGGAATGTGGTAAAATGTTACATCCGAGATGTTAGGTTGCCTAAGATTAGGATATATACCGCTATAGACGCATGTAATGTTACCACCGAGACGTAGGGACCGACACGCCTGGAATGTGGTAAAATGTTACATCCGAGATGTTAGGTTGCCTAAGATTAGGATATATACCGTTATAGACGCATGTAATGTTACCACCGAGACGTAGGGACCGACATGCCTGGAATGTTGTCAAATGTTACATCCGAGATGTTAGGTTGCCTTAGGTTAGGATATATAACGTTATAGACGTATATACTGTTCCCACCGAGAAGTAGGGTTCGATACGCCAGGAATGTTGTCAAATATTACATACGAGATGTTAGGTGGCCTTAGGTTAGGATATATAACGTTATAGACGCATGTAATGTTACTACCGAGACGTAGGGACCGACACGCCTGGAATGTGGTAAAATGTTACATCCGAGATGTTAGGTTGCCTAAGATTAGGATATATACCGTTATAAACGCATGTAATGTTACCACCGAGAAGTAGGGTTCGACACGCCAGGAATGTTGTCAAATGTTACATGCGAGATGTTAGGTTGCCTTAGGTTAGGATATATAACGTTATAGACGTATATACTGTTCCCACCGAGAAGTAGGGTTCGATACGCCAGGAATGTTGTCAAATATTACATACGAGATGTTAGGTGGCCTTAGGTTAGGATATATAACGTTATAGACGCATGTAATGTTACCACCGAGACGTAGGGACCGACACGCCTGGAATGTGGTAAAATGTTACATCCGAGATGTTAGGTTGCCTAAGATTAGGATATATACCGTTATAGACGCATGTAATGTTACCACCGAGAAGTAGGGTTCGACACGCCAGGAATGTTGTCAAATATTACATACGAGATGTTAGGTGGCTTTAGGTTAGGATATATAACGTTATAGACGCATGTAATGTTACCACCGATACGTAGGGACCGACAGGCCTGGAATGTTGTAAAATGTTACATCAGAGATGTTAGGTTGCCTAAGATTAGGATATATACCGCTATAGACGCATGTAATGTTACCACCGAGACGTAGGGACCGACACGCCAGGAATGTTGTCAAATATTACATACGAGATGTTAGGTGGCTTTGGTTAGGATATATAACGTTATAGACGCATGTAATGTTACCACCGAGACGTAGGGACCGACACGCCTGGAATGTGGTAAAATGTTACATCCGAGATGTTAGGTTGCCTAAGATTAGGATATATACCGTTATAGACGCATGTAAGGTTACCACCGAGACGTAGGGACCGACACGCCTGGAATGCTGTCAAATGTTACATCCGAGATCTTAGGTTGCCTTAGGTTAGGATATATGACGTTATAGACGTATATACTTTCCCCCCGAGAAGTAGGGTTCGACAGGCCACGAATGTTGTCAAATATTGCATCCGAGAGGTTAGGTTGCCTTAGATAAGGATATACAACGTTATAGACGCATATAATGTTCCCACCGAGAAGTAGGGTCCGACACGCCTGGAAGGTTGTAGAATATTACATCCGAGATGTTAGGTTGCCCTAGGTTAGGATATATAACGTTATAGACGTATATACTGTTCCCTCCGAGAAGTAGGGTTCGACAGGCCAGAAATGTTGTCAAATATTGCATCCTCAGATGTTAGATTGCCTTAGATTACGATATCGACCGTTATAGACGCATATAATATTCCCACCGAAAAGTATGCACCGACACGCCAGGAATATTGTAAAATATTACGTCTGAGATAATAGGTTGCCTTAGATTAGGATATACAACGTTATAGACTCATATAATGTTCCCACCGAGAAGTAGGGTCCGACACGCCTGGAATGATGTAGAATATTACATCCGAGATGTCAGGTTGCCTTAGGTTAGGATATATAACGTTATAGACGTATATACTGTTCCCTCCGAGAAGTAGGGTTCGACAGGCTAGGAATGTTGTCAAATATAGCATCCGAGATGTTAGGTTGCCTTAGATAAGGATATATAACGTTATAGACGCATGTAATGTTACCACCGAGAAGTAGGGTTCGACACGCCAGGAATGTTGTCAAATATTACATACGAGATGTTAGGTGGCTTTAGGTTAGGATATATAACGTTATAGACGCATGTAATGTTACCACCGAGATGTAGGGACCGACAGGCCTGGAATGTTGTAAAATGTTACATCAGAGATGTTAGGTTGCCTAAGATTAGGATATATACCGCTATAGACGCATGTAATGTTACCACCGAGACGTAGGGACCGACACGCTTGGAATGTGGTAAAATGTTACATCCGAGATGTTAGGTTGCCTAAGATTAGGATATATACCGTTATAGACGCATGTAATGTTACCACCGAGACGTAGGGACCGACATGCCTGGAATGTTGTCAAACGTTACATCCGAGATCTTAGGTTGCCTTAGGTTAGGATATATGACGTTATAGACGTATATACTTTCCCCCCGAGAAGTAGGGTTCGACAGGCCACGAATGTTGTCAAATATTGCATCCGAGAGGTTAGGTTGCCTTAGATAAGGATATACAACGTTATAGACGCATATAATGTTCCCACCGAGAAGTAGGGTCCGACACGCCTGGAAGGTTGTAGAATATTACATCCGAGATGTTAGGTTGCCCTAGGTTAGGATATATAACGTTATAGACGTATATACTGTTCCCTCCGAGAAGTAGGGTTCGACAGGCCAGAAATGTTGTCAAATATTGCATCCTCAGATGTTAGATTGCCTTAGATTACGATATCGACCGTTATAGACGCATATAATATTCCCACCGAAAAGTATGCACCGACACGCCAGGAATATTGTAAAATATTACGTCTGAGATAATAGGTTGCCTTAGATTAGGATATACAACGTTATAGACTCATATAATGTTCCCACCGAGAAGTAGGGTCCGACACGCCTGGAATGATGTAGAATATTACATCCGAGATGTCAGGTTGCCTTAGGTTAGGATATATAACGTTATAGACGTATATACTGTTCCCTCCGAGAAGTAGGGTTCGACAGGCTAGGAATGTTGTCAAATATAGCATCCGAGATGTTAGGTTGCCTTAGATAAGGATATATAACGTTATAGACGCATATAATGTTACCACCGAGACGTAGGGTTCCAACAGGCCTGGAATGTTGTCAAATGTTATATCCGAGATGCTAGGTTGCCTTAGGTTAGAATATATGACATTACAGGCGTATATACTGTTCCCACCGAGAAGTAGGGTCCGACACGCCAGGAATGTTGTCAAATATTACATCAGACATGTTAGGTTGCCTTAGGTTAGGATAGATAACGTTATAGACGTATATACTGTTCCCTCCGAGAAGTAGGGTTCGATACACCAGGAATGTTGTCAAATATTACATACGAGATGTTAGGTGGCCTTAGGTTAGGATATATAACGTTATAGACGCATGTAATGTTCCCACCGAGAAGTAGGGACCGACACGCCTGGAATGTGGTAAAATGTTACATCCGAGATGTTAGGTTGCCTAAGATTAGGATATATACCGCTATAGACGCATGTAATGTTACCACCGAGACGTAGGGACCGACACGCCTGGAATGTGGTAAAATGTTACATCCGAGATGTTAGGTTGCCTAAGATTAGGATATATACCGTTATAGACGCATGTAATGTTACCACCGAGACGTAGGGACCGACATGCCTGGAATGTTGTCAAATGTTACATCCGAGATGTTAGGTTGCCTTAGGTTAGGATATATAACGTTATAGACGTATATACTGTTCCCACCGAGAAGTAGGGTTCGATACGCCAGGAATGTTGTCAAATATTACATACGAGATGTTAGGTGGCCTTAGGTTAGGATATATAACGTTATAGACGCATGTAATGTTACTACCGAGACGTAGGGACCGACACGCCTGGAATGTGGTAAAATGTTACATCCGAGATGTTAGGTTGCCTAAGATTAGGATATATACCGTTATAGACGCATGTAATGTTACCACCGAGAAGTAGGGTTCGACACGCCAGGAATGTTGTCAAATGTTACATGCGAGATGTTAGGTTGCCTTAGGTTAGGATATATAACGTTATAGACGTATATACTGTTCCCACCGAGAAGTAGGGTTCGATACGCCAGGAATGTTGTCAAATATTACATACGAGATGTTAGGTGGCCTTAGGTTAGGATATATAACGTTATAGACGCATGTAATGTTACCACCGAGACGTAGGGACCGACACGCCTGGAATGTGGTAAAATGTTACATCCGAGATGTTAGGTTGCCTAAGATTAGGATATATACCGTTATAGACGCATGTAATGTTACCACCGAGAAGTAGGGTTCGACACGCCAGGAATGTTGTCAAATATTACATACGAGATGTTAGGTGGCTTTAGGTTAGGATATATAACGTTATAGACGCATGTAATGTTACCACCGATACGTAGGGACCGACAGGCCTGGAATGTTGTAAAATGTTACATCAGAGATGTTAGGTTGCCTAAGATTAGGATATATACCGCTATAGACGCATGTAATGTTACCACCGAGACGTAGGGACCGACACGCCAGGAATGTTGTCAAATATTACATACGAGATGTTAGGTGGCTTTGGTTAGGATATATAACGTTATAGACGCATGTAATGTTACCACCGAGACGTAGGGACCGACACGCCTGGAATGTGGTAAAATGTTACATCCGAGATGTTAGGTTGCCTAAGATTAGGATATATACCGTTATAGACGCATGTAATGTTACCACCGAGACGTAGGGTTCGATACGCCAGGAATGTTGTCAAATATTACATACGAGATGTTAGGTGGCCTTAGGTTAGGATATATAACGTTATAGACGCATGTAATGTTCCCACCGAGAAGTAGGGACCGACACGCCTGGAATGTGGTAAAATGTTACATCCGAGATGTTAGGTTGCCTTAGATTAGGAAATATACCGTTATAGACGCATGTAAGGTTACCACCGAGACGTAGGGACCGACACGCCTGGAATGTTGTCAAATGTTACATCCGAGATCTTAGGTTGCCTTAGGTTAGGATATATGACGTTATAGACGTATATACTTTCCCCCCGAGAAGTAGGGTTGGACAGGCCACGAATGTTGTCAAATATTGCATCCGAGAGGTTAGGTTGCCTTAGATAAGGATATACAACGTTATAGACGCATATAATGTTCCCACCGAGAAGTAGGGTCCGACACGCCTGGAAGGTTGTAGAATATTACATCCGAGATGTTAGGTTGCCCTAGGTTAGGATATATAACGTTATAGACGTATATACTGTTGCCTCCGAGAAGTAGGGTTCGACAGGCTAGGAATGTTGTCAAATATAGCATCCGAGATGTTAGGTTGCCTTAGATAAGGATATATAACGTTATAGACGCATATAATGTTACCACCGAGACGTAGGGTTCCAACAGGCCTGGAATGTTGTCAAATGTTATATCCGAGATGCTAGGTTGCCTTAGGTTAGAATATATGACATTACAGGCGTATATACTGTTCCCACCGAGAAGTAGGGTCCGACACGCCAGGAATGTTGTCAAATATTACATCAGACATGTTAGGTTGCCTTAGGTTAGGATATATAACGTTATAGACGTATATACTGTTCCCTCCGAGAAGTAGGGTTCGATACGCCAGGAATGTTGTCAAATATTACATACGAGATGTTAGGTGGCCTTAGGTTAGGATATATAACGTTATAGACGCATGTAATGTTCCCACCGAGAAGTAGGGACCGACACGCCTGGAATGTGGTAAAATGTTACATCCGAGATGTTAGGTTGCCTAAGATTAGGATATATACCGCTATAGACGCATGTAATGTTACCACCGAGACGTAGGGACCGACACGCCTGGAATGTGGTAAAATGTTACATCCGAGATGTTAGGTTGCCTAAGATTAGGATATATACCGTTATAGACGCATGTAATGTTACCACCGAGACGTAGGGACCGACATGCCTGGAATGTTGTCAAATGTTACATCCGAGATGTTAGGTTGCCTTAGGTTAGGATATATAACGTTATAGACGTATATACTGTTCCCACCGAGAAGTAGGGTTCGATACGCCAGGAATGTTGTCAAATATTACATACGAGATGTTAGGTGGCCTTAGGTTAGGATATATAACGTTATAGACGCATGTAATGTTACTACCGGGACGTAGGGACCGACACGCCTGGAATGTGGTAAAATGTTACATCCGAGATGTTAGGTTGCCTAAGATTAGGATATATACCGTTATAGACGCATGTAATGTTACCACCGAGAAGTAGGGTTCGACACGCCAGGAATGTAGTCAAATATTACATACGAGATGTTAGGTGGCTTTAGGTTAGGATATATAACGTTATAGACGCATGTAATGTTACCACCGAGACGTAGGGACCGACAGGCCTGGAATGTTGTAAAATGTTACATCAGAGATGTTAGGTTGCCTAAGATTAGGATATATACCGCTATAGACGCATGTAATGTTACCACCGAGACGTAGGGACCGACACGCCAGGAATGTTGTCAAATATTACATACGAGATGTTAGGTGGCTTTGGTTAGGATATATAACGTTATAGACGCATGTAATGTTACCACCGAGACGTAGGGACCGACACGCCTGGAATGTGGTAAAATGTTACATCCGAGATGTTAGGTTGCCTAAGATTAGGATATATACCGTTATAGACGCATGTAATGTTACCACCGAGAAGTAGGGTTCGACACGCCAGGAATGTAGTCAAATATTACATACGAGATGTTAGGTGGCTTTAGGTTAGGATATATAACGTTATAGACGCATGTAATGTTACCACCGAGACGTAGGGACCGACAGGCCTGGAATGTTGTAAAATGTTACATCAGAGATGTTAGGTTGCCTAAGATTAGGATATATACCGCTATAGACGCATGTAATGTTACCACCGAGACGTAGGGACCGACACGCCAGGAATGTCGTCAAATATTACATACGAGATGTTAGGTGGCTTTGGTTAGGATATATAACGTTATAGACGCATGTAATGTTACCACCGAGACGTAGGGACCGACACGCCTGGAATGTGGTAAAATGTTACATCCGAGATGTTAGGTTGCCTAAGATTAGGATATATACCGTTATAGACGCATGTAATGTTACCACCGAGAAGTAGGGTTCGACACGCCAGGAATGTAGTCAAATATTACATACGAGATGTTAGGTGGCTTTAGGTTAGGATATATAACGTTATAGACGCATGTAATGTTACCACCGAGACGTAGGGACCGACAGGCCTGGAATGTTGTAAAATGTTACATCAGAGATGTTAGGTTGCCTAAGATTAGGATATATACCGCTATAGACGCATGTAATGTTACCACCGAGACGTAGGGTTCGATACGCCAGGAATGTTGTCAAATATTACATACGAGATGTTAGGTGGCCTTAGGTTAGGATATATAACGTTATAGACGCATGTAATGTTACCACCGAGACGTAGGGACCGACACGCCTGGAATGTGGTAAAATGTTACATCCGAGATGTTAGGTTGCCTAAGATTAGGATATATACCGTTATAGACGCATGTAATGTTACCACCGACACGTAGGGACCGACACGCCAGGAATGTTGTCAAATATTACATACGAGATGTTAGGTGGCTTTGGTTAGGATATATAACGTTATAGACGCATGTAATGTTACCACCGAGACGTAGGGACCGACACGCCTGGAATGTGGTAAAATGTTACATCCGAGATGTTAGGTTGCCTAAGATTAGGATATATACCGTTATAGACGCATGTAATGTTACCACCGAGACGTAGGGTTCGATACGCCAGGAATGTTGTCAAATATTACATACGAGCTGTTAGGTGGCCTTAGGTTAGGATATATAACGTTATAGACGCATGTAATGTTCCCACCGAGAAGTAGGGACCGACACGCCTGGAATGTGGTAAAATGTTACATCCGAGATGTTAGGTTGCCTTAGATTAGGAAATATACCGTTATAGACGCATGTAAGGTTACCACCGAGACGTAGGGACCGACACGCCTGGAATGTTGTCAAACGTTACATCCGAGATCTTAGGTTGCCTTAGGTTAGGATATATGACGTTATAGACGTATATACTTTCCCCCCGAGAAGTAGGGTTCGACAGGCCACGAATGTTGTCAAATATTGCATCCGAGAGGTTAGGTTGCCTTAGATAAGGATATACAACGTTATAGACGCATATAATGTTCCCACCGAGAAGTAGGGTCCGACACGCCTGGAAGGTTGTAGAATATTACATCCGAGATGTTAGGTTGCCCTAGGTTAGGATATATAACGTTATAGACGTATATACTGTTCCCTCCGAGAAGTAGGGTTCGACAGGCCAGAAATGTTGTCAAATATTGCATCCTCAGATGTTAGATTGCCTTAGATTACGATATCGACCGTTATAGACGCATATAATATTCCCACCGAAAAGTATGCACCGACACGCCAGGAATATTGTAAAATATTACGTCTGAGATAATAGGTTGCCTTAGATTAGGATATACAACGTTATAGACTCATATAATGTTCCCACCGAGAAGTAGGGTCCGACACGCCTGGAATGATGTAGAATATTACATCCGAGATGTCAGGTTGCCTTAGGTTAGGATATATAACGTTATAGACGTATATACTGTTCCCTCCGAGAAGTAGGGTTCGACAGGCTAGGAATGTTGTCAAATATAGCATCCGAGATGTTAGGTTGCCTTAGATAAGGATATATAACGTTATAGACGCATATAATGTTACCACCGAGACGTAGGGTTCCAACAGGCCTGGAATGTTGTCAAATGTTATATCCGAGATGCTAGGTTGCCTTAGGTTAGAATATATGACATTACAGGCGTATATACTGTTCCCACCGAGAAGTAGGGTCCGACACGCCAGGAATGTTGTCAAATATTACATCAGACATGTTAGGTTGCCTTAGGTTAGGATAGATAACGTTATAGACGTATATACTGTTCCCTCCGAGAAGTAGGGTTCGATACGCCAGGAATGTTGTCAAATATTACATACGAGATGTTAGGTGGCCTTAGGTTAGGATATATAACGTTATAGACGCATGTAATGTTCCCACCGAGAAGTAGGGACCGACACGCCTGGAATGTGGTAAAATGTTACATCCGAGATGTTAGGTTGCCTAAGATTAGGATATATACCGCTATAGACGCATGTAATGTTACCACCGAGACGTAGGGACCGACACGCCTGGAATGTGGTAAAATGTTACATCCGAGATGTTAGGTTGCCTAAGATTAGGATATATACCGTTATAGACGCATGTAATGTTACCACCGAGACGTAGGGACCGACATGCCTGGAATGTTGTCAAATGTTACATCCGAGATGTTAGGTTGCCTTAGGTTAGGATATATAACGTTATAGACGTATATACTGTTCCCACCGAGAAGTAGGGTTCGATACGCCAGGAATGTTGTCAAATATTACATACGAGATGTTAGGTGGCCTTAGGTTAGGATATATAACGTTATAGACGCATGTAATTTTACTACCGAGACGTAGGGACCGACACGCCTGGAATGTGGTAAAATGTTACATCCGAGATGTTAGGTTGCCTAAGATTAGGATATATACCGTTATAGACGCATGTAATGTTACCACCGAGAAGTAGGGTTCGACACGCCAGGAATGTTGTCAAATGTTACATGCGAGATGTTAGGTTGCCTTAGGTTAGGATATATAACGTTATAGACGTATATACTGTTCCCACCGAGAAGTAGGGTTCGATACGCCAGGAATGTTGTCAAATATTACATACGAGATGTTAGGTGGCCTTAGGTTAGGATATATAACGTTATAGACGCATGTAATGTTACCACCGAGACGTAGGGACCGACACGCCTGGAATGTGGTAAAATGTTACATCCGAGATGTTAGGTTGCCTAAGATTAGGATATATACCGTTATAGACGCATGTAATGTTACCACCGAGAAGTAGGGTTCGACACGCCAGGAATGTTGTCAAATATTACATACGAGATGTTAGGTGGCTTTAGGTTAGGATATATAACGTTATAGACGCATGTAATGTTACCACCGATACGTAGGGACCGACAGGCCTGGAATGTTGTAAAATGTTACATCAGAGATGTTAGGTTGCCTAAGATTAGGATATATACCGCTATAGACGCATGTAATGTTACCACCGAGACGTAGGGACCGACACGCCAGGAATGTTGTCAAATATTACATACGAGATGTTAGGTGGCTTTGGTTAGGATATATAACGTTATAGACGCATGTAATGTTACCACCGAGACGTAGGGACCGACACGCCTGGAATGTGGTAAAATGTTACATCCGAGATGTTAGGTTGCCTAAGATTAGGATATATACCGCTATAGACGCATGTAAGGTTACCACCGAGACGTAGGGACCGACACGCCTGGAATGTTGTCAAATGTTACATCCGAGATCTTAGGTTGCCTTAGGTTAGGATATATGACGTTATAGACGTATATACTTTCCCCCCGAGAAGTAGGGTTCGACAGGCCACGAATGTTGTCAAATATTGCATCCGAGAGGTTAGGTTGCCTTAGATAAGGATATACAACGTTATAGACGCATATAATGTTCCCACCGAGAAGTAGGGTCCGACACGCATGGAAGGTTGTAGAATATTACATCCGAGATGTTAGGTTGCCAAAGATTAGGATATATACCGTTATAGACGCATGTAATGTTACCACCGAGACGTAGGGACCGACACGCCTGGAATGTTATCAAATGTTACATCCGAGATGTTAGGTTGCCTAAGGCTAGGATATCTGACGTTATAGATGTATATGCTGTTCCCTCCGAGAAGTAGGGTTCGACAGGCCAGGAATGTTGTCAAATATTGCATTCGAGATGTTAGGTTGCCTAAGGTTAGGATATATAACGTTATAGACGCATGTAATGTTACCACCGAGACGTAGGGACCGACACGCCTGGAATGTTGTCAAATGTTACGTCCGAGATGTTAGGTTGTCTTAGGTTAGGATATATGACGTTACAGACGTATATACTGTTCCCTCCGAGATGTAGGGTTCTACAGGCCAGGAATGTTGTGAAATATTTCATCCGAGATGTTAGGTTGTCTTAGATTAGGATATATGACGTAATAGATGTATATGCTGTTCCCTCCGAGAAGTAGGGTTCGACAGGCCAGGAATGTTGTCAAATATTGCATTCGAGATGTTAGGTTGCCTAAGGTTAGGATATATAACGTTATAGACGCATGTAATGTTACCACCGAGACGTAGGGACCGACACGCCTGGAATGTTGTCAAATGTTACGTCCGAGATGTTAGGTTGTCTTAGGTTAGGATATATGACGTTACAGACGTATATACTGTTCCCTCCGAGATGTAGGGTTCTACAGGCCAGGAATGTTGTGAAATGTTTCATCCGAGATGTTAGGTTGTCTTAGATTAGGATATATGACGTAATAGATGTATATGCTGTTCCCTCCGAGAAGTAGGGTTCGACAGGCCAGGAATGTTGTCAAATATTGCATCCGAGATGTTAGGTTGCCTAAGGTTAGGATATATAACGTTATAGACGCATGTAATGTTACCACCGAGACGTAGGGACCGACACGCTTGGAATGTGGTAAAATGTTACATCCGAAATGTTAGGTTGCCTAAGATTAGGATATATACCGTTATAGACGCATGTAATGTTACCACCGAGAAGTAGGGACCGACAGGCCTGGAATGTTGTAAAATGTTACATCCGATATGTTAGGTTGCCTAAGATTAGGATATATACCGCTACAGACGCATGCAATGTTACCACCGAGACGTGGGGACCGACACGCCAGGAATGTTGTCAAATATTACATACGAGATGTTAGGTGGCCTTAGGTTAGGATATATAACGTTATAGACGCATGTAATGTTACCACCGAGACGTAGGGACCGACACGCCTGGAATGTTGTCAAATGTTACGTCCGAGATGTTAGGTTGTCTTAGGTTAGGATATATGACGTTACAGACGTATATACTGTTCCCTCCGAGATGTAGGGTTCTACAGGCCAGGAATGTTGTGAAATGTTACATCCGAGATGTTAGGTTGCCTAAGATTAGGATATATACCGTTATAGACGCATGTAATGTTACCACCGAGAAGTAGGGTTCGACACGCCAGGAATGTTGTCAAATATTACATACGATATGTTAGGTGGGTTTAGGTTAGGATATATAACGTTATAGACGCATGTAATATTACCACCGAGACGTAGGGACCGACACGCCTGGAATGTGGTAAAATGTTACATCCGAGATGTTAGGTTGCCTAAGATTAGGATATATACCGTTATAGACGCATGTAATGTTACCACCGAGACGTAGGGACCGACACGCCTGGAATGTTATCAAATGTTACATCCGAGATGTTAGGTTGCCAAAGGCTAGGATATCTGACGTTATAGATGTATATGCTGTTCCCTCCGAGAAGTAGGGTTCGACAGGCCAGGAATGTTGTCAAATATTGCATTCGAGATGTTAGGTTGCCTAAGGTTAGGATATATACCGTTATAGACGCATGTAATGTTACCACCGAGACGTAGGGACCGACACGCCTGGAATGTTATCAAATGTTACATCCGAGATGTTAGGTTGCCTAAGGCTAGGATATCTGACGTTATAGATGTATATGCTGTTCCCTCCGAGAAGTAGGGTTCGACAGGCCAGGAATGTTGTCAAATATTGCATTCGAGATGTTAGGTTGCCTAAGGTTAGGATATATAACGTTATAGACGCATGTAATGTTACCACCGAGACGTAGGGACCGACACGCCTGGAATGTTGTCAAATGTTACGTCCGAGATGTTAGGTTGTCTTAGGTTAGGATATATGACGTTACAGACGTATATACTGTTCCCTCCGAGATGTAGGGTTCTACAGGCCAGGAATGTTGTGAAATATTTCATCCGAGATGTTAGGTTGTCTTAGATTAGGATATATGACGTAATAGATGTATATGCTGTTCCCTCCGAGAAGTAGGGTTCGACAGGCCAGGAATGTTGTCAAATATTGCATTCGAGATGTTAGGTTGCCTAAGGTTAGGATATATAACGTTATAGACGCATGTAATGTTACCACCGAGACGTAGGGACCGACACGCCTGGAATGTTGTCAAATGTTACGTCCGAGATGTTAGGTTGTCTTAGGTTAGGATATATGACGTTACAGACGTATATACTGTTCCCTCCGAGATGTAGGGTTCTACAGGCCAGGAATGTTGTGAAATGTTTCATCCGAGATGTTAGGTTGTCTTAGATTAGGATATATGACGTAATAGATGTATATGCTGTTCCCTCCGAGAAGTAGGGTTCGACAGGCCAGGAATGTTGTCAAATATTGCATCCGAGATGTTAGGTTGCCTAAGGTTAGGATATATAACGTTATAGACGCATGTAATGTTACCAACGAGACGTAGGGACCGACACGCTTGGAATGTGGTAAAATGTTACATCCGAGATGTTAGGTTGCCTAAGATTAGGATATATACCGTTATAGACGCATGTAATGTTACCACCGAGAAGTAGGGACCGACAGGCCTGGAATGTTGTAAAATGTTACATCCGATATGTTAGGTTGCCTAAGATTAGGATATATACCGCTACAGACGCATGCAATGTTACCACCGAGACGTGGGCACCGACACGCCAGGAATGTTGTCAAATATTACATACGAGATGTTAGGTGGCCTTAGGTTAGGATATATAACGTTATAGACGCATGTAATGTTACCACCGAGACGTAGGGACCGACACGCCTGGAATGTGGTAAAATGTTACATCCGAGATGTTAGGTTGCCTAAGATTAGGATATATACCGTTATAGACGCATGTAATGTTACCACCGAGAAGTAGGGTTCGACACGCCAGGAATGTGGTAAAATGTTACATCCGAGATGTTAGGTTGCCTAAGATTAGGATATATACCGTTATAGACGCATGTAATGTTACCACCGAGAAGTAGGGTTCGACACGCCAGGAATGTTGTCAAATATTACATACGAGATGTTAGGTGGGTTTAGGTTAGGATATATAACGTTATAGACGCATGTAATATTACCACCGAGACGTAGGGACCGACACGCCTGGAATGTGGTAAAATGTTACATCCGAGATGTTAGGTTGCCTAAGATTAGGATATATACCGTTATAGACGCATGTAATGTTACCACCGAGACGTAGGGACCGACACGCCTGGAATGTTATCAAATGTTACATCCGAGATGTTAGGTTGCCTAAGGCTAGGATATCTGACGTTATAGATGTATATGCTGTTCCCTCCGAGAAGTAGGGTTCGACAGGCCAGGAATGTTGTCAAATATTGCATTCGAGATGTTAGGTTGCCTAAGGTTAGGATATATAACGTTATAGACGCATGTAATGTTACCACCGAGACGTAGGGACCGACACGCCTGGAATGTTGTCAAATGTTACGTCCGAGATGTTAGGTTGTCTTAGGTTAGGATATATGACGTTACAGACGTATATACTGTTCCCTCCGAGATGTAGGGTTCTACAGGCCAGGAATGTTGTGAAATGTTTCATCCGAGATGTTAGGTTGTCTTAGATTAGGATATATGACGTAATAGATGTATATGCTGTTCCCTCCGAGAAGTAGGGTTCGACAGGCCAGGAATGTTGTCAAATATTGCATTCGAGATGTTAGGTTGCCTAAGGTTAGGATATATAACGTTATAGACGCATGTAATGTTACCACCGAGACGTAGGGACCGACACGCCTGGAATGTTGTCAAATGTTACGTCCGAGATGTTAGGTTGTCTTAGGTTAGGATATATGACGTTACAGACGTATATACTGTTCCCTCCGTGATGTAGGGTTCTACAGGCCAGGAATGTTGTGAAATGTTTCATCCGAGATGTTAGGTTGTCTTAGATTAGGATATATGACGTAATAGATGTATATGCTGTTCCCTCCGAGAAGTAGGGTTCGACAGGCCAGGAATGTTGTCAAATATTTCATCCGAGATGTTAGGTTGCCTAAGGTTAGGATATATAACGTTATAGACGCATGTAATGTTACCACCGAGACGTAGGGACCGACACGCTTGGAATGTGGTAAAATGTTACATCCGAGATGTTAGGTTGCCTAAGATTAGGATATATACCGTTATAGACGCATGTAATGTTACCACCGAGACGTAGGGACCGACACGCCTGGAATGTGGTAAAATGTTACATCCGAGATGTTAGGTTGCCTAAGATTAGGATATATACCGTTATAGACGCATGTAATGTTACCACCGAGAAGTAGGGACCGACAGGCCTGGAATGTTGTAAAATGTTACATCCGATATGTTAGGTTGCCTAAGATTAGGATATATACCGCTATAGACGCATGCAATGTTACCACCGAGACGTAGGGACCGACACGCCAGGAATGTTGTCAAATATTACATACGAGATGTTAGGTGGCCTTAGGTTAGGATATATAACGTTATAGACGCATGTAATGTTACCACCGAGACGTAGGGACCGACACGCCTGGAATGTGGCAAAATGTTACATCCGAGATGTTAGGTTGCCTAAGATTAGGATATATACCGTTATAGACGCATGTAATGTTACCACCGAGACGTAGGGACCGACACGCCTGGAATGTGGTAAAATGTTACATCCGAGATGTTAGGTTGCCTAAGATTAGGATATATACCGTTATAGACGCATGTAATGTTACCACCGAGAAGTAGGGTTCGACACGCCAGGAATGTGGTAAAATGTTACATCCGAGATGTTAGGTTGCCTAAGATTAGGATATATACCGTTATAGACGCATGTAATGATACCACCGAGAAGTAGGGTTCGACACGGCAGGAATGTAGTCAAATATTACATACGAGATGTTAGGTGGCTTTAGGTTAGGATATATAACGTTATAGACGTATATACCTTTCCCTCCGAGAAGTAGAGTTCGACAGGCCACGAATGTTGTCAAATATTGCATCCGAGAGGTTAGGTTGCCTTAGATAAGGATATACAACGTTATAGACGCATATAATGTTCCCACCGAGAAGTAGTGTCCGACACGCCTGGAATGATGTAGAATATTACATCCGAGATGTCAGGTTGCCTTAGGTTAGGATATATAACGTTATAGACGTACATACTGTTCCCTCCGAGAAGTAGGGTTCGACAGGCTAGGAATGTTGTCAAATATAGCATCCGAGAGGTTAGGTTGCCTTAGATAAGGATATATAACGTTATAGACGCATATAATGTTACCACCGAGACGTAGGGTTCCAACACGCCTGGAATGTGGTAAAATGTTACATCCGAGATGTTAGGTTGCCAAAGATTAGGATATATACCGTTATAGACGCATGTAATGTTACCACCGAGACGTAGGGACCGACACGCCTGGAATGTTATCAAATGTTACATCCGAGATGTTAGGTTGCCTAAGGGTAGGATATATGACGTTACAGACGTATGTACTGTTCCCTCCGAGATGTAGGGTTCTACAGGCCAGGAATGTTGTGAAATATTTCATCCGATATGTTAGGTTGCCTTAGATTAGGATATATGACGTTATAGATGTATATGCTGTTCCCTCCGAGAATTAGGGTTCGACAGGCCAGGAATGTTGTCAAATATTGCATCCGAGATGTTAGGTTGCCTAAGGTTAGGATATATAACGTTATAGACGCATGTAATGTTACCACCGAGACGTAGGGACCGACACGCCAGGAATGTTGTCAAATATTACATACGAGATGTTAGGTTGCCTAAGATTAGGATATATACCGTTATAGACGCATGTAATGTTACCACCGAGACGTAGGGACCGACACGCCTGGAATGTGGTAAAATGTTACATCCGAGATGTTAGGTTGCCTAAGATTAGGATATATACCGTTATAGACGCATGTAATGTTACCACCGAGACGTAGGGACCGACATGCCTGGAATGTTGTCAAATGTTACATCCGAGATGTTAGGTTGCCTTCGGTTAGGATATATAACGTTATAGACGTATATACTGTTCCCACCGAGATGTAGGGTTCGATACGCCAGGAATGTTGTCGAATATTACATACGAGATGTTAGGTGGCCTTAGGTTAGGATATATAACGTTATAGACGCATGTAATGTTACCACCGAGACGTAGGGACCGACACGCCTGGAATGTGGTAAAATGTTACATCCGAGATGTTAGGTTGCCTAAGATTAGGATATATACCGTTATAGACGCATGTAATGTTACCACCGAGACGTGGGGACCGACACGCCAGGAATGTTGTCAAATATTACATACGAGATGTTAGGTGGCCTTAGGTTAGGATATATAACGTTATAGACGCATGTAATGTTACCACCGAGACGTGGGGACCGACACGCCAGGAATGTTGTCAAATATTACATACGAGATGTTAGGTGGCCTTAGGTTAGGATATATAACGTTATAGACGCATGTAATGTTACCACCGAGACGTAGGGACCGACACGCCTGGAATGTTATCAAATGTTACATCCGAGATGTTAGGTTGCCTAAGGCTAGGATATCTGACGTTATAGATGTATATGCTGTTCCCTCCGAGAAGTAGGGTTCGACAGGCCAGGAATGTTGTCAAATATTGCATTCGAGATGTTAGGTTGCCTAAGGTTAGGATATATAACGTTATAGACGCATGTAATGTTACCACCGAGACGTAGGGACCGACACGCCTGGAATGTTGTCAAATGTTACGTCCGAGATGTTAGGTTGTCTTAGGTTAGGATATATGACGTTACAGACGTATATACTGTTCCCTCCGAGATGTAGGGTTCTACAGGCCAGGAATGTTGTGAAATGTTTCATCCGAGATGTTAGGTTGTCTTAGATTAGGATATATGACGTAATAGATGTATATGCTGTTCCCTCCGAGAAGTAGGGTTCGACAGGCCAGGAATGTTGTCAAATATTGCATCCGAGATGTTAGGTTGCCTAAGGTTAGGATATATAACGTTATAGACGCATGTAATGTTACCAACGAGACGTAGGGACCGACACGCTTGGAATGTGGTAAAATGTTACATCCGAGATGTTAGGTTGCCTAAGATTAGGATATATACCGTTATAGACGCATGTAATGTTACCACCGAGAAGTAGGGACCGACAGGCCTGGAATGTTGTAAAATGTTACATCCGATATGTTAGGTTGCCTAAGATTAGGATATATACCGCTACAGACGCATGCAATGTTACCACCGAGACGTGGGCACCGACACGCCAGGAATGTTGTCAAATATTGCATCCGAGATGTTAGGTTGCCTAAGGTTAGGATATATAACGTTATAGACGCATGTAATGTTACCACCGAGACGTAGGGACCGACACGCTTGGAATGTGGTAAAATGTTACATCCGAGATGTTAGGTTGCCTAAGATTAGGATATATACCGTTATAGACGCATGTAATGTTACCACCGAGACGTAGGGACCGACACGCCTGGAATGTGGTAAAATGTTACATCCGAGATGTTAGGTTGCCTAAGATTAGGATATATACCGTTATAGACGCATGTAATGTTACCACCGAGAAGTAGGGACCGACAGGCCTGGAATGTTGTAAAATGTTACATCCGATATGTTAGGTTGCCTAAGATTAGGATATACACCGCTATAGACGCATGCAATGTTACCACCGAGACGTAGGGACCGACACGCCAGGAATGTTGTCAAATGTTACGTCCGAGATGTTAGGTTGTCTTAGGTTAGGATATATGACGTTACAGACGTATATACTGTTCCCTCCGAGATGTAGGGTTCTACAGGCCAGGAATGTTGTGAAATGTTTCATCCGAGATGTTAGGTTGTCTTAGATTAGGATATATGACGTAATAGATGTATATGCTGTTCCCTCCGAGAAGTAGGGTTCGACAGGCCAGGAATGTTGTCAAATATTGCATTCGAGATGTTAGGTTGCCTAAGGTTAGGATATATAACGTTATAGACGCATGTAATGTTACCACCGAGACGTAGGGACCGACACGCCTGGAATGTTGTCAAATGTTACGTCCGAGATGTTAGGTTGTCTTAGGTTAGGATATATGACGTTACAGACGTATATACTGTTCCCTCCGTGATGTAGGGTTCTACAGGCCAGGAATGTTGTGAAATGTTTCATCCGAGATGTTAGGTTGTCTTAGATTAGGATATATGACGTAATAGATGTATATGCTGTTCCCTCCGAGAAGTAGGGTTCGACAGGCCAGGAATGTTGTCAAATATTGCATCCGAGATGTTAGGTTGCCTAAGGTTAGGATATATAACGTTATAGACGCATGTAATGTTACCACCGAGACGTAGGGACCGACACGCTTGGAATGTGGTAAAATGTTACATCCGAGATGTTAGGTTGCCTAAGATTAGGATATATACCGTTATAGACGCATGTAATGTTACCACCGAGACGTAGGGACCGACACGCCTGGAATGTGGTAAAATGTTACATCCGAGATGTTAGGTTGCCTAAGATTAGGATATATACCGTTATAGACGCATGTAATGTTACCACCGAGAAGTAGGGACCGACAGGCCTGGAATGTTGTAAAATGTTACATCCGATATGTTAGGTTGCCTAAGATTAGGATATATACCGCTATAGACGCATGCAATGTTACCACCGAGACGTAGGGACCGACACGCCAGGAATGTTGTCAAATATTACATACGAGATGTTAGGTGGCCTTAGGTTAGGATATATAACGTTATAGACGCATGTAATGTTACCACCGAGACGTAGGGACCGACACGCCTGGAATGTGGCAAAATGTTACATCCGAGATGTTAGGTTGCCTAAGATTAGGATATATACCGTTATAGACGCATGTAATGTTACCACCGAGACGTAGGGACCGACACGCCTGGAATGTGGTAAAATGTTACATCCGAGATGTTAGGTTGCCTAAGATTAGGATATATACCGTTATAGACGCATGTAATGTTACCACCGAGAAGTAGGGTTCGACACGCCAGGAATGTGGTAAAATGTTACATCCGAGATGTTAGGTTGCCTAAGATTAGGATATATACCGTTATAGACGCATGTAATGATACCACCGAGAAGTAGGGTTCGACACGCCAGGAATGTAGTCAAATATTACATACGAGATGTTAGGTGGCTTTAGGTTAGGATATATAACGTTATAGACGCATGTAATGTTACCACCGAGACATAGGGACCGACAGGCCTGGAATGTTGTAAAATGATACATCAGAGATGTTAGGTTGCCTAAGATTAGGATATATACCGCTATAGACGCATGTAATGTTACCACCGAGACGTAGGGACCGACACGCCTGGAATGTTGTCAAATGTTACATTCGAGATCTTAGGTTGCCTTAGGTTAGGATATATGACGTTATAGACGTATATACCTTTCCCTCCGAGAAGTAGAGTTCGACAGGCCACGAATGTTGTCAAATATTGCATCCGAGAGGTTAGGTTGCCTTAGATAAGGATATACAACGTTATAGACGCATATAATGTTCCCATCGAGAAGTAGTGTCCGACACGCCTGGAATGATGTAGAATATTACATCCGAGATGTCAGGTTGCCTTAGGTTAGGATATATAACGTTATAGACGTACATACTGTTCCCTCCGAGAAGTAGGGTTCGACAGGCTAGGAATGTTGTCAAATATAGCATCCGAGAGGTTAGGTTGCCTTAGATAAGGATATATAACGTTATAGACGCATATAATGTTACCACCGAGACGTAGGGTTCCAACACGCCTGGAATGTGGTAAAATGTTACATCCGAGATGTTAGGTTGCCAAAGATTAGGATATATACCGTTATAGACGCATGTAATGTTACCACCGAGACGTAGGGACCGACACGCCTGGAATGTTATCAAATGTTACATCCGAGATGTTAGGTTGCCTAAGGGTAGGATATATGACGTTACAGACGTATGTACTGTTCCCTCCGAGATGTAGGGTTCTACAGGCCAGGAATGTTGTGAAATATTTCATCCGATATGTTAGGTTGCCTTAGATTAGGATATATGACGTTATAGATGTATATGCTGTTCCCTCCGAGAATTAGGGTTCGACAGGCCAGGAATGTTGTCAAATATTGCATCCGAGATGTTAGGTTGCCTAAGGTTAGGATATATAACGTTATAGACGCATGTAATGTTACCACCGAGACGTAGGGACCGACACGCCAGGAATGTTGTCAAATATTACATACGAGATGTTAGGTTGCCTAAGATTAGGATATATACCGTTATAGACGCATGTAATGTTACCACCGAGACGTAGGGACCGACACGCCTGGAATGTGGTAAAATGTTACATCCGAGATGTTAGGTTGCCTAAGATTAGGATATATACCGTTATAGACGCATGTAATGTTACCACCGAGACGTAGGGACCGACATGCCTGGAATGTTGTCAAATGTTACATCCGAGATGTTAGGTTGCCTTCGGTTAGGATATATAACGTTATAGACGTATATACTGTTCCCACCGAGATGTAGGGTTCGATACGCCAGGAATGTTGTCGAATATTACATACGAGATGTTAGGTGGCCTTAGGTTAGGATATATAACGTTATAGACGCATGTAATGTTACCACCGAGACGTAGGGACCGACACGCCTGGAATGTGGTAAAATGTTACATCCGAGATGTTAGGTTGCCTAAGATTAGGATATATACCGTTATAGACGCATGTAATGTTACCACCGAGACGTGGGGACCGACACGCCAGGAATGTTGTCAAATATTACATACGAGATGTTAGGTGGCCTTAGGTTAGGATATATAACGTTATAGACGCATGTAATGTTACCACCGAGACGTGGGGACCGACACGCCAGGAATGTTGTCAAATATTACATACGAGATGTTAGGTGGCCTTAGGTTAGGATATATAACGTTATAGACGCATGTAATGTTACCACCGAGACGTAGGGACCGACACGCCTGGAATGTGGTAAAATGTTACATCCGAGATGTTAGGTTGCCTAAGATTAGGATATATACCGTTATAGACGCATGTAATGTTACCACCGAGAAGTAGGGTTCGACACGCCAGGAATGTTGTCAAATATTACATACGAGATGTTAGGTGGGTTTAGGTTAGGATATATAACGTTATAGACGCATGTAATATTACCACCGAGACGTAGGGACCGACACGCCTGGAATGTGGTAAAATGTTACATCCGAGATGTTAGGTTGCCTAAGATTAGGATATATACCGTTATAGACGCATGTAATGTTACCACCGAGACGTAGGGACCGACACGCCTGGAATGTTATCAAATGTTACATCCGAGATGTTAGGTTGCCTAAGGCTAGGATATCTGACGTTATAGATGTATATGCTGTTCCCTCCGAGAAGTAGGGTTCGACAGGCCAGGAATGTTGTCAAATATTGCATTCGAGATGTTAGGTTGCCTAAGGTTAGGATATATAACGTTATAGACGCATGTAATGTTACCACCGAGACGTAGGGACCGACACGCCTGGAATGTTGTCAAATGTTACGTCCGAGATGTTAGGTTGTCTTAGGTTAGGATATATGACGTTACAGACGTATATACTGTTCCCTCCGAGATGTAGGGTTCTACAGGCCAGGAATGTTGTGAAATGTTTCATCCGAGATGTTAGGTTGTCTTAGATTAGGATATATGACGTAATAGATGTATATGCTGTTCCCTCCGAGAAGTAGGGTTCGACAGGCCAGGAATGTTGTCAAATATTGCATCCGAGATGTTAGGTTGCCTAAGGTTAGGATATATAACGTTATAGACGCATGTAATGTTACCAACGAGACGTAGGGACCGACACGCTTGGAATGTGGTAAAATGTTACATCCGAGATGTTAGGTTGCCTAAGATTAGGATATATACCGTTATAGACGCATGTAATGTTACCACCGAGAAGTAGGGACCGACAGGCCTGGAATGTTGTAAAATGTTACATCCGATATGTTAGGTTGCCTAAGATTAGGATATATACCGCTACAGACGCATGCAATGTTACCACCGAGACGTGGGCACCGACACGCCAGGAATGTTGTCAAATATTGCATCCGAGATGTTAGGTTGCCTAAGGTTAGGATATATAACGTTATAGACGCATGTAATGTTACCACCGAGACGTAGGGACCGACACGCTTGGAATGTGGTAAAATGTTACATCCGAGATGTTAGGTTGCCTAAGATTAGGATATATACCGTTATAGACGCATGTAATGTTACCACCGAGACGTAGGGACCGACACGCCTGGAATGTGGTAAAATGTTACATCCGAGATGTTAGGTTGCCTAAGATTAGGATATATACCGTTATAGACGCATGTAATGTTACCACCGAGAAGTAGGGACCGACAGGCCTGGAATGTTGTAAAATGTTACATCCGATATGTTAGGTTGCCTAAGATTAGGATATACACCGCTATAGACGCATGCAATGTTACCACCGAGACGTAGGGACCGACACGCCAGGAATGTTGTCAAATATTACATACGAGATGTTAGGTGGCCTTAGGTTAGGATATATAACGTTATAGACGCATGTAATGTTACCACCGAGACGTAGGGACCGACACGCCTGGAATGTGGCAAAATGTTACATCCGAGATGTTAGGTTGCCTAAGATTAGGATATATACCGTTATAGACGCATGTAATGTTACCACCGAGACGTAGGGACCGACACGCCTGGAATGTGGTAAAATGTTACATCCGAGATGTTAGGTTGCCTAAGATTAGGATATATACCGTTATAGACGCATGTAATGTTACCACCGAGAAGTAGGGTTCGACACGCCGGGAATGTGGTAAAATATTACATACGAGATGTTAGGTGGGTTTAGGTTAGGATATATAACGTTATAGACGCATGTAATATTACCACCGAGACGTAGGGACCGACACGCCTGGAATGTGGTAAAATGTTACATCCGAGATGTTAGGTTGCCTAAGATTAGGATATATACCGTTATAGACGCATGTAATGTTACCACCGAGACGTAGGGACCGACACGCCTGGAATGTTATCAAATGTTACATCCGAGATGTTAGGTTGCCTAAGGCTAGGATATCTGACGTTATAGATGTATATGCTGTTCCCTCCGAGAAGTAGGGTTCGACAGGCCAGGAATGTTGTCAAATATTGCATTCGAGATGTTAGGTTGCCTAAGGTTAGGATATATAACGTTATAGACGCATGTAATGTTACCACCGAGACGTAGGGACCGACACGCCTGGAATGTTGTCAAATGTTACGTCCGAGATGTTAGGTTGTCTTAGGTTAGGATATATGACGTTACAGACGTATATACTGTTCCCTCCGTGATGTAGGGTTCTACAGGCCAGGAATGTTGTGAAATGTTTCATCCGAGATGTTAGGTTGTCTTAGATTAGGATATATGACGTAATAGATGTATATGCTGTTCCCTCCGAGAAGTAGGGTTCGACAGGCCAGGAATGTTGTCAAATATTGCATCCGAGATGTTAGGTTGCCTAAGGTTAGGATATATAACGTTATAGACGCATGTAATGTTACCACCGAGACGTAGGGACCGACACGCTTGGAATGTGGTAAAATGTTACATCCGAGATGTTAGGTTGCCTAAGATTAGGATATATACCGTTATAGACGCATGTAATGTTACCACCGATACGTAGGGACCGACACGCCTGGAATGTGGTAAAATGTTACATCCGAGATGTTAGGTTGCCTAAGATTAGGATATATACCGTTATAGACGCATGTAATGTTACCACCGAGAAGTAGGGACCGACAGGCCTGGAATGTTGTAAAATGTTACATCCGATATGTTAGGTTGCCTAAGATTAGGATATATACCGCTATAGACGCATGCAATGTTACCACCGAGACGTAGGGACCGACACGCCAGGAATGTTGTCAAATATTACATACGAGATGTTAGGTGGCCTTAGGTTAGGATATATAACGTTATAGACGCATGTAATGTTACCACCGAGACGTAGGGACCGACAGGCCTGGAATGTTGTAAAATGTTACATCCGATATGTTAGGTTGCCTAAGATTAGGATATATACCGCTACAGACGCATGCAATGTTACCACCGTGACGTGGGGACCGACACGCCAGGAATGTTGTCAAATATTACATACGAGATGTTAGGTGGCCTTAGGTTAGGATATATAACGTTATAGACGCATGTAATGTTACCACCGAGACGTAGGGACCGACACGCCTGGAATGTGGTAAAATGTTACATCCGAGATGTTAGGTTGCCTAAGATTAGGATATATACCGTTATAGACGCATGTAATGTTACCACCGAGAAGTAGGGTTCGACACGCCAGGAATGTGGTAAAATGTTACATCCGAGATGTTAGGTTGCCTAAGATTAGGATATATACCGTTATAGACGCATGTAATGTTACCACCGAGAAGTAGGGTTCGACACGCCAGGAATGTTGTCAAATATTACATACGAGATGTTAGGTGGGTTTAGGTTAGGATATATAACGTTATAGACGCATGTAATATTACCACCGAGACGTAGGGACCGACACGCCTGGAATGTGGTAAAATGTTACATCCGAGATGTTAGGTTGCCTAAGATTAGGATATATACCGTTATAGACGCATGTAATGTTACCACCGAGACGTAGGGACCGACACGCCTGGAATGTTATCAAATGTTACATCCGAGATGTTAGGTTGCCTAAGGCTAGGATATCTGACGTTATAGATGTATATGCTGTTCCCTCCGAGAAGTAGGGTTCGACAGGCCAGGAATGTTGTCAAATATTGCATTCGAGATGTTAGGTTGCCTAAGGTTAGGATATATAACGTTATAGACGCATGTAATGTTACCACCGAGACGTAGGGACCGACACGCCTGGAATGTTGTCAAATGTTACGTCCGAGATGTTAGGTTGTCTTAGGTTAGGATATATGACGTTACAGACGTATATACTGTTCCCTCCGTGATGTAGGGTTCTACAGGCCAGGAATGTTGTGAAATGTTTCATCCGAGATGTTAGGTTGTCTTAGATTAGGATATATGACGTAATAGATGTATATGCTGTTCCCTCCGAGAAGTAGGGTTCGACAGGCCAGGAATGTTGTCAAATATTGCATCCGAGATGTTAGGTTGCCTAAGGTTAGGATATATAACGTTATAGACGCATGTAATGTTACCACCGAGACGTAGGGACCGACACGCTTGGAATGTGGTAAAATGTTACATCCGAGATGTTAGGTTGCCTAAGATTAGGATATATACCGTTATAGACGCATGTAATGTTACCACCGATACGTAGGGACCGACACGCCTGGAATGTGGTAAAATGTTACATCCGAGATGTTAGGTTGCCTAAGATTAGGATATATACCGTTATAGACGCATGTAATGTTACCACCGAGAAGTAGGGACCGACAGGCCTGGAATGTTGTAAAATGTTACATCCGATATGTTAGGTTGCCTAAGATTAGGATATATACCGCTATAGACGCATGCAATGTTACCACCGAGACGTAGGGACCGACACGCCAGGAATGTTGTCAAATATTACATACGAGATGTTAGGTGGCCTTAGGTTAGGATATATAACGTTATAGACGCATGTAATGTTACCACCGAGACGTAGGGACCGACACGCCTGGAATGTTGTAAAATGTTACATCCGAGATGTTAGGTTGCCTAAGATTAGGATATATACCGTTATAGACGCATGTAATGTTACCACCGAGACGTAGGGACCGACACGCCTGGAATGTTATCAAATGTTACATCCGAGATGTTAGGTTGCCTAAGGCTAGGATATATGACGTTATAGATGTATATGCTGTTCCCTCCGAGAAGTAGGGTTCGACAGGCCAGGAATGTTGTCAAATATTGCATTCGAGATGTTAGGTTGCCTAAGGTTAGGATATATAACGTTATAGACGCATGTAATGTTATCACCGAGACGTAGGGACCGACACGCCTGGAATGTTGTCAAATGTTACGTCCGAGATGTTAGGTTGTCTTAGGTTAGGATATATGACGTTACAGACGTATATACTGTTCCCTCCGAGATGTAGGGTTCGACAGGCCAGGAATGTTGTCAAATATTGCATTCGAGATGTTAGGTTGCCTAAGGTTAGGATATATAACGTTATAGACGCATGTAATGTTACCACCGAGACGTAGGGTCCGACACGCCTGGAATGATGTAGAATATTACATCCGAGATATCAGGTTGCCTTAGGTTAGGATATATAACGTTATAGACGTATATACTGTTCCCTCCGAGAAGTAGGGTTCGACAGGCTAGGAATGTTGTCAAATATAGCATCCCAGATGTTAGGTTGCCTTAGATAAGGATATATAACGTTATAGACGCATATAATGTTACCACCGAGACGTAGGGTTCCAACACGCCTGGAATGTTGTCAAATGTTATATCCGAGATGTTAGGTTGCCTTAGGTTAGAATATATGACATTACAGGCGTATATACTGTTCCCACCGAGAAGTAGGGTCCGACACGCCAGGAATGTTGTCAAATATTACATCAGACATGTTAGGTTGCCTTAGGTTAGGATATATAACGTTATAGACGTATATACTGTTCCCTCCGCGAAGTAGGGTTCGATACGCCAGGAATGTTGTCAAATATTACATACGATATGTTAGGTGGCCTTAGGTTAGGATATATAACGTTATAGACGCATGTAATGTTCCCACCGAGAAGTAGGGACCGACACGCCTGGAATGTGGTAAAATGTTACATCCGAGATGTTAGGTTGCCTAAGATTAGGATATATACCGCTATAGACGCATGTAATGTTACCACCGAGACGTAGGGACCGACACGCCTGGAATGTGGTAAAATGTTACATCCGAGATGTTAGGTTGCCTAAGATTAGGATATATACCGTTATAGACGCATGTAATGTTACCACCGAGATGTAGGGACCGACATGCCTGGAATGTTGTCAAATGTTACATCCGAGATGTTAGGTTCCCTTAGGTTAGGATATATAACGTTATAGACGTATATACTGTTCCCACCGAGAAGTAGGGTTCGATACGCCAGGAATGTTGTCAAATATTACATTCGAGATGTTAGGTGGCCTTAGGTTAGGATATATAACGTTATAGACGCATGTAATGTTACCACCGAGACGTAGGGACCGACACGCCTGGAATGTGGTAAAATGTTACATCCGAGATGTTAGGTTGCCTAAGATTAGGATATATACCGTTATATACGCATGTAATGTTACCACCGAGAAGTAGGGTTCGACACGCCAGGAATGTAGTCAAATATTACATACGAGATGTTAGGTGGGTTTAGGTTAGGATATATAACGTTATAGACGCATGTAATGTTACCACCGAGGCGTAGGGACCGACAGGCCTGGAATGTTGTAAAATGTTACATCAGAGATGTTAGGTTGCCTAAGATTAGGATATATACCGCTATAGACGCATGTAATGTTACCACCGAGACGTAGGGACCGACACGCCTGGAATGTGGTAAAATGTTACATCCGAGATGTTAGGTTGCCTAAGATTAGGATATATACCGTTATAGACGCATGTAATGTTACCACCGAGACGTAGGGACCGACATGTCTGGAATGTTGTCAAATGTTACATCCGAGATGTTAGGTTGCCTTAGGTTAGGATATATAACGTTATAGACGTATATACTGTTCCCACCGAGAAGTAGGGTTCGATACGCCAGGAATGTTGTCAAATATTACATACGAGATGTTAGGTGGCCTTAGGTTAGGATATATAACGTTATAGACGCATGTAATGTTACCACCGAGACGTAGGGACCGACACGACTGGAATGTGGTAAAATGTTACATCCGAGATGTTAGGTTGCCTAAGATTAGGATATATACCGTTATAGACGCATGTAATGTTACCACCGAGAAGTAGGGTTCGACACGCCAGGAATGTGGTAAAATGTTACATCCGAGATGTTAGGTTGCCTAAGATTAGGATATATACCGTTATAGACGCATGTAATGTTACCACCGAGAAGTAGGGTTCGACACGCCAGGAATGTTGTCAAATATTACATACGAGATGTTAGGTGGGTTTAGGTTAGGATATATAACGTTATAGACGCATGTAATATTACCACCGAGACGTAGGGACCGACACGCCTGGAATGTGGTAAAATGTTACATCCGAGATGTTAGGTTGCCTAAGATTAGGATATATACCGTTATAGACGCATGTAATGTTACCACCGAGACGTAGGGACCGACACGCCTGGAATGTTATCAAATGTTACATCCGAGATGTTAGGTTGCCTAAGGCTAGGATATCTGACGTTATAGATGTATATGCTGTTCCCTCCGAGAAGTAGGGTTCGACAGGCCAGGAATGTTGTCAAATATTGCATTCGAGATGTTAGGTTGCCTAAGGTTAGGATATATAACGTTATAGACGCATGTAATGTTACCACCGAGACGTAGGGACCGACACGCCTGGAATGTTGTCAAATGTTACGTCCGAGATGTTAGGTTGTCTTAGGATAGGATATATGACGTTACAGACGTATATACTGTTCCCTCCGAGATGTAGGGTTCTACAGGCCAGGAATGTTGTGAAATGTTTCATCCGAGATGTTAGGTTGTCTTAGATTAGGATATATGACGTAATAGATGTATATGCTGTTCCCTCCGAGAAGTAGGGTTCGACAGGCCAGGAATGTTGTCAAATATTGCATTCGAGATGTTAGGTTGCCTAAGGTTAGGATATATAACGTTATAGACGCATGTAATGTTACCACCGAGACGTAGGGACCGACACGCCTGGAATGTTGTCAAATGTTACGTCCGAGATGTTAGGTTGTCTTAGGTTAGGATATATGACGTTACAGACGTATATACTGTTCCCTCCATGATGTAGGGTTCTACAGGCCAGGAATGTTGTGAAATGTTTCATCCGAGATGTTAGGTTCTCTTAGATTAGGATATATGACGTAATAGATGTATATGCTGTTCCCTCCGAGAAGTAGGGTTCGACAGGCCAGGAATGTTGTCAAATATTGCATCCGAGATGTTAGGTTGCCTAAGGTTAGGATATATAACGTTATAGACGCATGTAATGTTACCACCGCGACGTAGGGACCGACACGCTTGGAATGTGGTAAAATGTTACATCCGAGATGTTAGGTTGCCTAAGATTAGGATATATACCGTTATAGACGCATGTAATGTTACCACCGAGACGTAGGGACCGACACGCCTGGAATGTGGTAAAATGTTACATCCGAGATGTTAGGTTGCCTAAGATTAGGATATATACCGTTATAGACGCATGTAATGTTACCACCGAGAAGTAGGGACCGACAGGCCTGGAATGTTGTAAAATGTTACATCCGATATGTTAGGTTGCCAAAGATTAGGATATATACCGCTATAGACGCATGCAATGTTACCACCGAGACGTAGGGACCGACACGCCAGGAATGTTGTCAAATATTACATACGAGATGTTAGGTGGCCTTAGGTTAGGATATATAACGTTATAGACGCATGTAATGTTACCACCGAGACGTAGGGACCGACACGCCTGGAATGTGGCAAAATGTTACATCCGAGATGTTAGGTTGCCTAAGATTAGGATATACACCGTTATAGACGCATGTAATGTTACCACAGAGAAGTAGGGTTCGACACGCCAGGAATGTTGTCAAATATTACATACGAGATGTTAGGTGGCTTTAGGTTAGGATATATAACGTTATAGACGCATGTAATGTTACCACCGAGACGTAGGGACCGACAGGCCTGGAATGTTGTAAAATGTTACATCAGAGATGTTAGGTTGCCTAAGATTAGGATATATACCGCTATAGACGCATGTAATGTTACCACCGAGACGTAGGGACCGACACGCCAGGAATGTTGTCAAATATTACATACGAGATGTTAGGTGGCTTTGGTTAGGATATATAACGTTATAGACGCATGTAATGTTACCACCGAGACGTAGGGACCGACACGCCTGGAATGTGGTAAAATGTTACATCCGAGATGTTAGGTTGCCTAAGATTAGGATATATACCGTTATAGACGCATGTAATGTTACCACCGAGACGTAGGGACCGACACGCCTGGAATGTTATCAAATGTTACATCCGAGATGTTAGGTTGCCTAAGGCTAGGATATATGACGTTATAGATGTATATGCTGTTCCCTCCGAGAAGTAGGTTTCGACAGGCCAGGAATGTTGTCAAATATTGCATTCGAGATGTTAGGTTGCCTAAGGTTAGGATATATAACGTTATAGACGCATGTAATGTTATCACCGAGACGTAGGGACCGACACGCCTGGAATGTTGTCAAATGTTACGTCCGAGATGTTAGGTTGTCTTAGGTTAGGATATATGACGTTACAGACGTATATACTGTTCCCTCCGAGATGTAGGGTTCGACAGGCCAGGAATGTTGTCAAATATTGCATTCGAGATGTTAGGTTGCCTAAGGTTAGGATATATAACGTTATAGACGCATGTAATGTTACCACCGAGACGTAGGGTCCGACACGCCTGGAATGATGTAGAATATTACATCCGAGATATCAGGTTGCCTTAGGTTAGGAAATATAACGTTATAGACGTATATACTGTTCCCTCCGAGAAGTAGGGTTCGACAGGCTAGGAATGTTGTCAAATATAGCATCCCAGATGTTAGGTTGCCTTAGATAAGGATATATAACGTTATAGACGCTTATAATGTTACCACCGAGACGTAGGGTTCCAACACGCCTGGAATGTTGTCAAATGTTATATCCGAGATGTTAGGTTGCCTTAGGTTAGAATATATGACATTACAGGCGTATATACTGTTCCCACCGAGAAGTAGGGTCCGACACGCCAGGAATTTTGTCAAATATTACATCAGACATGTTAGGTTGCCTTAGGTTAGGATATATAACGTTATAGACGTATATACTGTTCCCTCCGAGAAGTAGGGTTCGATACGCCAGGAATGTTGTCAAATATTACATACGAGATGTTAGGTGGCCTTAGGTTAGGATATATAACGTTATAGACGCATGTAATGTTCCCACCGAGAAGTAGGGACCGACACGCCTGGAATGTGGTAAAATGTTACATCCGAGATGTTAGGTTGCCTAAGATTAGGATATATACCGCTATAGACGCATGTAATGTTACCACCGAGACGTAGGGACCGACACGCCTGGAATGTGGTAAAATGTTACATCCGAGATGTTAGGTTGCCTAAGATTAGGATATATACCGTTATAGACGCATGTAATGTTACCACCGAGACGTAGGGACCGACATGCCTGGAATGTTGTCAAATGTTACATCCGAGATGTTAGGTTGCCTAAGATTAGGATATATACCGTTATAGACGCATGTAATGTTACCACCGAGACGTAGGGACCGACACGCCTGGAATGTGGTAAAATGTTACATCCGAGATGTTAGGTTGCCTAAGATTAGGATATATACCGTTATAGACGCATGTAATGTTACCACCGAGACGTAGGGACCGACATGCCTGGAATGTTGTCAAATGTTACATCCGAGATGTTAGGTTGCCTTAGGTTAGGATATATAACGTTATAGACGTATATACTGTTCCCACCGAGAAGTAGGGTTCGATACGCCAGGAATGTTGTCAAATATTACATACGAGATGTTAGGTGGCCTTAGGTTAGGATATATAACGTTATAGACGCATGTAATGTTACCACCGAGACGTAGGGACCGACACGCCTGGAATGTGGTAAAATGTTACATCCGAGATGTTAGGTTGCCTAAGATTAGGATATATACCGTTATAGACGCATGTAATGTTACCACCGAGAAGTAGGGTTCGACACGCCAGGAATGTGGTAAAATGTTACATCCGAGATGTTAGGTTGCCTAAGATTAGGATATATACCGTTATAGACGCATGTAATGTTACCACCGAGAAGTAGGGTTCGACACGCCAGGAATGTTGTCAAATATTACATACGAGATGTTAGGTGGGTTTAGGTTAGGATATATAACGTTATAGACGCATGTAATATTACCACCGAGACGTAGGGACCGTCACGCCTGGAATGTGGTAAAATGTTACATCCGAGATGTTAGGTTGCCTAAGATTAGGATATATACCGTTATAGACGCATGTAATGTTACCACCGAGACGTAGGGACCGACACGCCTGGAATGTTATCAAATGTTACATCCGAGTTGTTAGGTTGCCTAAGGCTAGGATATCTGACGTTATAGATGTATATGCTGTTCCCTCCGAGAAGTAGGGTTCGACAGGCCAGGAATGTTGTCAAATATTGCATTCGAGATGTTAGGTTGCCTAAGGTTAGGATATATAACGTTATAGACGCATGTAATGTTACCACCGAGACGTAGGGACCGACACGCCTGGAATGTTGTCAAATGTTACGTCCGAGATGTTAGGTTGTCTTAGGTTAGGATATATGACGTTACAGACGTATATACTGTTCCCTCCGAGATGTAGGGTTCTACAGGCCAGGAATGTTGTGAAATGTTTCATCCGAGATGTTAGGTTGTCTTAGATTAGGATATATGACGTAATAGATGTATATGCTGTTCCCTCCGAGAAGTAGGGTTCGACAGGCCAGGAATGTTGTCAAATATTGCATTCGAGATGTTAGGTTGCCTAAGGTTAGGATATATAACGTTATAGACGCAAGTAATGTTACCACCGAGACGTAGGGACCGACACGCCTGGAATGTTGTCAAATGTTACGTCCGAGATGTTAGGTTGTCTTAGGTTAGGATATATGACGTTACAGACGTATATACTGTTCCCTCCGAGATGTAGGGTTCTACAGGCCAGGAATGTTGTGAAATGTTTCATCCGAGATGTTAGGTTGTCTTAGATTAGGATATATGACGTAATAGATGTATATGCTGTTCCCTCCGAGAAGTAGGGTTCGACAGGCCAGGAATGTTGTCAAATATTGCATCCGAGATGTTAGGTTGCCTAAGGTTAGGATATATAACGTTATAGACGCATGTAATGTTACCACCGAGACGTAGGGACCGACACGCTTGGAATGTGGTAAAATGTTACATCCGAGATGTTAGGTTGCCTAAGATTAGGATATATACCGTTATAGACGCATGTAATGTTACCACCGAGAAGTAGGGACCGACAGGCCTGGAATGTTGTAAAATGTTACATCCGATATGTTAGGTTGCCTAAGATTAGGATATATACCGCTATAGACGCATGCAATGTTACCACCGAGACGTAGGGACCGACACGCCAGGAATGTTGTCAAATATTACAATACGAGATGTTAGGTGGCCTTAGGTTAGGATATATAACGTTATAGACGCATGTAATGTTACCACCGAGACGTAGAGACCGACACGCCTGGAATGTGGTAAAATGTTACATCCGAGATGTTAGGTTGCCTAAGATTAGGATATATACCGTTATAGACGCATGTAATGTTACCACCGAGAAGTAGGGTTCGACACGCCAGGAATGTGGTAAAATGTTACATCCGAGATGTTAGGTTGCCTAAGATTAGGATATATACCGTTATAGACGCATGTAATGTTACCACCGAGAAGTAGGGTTCGACACGCCAGGAATGTTGTCAAATATTACATACGAGATGTTAGGTTGTCTTAGGTTAGGATATATGACGTTACAGACGTATATACTGTTCCCTCCGAGATGTAGGGTTCGACAGGCCAGGAATGTTGTGAAATGTTTCATCCGAGATGTTAGGTTGTCTTAGATTAGGATATATGACGTAATAGATGTATATGCTGTTCCCTCCGAGAAGTAGGGTTCGACAGGCCAGGAATGTTGTCAAATATTGCATTCGAGATGTTAGGTTGCCTAAGGTTAGGATATATAACGTTATAGACGCATGTAATGTTACCACCGAGACGTAGGGACCGACACGCCTGGAATGTTGTCAAATGTTACGTCCGAGATGTTAGGTTGTCTTAGGTTAGGATATATGACGTTACAGACGTATATACTGTTCCCTCCGAGATGTAGGGTTCTACAGGCCAGGAATGTTGTGAAATGTTTCATCCGAGATGTTAGGTTCTCTTAGATTAGGATATATGACGTAATAGATGTATATGCTGTTCCCTCCGAGAAGTAGGGTTCGACAGGCCAGGAATGTTGTCAAATATTGCATCCGAGATGTTAGGTTGCCTAAGGTTAGGATATATAACGTTATAGACGCATGTAATGTTACCACCGAGACGTAGGGACCGACACGCTTGGAATGTGGTAAAATGTTACATCCGAGATGTTAGGTTGCCTAAGATTAGGATATATACCGTTATAGACGCATGTAATGTTACCACCGAGACGTAGGGACCGACACGCCTGGAATGTGGTAAAATGTTACATCCGAGATGTTAGGTTGCCTAAGATTAGGATATATACCGTTATAGACGCATGTAATGTTACCACCGAGAAGTAGGGACCGACAGGCCTGGAATGTTGTAAAATGTTACATCCGATATGTTAGGTTGCCTAAGATTAGGATATATACCGCTATAGACGCATGCAATGTTACCACCGAGACGTAGGGACCGACACGCCAGGAATGTTGTCAAATATTACATACGAGATGTTAGGTGGCCTTAGGTTAGGTTATATAACGTTATAGACGCATGTAATGTTACCACCGAGACGTAGGGACCGACACGCCTGGAATGTGGCAAAATGTTACATCCGAGATGTTAGGTTGCCTAAGATTAGGATATATACCGTTATAGACGCATGTAATGTTACCACCGAGAAGTAGGGTTCGACACGCCAGGAATGTTGTCAAATATTACATACGAGATGTTAGGTGGCTTTAGGTTAGGATATATAACGTTATAGACGCATGTAATGTTACCACCGAGACGTAGGGACCGACAGGCCTGGAATGTTGTAAAATGTTACATCAGAGATGTTAGGTTGCCTAAGATTAGGATATATACCGCTATAGACGCATGTAATGTTACCACCGAGATGTAGGGACCGACACGCCAGGAATGTTGTCAAATATTACATACGAGATGTTAGGTGGCTTTGGTTAGGATATATAACGTTATAGACGCATGTAATGTTACCACCGAGACGTAGGGACCGACACGCCTGGAATGTGGTAAAATGTTACATCCGAGATGTTAGGTTGCCTAAGATTAGGATATATACCGTTATAGACGCATGTAATGTTACCACCGAGACGTAGGGACCGACACGCCTGGAATGTTATCAAATGTTACATCCGAGATGTTAGGTTGCCTAAGGCTAGGATATATGACGTTATAGATGTATATGCTGTTCCCTCCGAGAAGTAGGGTTCGACAGGCCAGGAATGTTGTCAAATATTGCATTCGAGATGTTAGGTTGCCTAAGGTTAGGATATATAACGTTATAGACGCATGTAATGTTACCACCGAGACGTAGGGTCCGACACGCCAGGAATGTGGTAAAATGTTACATCCGAGATGTTAGGTTGCCTAAGATTAGGATATATACCGTTATAGACGCATGTAATGTTACCACCGAGAAGTAGGGTTCGACACGCCAGGAATGTTGTCAAATATTACATACGAGATGTTAGGTGGGTTTAGGTTAGGATATATAACGTTATAGACGCATGTAATATTACCACCGAGACGTAGGGACCGTCACGCCTGGAATGTGGTAAAATGTTACATCCGAGATGTTAGGTTGCCTAAGATTAGGATATATACCGTTATAGACGCATGTAATGTTACCACCGAGACGTAGGGACCGACACGCCTGGAATGTTATCAAATGTTACATCCGAGTTGTTAGGTTGCCTAAGGCTAGGATATCTGACGTTATAGATGTATATGCTGTTCCCTCCGAGAAGTAGGGTTCGACAGGCCAGGAATGTTGTCAAATATTGCATCCGAGAAGTTAGGTTGCCTAAGGTTAGGATATATAACGTTATAGACGCATGTAATGTTACCACCGAGACGTAGGGACCGACACGCTTGGAATGTGGTAAAATGTTACATCCGAGATGTTAGGTTGCCTAAGATTAGGATATATACCGTTATAGACGCATGTAATGTTACCACCGAGAAGTAGGGACCGACAGGCCTGGAATGTTGTAAAATGTTACATCCGATATGTTAGGTTGCCTAAGATTAGGATATATACCGCTATAGACGCATGCAATGTTACCACCGAGACGTAGGGACCGACACGCCAGGAATGTTGTCAAATATTACAATACGAGATGTTAGGTGGCCTTAGGTTAGGATATATAACGTTATAGACGCATGTAATGTTACCACCGAGACGTAGAGACCGACACGCCTGGAATGTGGTAAAATGTTACATCTGAGATGTTAGGTTGCCTAAGATTAGGATATATAACGTTATAGACGCATGTAATGTTACCACCGAGAAGTAGGGTTCGACACGCCAGGAATGTGGTAAAATGTTACATCCGAGATGTTAGGTTGCCTAAGATTAGGATATATACCGTTATAGACGCATGTAATGTTACCACCGAGAAGTAGGGTTCGACACGCCAGGAATGTTGTCAAATATTACATACGAGATGTTAGGTTGTCTTAGGTTAGGATATATGACGTTACAGACGTATATACTGTTCCCTCCGAGATGTAGGGTTCGACAGGCCAGGAATGTTGTGAAATGTTTCATCCGAGATGTTAGGTTGTCTTAGATTAGGATATATGACGTAATAGATGTATATGCTGTTCCCTCCGAGAAGTAGGGTTCGACAGGCCAGGAATGTTGTCAAATATTGCATTCGAGATGTTAGGTTGCCTAAGGTTAGGATATATAACGTTATAGACGCATGTAATGTTACCACCGAGACGTAGGGACCGACACGCCTGGAATGTTGTCAAATGTTACGTCCGAGATGTTAGGTTGTCTTAGGTTAGGATATATGACGTTACAGACGTATATACTGTTCCCTCCGAGATGTAGGGTTCTACAGGCCAGGAATGTTGTGAAATGTTTCATCCGAGATGTTAGGTACTCTTAGATTAGGATATATGACGTAATAGATGTATATGCTGTTCCCTCCGAGAAGTAGGGTTCGACAGGCCAGGAATGTTGTCAAATATTGCATCCGAGATGTTAGGTTGCCTAAGGTTAGGATATATAACGTTATAGACGCATGTAATGTTACCACCGAGACGTAGGGACCGACACGCTTGGAATGTGGTAAAATGTTACATCCGAGATGTTAGGTTGCCTAAGATTAGGATATATACCGTTATAGACGCATGTAATGTTACCACCGAGACGTAGGGACCGACACGCCTGGAATGTGGTAAAATGTTACATCCGAGATGTTAGGTTGCCTAAGATTAGGATATATACCGTTATAGACGCATGTAATGTTACCACCGAGAAGTAGGGTTCGACACGCCAGGAATGTTGTCAAATATTACATACGAGATGTTAGGTGGCTTTAGGTTAGGATATATAACGTTATAGACGCATGTAATGTTACCGCCGAGACGTAGGGACCGACAGGCCTGGAATGTTGTAAAATGTTACATCAGAGATGTTAGGTTGCCTAAGATTAGGATATATACCGCTATAGACGCATGTAATGTTACCACCGAGACGTAGGGACCGACACGCCAGGAATGTTGTCAAATATTACATACGAGATGTTAGGTGGCTTTGGTTAGGATATATAACGTTATAGACGCATGTAATGTTACCACCGAGACGTAGGGACCGACACGCCTGGAATGTGGTAAAATGTTACATCCGAGATGTTAGGTTGCCTAAGATTAGGATATATACCGTTATAGACGCATGTAATGTTACCACCGAGACGTAGGGACCGACACGCCTGGAATGTTATCAAATGTTACATCCGAGATGTTAGGTTGCCTAAGGCTAGGATATATGACGTTATAGATGTATATGCTGTTCCCTCCGAGAAGTAGGGTTCGACAGGCCAGGAATGTTGTCAAATATTGCATTCGAGATGTTAGGTTGCCTAAGGTTAGGATATATAACGTTATAGACGCATGTAATGTTACCACCGAGACGTAGGGTCCGACACGCCTGGAATGATGTAGAATATTACATCCGAGATATCAGGTTGCCTTAGGTTAGGATATATAACGTTATAGACGTATATACTGTTCCCTCCGAGAAGTAGGGTTCGACAGGCTAGGAATGTTGTCAAATATAGCATCCCAGATGTTAGGTTGCCTTAGATAAGGATATATAACGTTATAGACGCATATAATGTTACCACCGAGACGTAGGGTTCCAACACGCCTGGAATGTTGTCAAATGTTATATCCGAGATGTTAGGTTGCCTTAGGTTAGAATATATGACATTACAGGCGTATATACTGTTCCCACCGAGAAGTAGGGTCCGACACGCCAGGAATGTTGTCAAATATTACATCAGACATGTTAGGTTGCCTTAGGTTAGGATATATAACGTTATAGACGTATATACTGTTCCCTCCGAGAAGTAGGGTTCGATACGCCAGGAATGTTGTCAAATATTACATACGAGATGTTAGGTGGCCTTAGGTTAGGATATATAACGTTATAGACGCATGTAATGTTACCACCGAGACGTAGGGACCGACACGCCTGGAATGTGGTAAAATGTTGCATCCGAGATGTTAGGTTGCCTAAGATTAGGATATATACCGTTATAGACGCATGTAATGTTACCACCGAGAAGTAGGGTTCGACACGCCAGGAATGTGGTAAAATGTTACATCCGAGATGTTAGGTGGCTTTGGTTAGGATATATAACGTTATAGACGCATGTAATGTTACCACCGAGACGTAGGGACCGACACGCCTGGAATGTGGTAAAATGTTACATCCGAGATGTTAGGTTGCCTAAGATTAGGATATATACCGTTATAGACGCATGTAATGTTACCACCGAGACGTAGGGACCGACACGCCTCGAATGTTATCAAATGTTACATCCGAGATGTTAGGTGGCCTTAGGTTAGGATATATAACGTTATAGACGCATGTAATGTTACCACCGAGACGTAGGGACCGACACGCCTGGAATGTGGTAAAATGTTACATCCGAGATGTTAGGTTGCCTAAGATTAGGATATATACCGCTATAGACGCATGTAATGTTACCACCGAGACGTAGGGACCGACACGCCTGGAATGTGGTAAAATGTTACATCCGAGATGTTAGGTTGCCTAAGATTAGGATATATACCGTTATAGACGCATGTAATGTTACCACCGAGAAGTAGGGACCGACAGGCCTGGAATGTTGTAAAATGTTACATCCGATATGTTAGGTTGCCTAAGATTAGGATATATACCGCTATAGACGCATGCAATGTTACCACCGAGACGTAGGGACCGACACGCCAGGAATGTTGTCAAATATTACATACGAGATGTTAGGTGGCCTTATGTTAGGATATATAACGTTATAGACGCATGTAATGTTACCACCGAGACGTAGGGACCGACACGCCTGGAATGTGGTAAAATGTTACATCCGAGATGTTAGGTTGCCTAAGATTAGGATATATACCGTTATAGACGCATGTAATGTTACCACCGAGAAGTAGGGTTCGACACGCCAGGAATGTTGTCAAATATTACATACGAGATGTTAGGTGGCTTTAGGTTAGGATATATAACGTTATAGACGCATGTAATGTTACCACCGAGACGTAGGGACCGACAGGCCTGGAATGTTGTAAAATGTTACATCAGAGATGTTAGGTTGCCTAAGATTAGGATATATACCGCTATAGACGCATGTGATGTTACCACCGAGACGTAGGGACCGACACGCCAGGAATGTTGTCAAATATTACATACGAGATGTTAGGTGGCTTTGGTTAGGATATATAACGTTATAGACGCATGTAATGTTACCACCGAGACGTAGGGACCGACACGCCTGGAATGTGGTAAAATGTTACATCCGAGATGTTAGGTTGCCTAAGATTAGGATATATACCGTTATAGACGCATGTAATGTTACCACCGAGACGTAGGGACCGACACGCCTGGAATGTTATCAAATGTTACATCCGAGATGTTAGGTTGCCTAAGGCTAGGATATATGACGTTATAGATGTATATGCTGTTCCCTCCGAGAAGTAGGGTTCGACAGGCCAGGAATGTTGTCAAATATTGCATTCGAGATGTTAGGTTGCCTAAGGTTAGGATATATAACGTTATAGACGCATGTAATGTTACCACCGAGACGTAGGGACCGACACGCCTGGAATGTTGTCAAATGTTACGTCCGAGATGTTAGGTTGTCTTAGGTTAGGATATATGACGTTACAGACGTATATACTGTTCCCTCCGAGATGTAGGGTTCGACAGGCCAGGAATGTTGTCAAATATTGCATTCGAGATGTTAGGTTGCCTAAGGTTAGGATATATAACGTTATAGACGCATGTAATGTTACCACCGAGACGTAGGGTCCGACACGCCTGGAATGATGTAGAATATTACATCCGAGATGTCAGGTTGCCTTAGGTTAGGATATATAACGTTATAGACGTATATACTGTTCCCTCCGAGAAGTAGGGTTCGACAGGCTAGGAATGTTGTCAAATATAGCATCCCAGATGTTAGGTTGCCTTAGATAAGGATATATAACGTTATAGACGCATATAATGTTACCACCGAGACGTAGGGTTCCAACACGCCTGGAATGTTGTCAAATGTTATATCCGAGATGTTAGGTTGCCTTAGGTTAGAATATATGACATTACAGGCGTATATACTGTTCTCACCGAGAAGTAGGGTCCGACACGCCAGGAATGTTGTCAAATATTACATCAGACATGTTAGGTTGCCGTAGGGTAGGATATATAACGTTATAGACGTATATACTGTTCCCTCCGAGAAGTAGGGTTCGATACGCCAGGAATGTTGTCAAATATTACGTACGAGATGTTAGGTGGCCTTAGGTTAGGATATATAACGTTATAGACGCATGTAATGTTCCCACCGAGAAGTAGGGACCGACACGCCTGGAATGTGGTAAAATGTTACATCCGAGATGTTAGGTTGCCTAAGATTAGGATATATACCGCTATAGACGCATGTAATGTTACCACCGAGACGTAGGGACCGACACGCCTGGAATGTGGTAAAATGTTACATCCGAGATGTTAGGTTGCCTAAGATTAGGATATATACCGTTATAGACGCATGTAATGTTACCACCGAGACGTAGGGACCGACATGCCTGGAATGTTGTCAAATGTTACATACGAGATGTTAGGTGGCTTTGGTTAGGATATATAACGTTATAGACGCATGTAATGTTACCACCGAGACGTAGGGACCGACACGCCTGGAATGTGGTAAAATGTTACATCCGAGATGTTAGGTTGCCTAAGATTAGGATATATACCGTTATAGACGCATGTAATGTTACCACCGAGACGTAGGGACCGACACGCCTGGAATGTTATCAAATGTTACATCCGAGATGTTAGGTTGCCTAAGGCTAGGATATATGACGTTATAGATGTATATGCTGTTCCCTCCGAGAAGTAGGGTTCGACAGGCCAGGAATGTTGTCAAATATTGCATTCGAGATGTTAGGTTGCCTAAGGTTAGGATATATAACGTTATAGACGCATGTAATGTTACCACCGAGACGTAGGGTCCGACACGCCTGGAATGATGTAGAATATTACATCCGAGATATCAGGTTGCCTTAGGTTAGGATATATAACGTTATAGACGTATATACTGTTCCCTCCGAGAAGTAGGGTTCGACAGGCTAGGAATGTTGTCAAATATAGCATCCCAGATGTTAGGTTGCCTTAGATAAGGATATATAACGTTATAGACGCATATAATGTTACCACCGAGACGTAGGGTTCCAACACGCCTGGAATGTTGTCAAATGTTATATCCGAGATGTTAGGTTGCCTTAGGTTAGAATATATGACATTACAGGCGTATATACTGTTCCCACCGAGAAGTAGGGTCCGACACGCCAGGAATGTTGTCAAATATTACATCAGACATGTTAGGTTGCCTTAGGTTAGGATATATAACGTTATAGACGTATATACTGTTCCCTCCGAGAAGTAGGGTTCGATACGCCAGGAATGTTGTCAAATATTACATACGAGATGTTAGGTGGCCTTAGGATAGGATATATAACGTTATAGACGCATGTAATGTTCCCACCGAGAAGTAGGGTTCGATACGCCAGGAATGTTGTCAAATATTACATACGAGATGTTAGGTGGCCTTAGGTTAGGATATATAACGTTATAGACGCATGTAATGTTACCACCGAGACGTAGGGACCGACACGCCTGGAATGTGGTAAAATGTTGCATCCGAGATGTTAGGTTGCCTAAGATTAGGATATATACCGTTATAGACGCATGTAATGTTACCACCGAGAAGTAGGGTTCGACACGCCAGGAATGTGGTAAAATGTTACATCCGAGATGTTAGGTGGCTTTGGTTAGGATATATAACGTTATAGACGCATGTAATGTTACCACCGAGACGTAGGGACCGACACGCCTGGAATGTGGTAAAATGTTACATCCGAGATGTTAGGTTGCCTAAGATTAGGATATATACCGTTATAGACGCATGTAATGTTACCACCGAGACGTAGGGACCGACACGCCTCGAATGTTATCAAATGTTACATCCGAGATGTTAGGTGGCCTTAGGTTAGGATATATAACGTTATAGACGCATGTAATGTTACCACCGAGACGTAGGGACCGACACGCCTGGAATGTGGTAAAATGTTACATCCGAGATGTTAGGTTGCCTAAGATTAGGATATATACCGCTATAGACGCATGTAATGTTACCACCGAGACGTAGGGACCGACACGCCTGGAATGTGGTAAAATGTTACATCCGAGATGTTAGGTTGCCTAAGATTAGGATATATACCGTTATAGACGCATGTAATGTTACCACCGAGAAGTAGGGACCGACAGGCCTGGAATGTTGTAAAATGTTACATCCGATATGTTAGGTTGCCTAAGATTAGGATATATACCGCTATAGACGCATGCAATGTTACCACCGAGACGTAGGGACCGACACGCCAGGAATGTTGTCAAATATTACATACGAGATGTTAGGTGGCCTTATGTTAGGATATATAACGTTATAGACGCATGTAATGTTACCACCGAGACGTAGGGACCGACACGCCTGGAATGTGGTAAAATGTTACATCCGAGATGTTAGGTTGCCTAAGATTAGGATATATACCGTTATAGACGCATGTAATGTTACCACCGAGAAGTAGGGTTCGACACGCCAGGAATGTGGTAAAATGTTACATCCGAGATGTTAGGTTGCCTAAGATTAGGATATATACCGTTATAGACGCATGTAATGTTACCACCGAGAAGTAGGGTTCGACACGCCAGGAATGTTGTCAAATATTACATACGAGATGTTAGGTTGTCTTAGGTTAGGATATATGACGTTACAGACGTATATACTGTTCCCTCCGAGATGTAGGGTTCGACAGGCCAGGAATGTTGTGAAATGTTTCATCCGAGATGTTAGGTTGTCTTAGATTAGGATATATGACGTAATAGATGTATATGCTGTTCCCTCCGAGAAGTAGGGTTCGACAGGCCAGGAATGTTGTCAAATATTGCATTCGAGATGTTAGGTTGCCTAAGGTTAGGATATATAACGTTATAGACGCATGTAATGTTACCACCGAGACGTAGGGACCGACACGCCTGGAATGTTGTCAAATGTTACGTCCGAGATGTTAGGTTGTCTTAGGTTAGGATATATGACGTTACAGACGTATATACTGTTCCCTCCGAGATGTAGGGTTCTACAGGCCAGGAATGTTGTGAAATGTTTCATCCGAGATGTTAGGTTCTCTTAGATTAGGATATATGACGTAATAGATGTATATGCTGTTCCCTCCGAGAAGTAGGGTTCGACAGGCCAGGAATGTTGTCAAATATTGCATCCGAGATGTTAGGTTGCCTAAGGTTAGGATATATAACGTTATAGACGCATGTAATGTTACCACCGAGACGTAGGGACCGACACGCTTGGAATGTGGTAAAATGTTACATCCGAGATGTTAGGTTGCCTAAGATTAGGATATATACCGTTATAGACGCATGTAATGTTACCACCGAGACGTAGGGACCGACACGCCTGGAATGTGGTAAAATGTTACATCCGAGATGTTAGGTTGCCTAAGATTAGGATATATACCGTTATAGACGCATGTAATGTTACCACCGAGAAGTAGGGACCGACAGGCCTGGAATGTTGTAAAATGTTACATCCGATATGTTAGGTTGCCTAAGATTAGGATATATACCGCTATAGACGCATGCAATGTTACCACCGAGACGTAGGGACCGACACGCCAGGAATGTTGTCAAATATTACATACGAGATGTTAGGTGGCCTTAGGTTAGGTTATATAACGTTATAGACGCATGTAATGTTACCACCGAGACGTAGGGACCGACACGCCTGGAATGTGGCAAAATGTTACATCCGAGATGTTAGGTTGCCTAAGATTAGGATATATACCGTTATAGACGCATGTAATGTTACCACCGAGAAGTAGGGTTCGACACGCCAGGAATGTTGTCAAATATTACATACGAGATGTTAGGTGGCTTTAGGTTAGGATATATAACGTTATAGACGCATGTAATGTTACCACCGAGACGTAGGGACCGACAGGCCTGGAATGTTGTAAAATGTTACATCAGAGATGTTAGGTTGCCTAAGATTAGGATATATACCGCTATAGACGCATGTAATGTTACCACCGAGACGTAGGGACCGACACGCCAGGAATGTTGTCAAATATTACATACGAGATGTTAGGTGGCTTTGGTTAGGATATATAACGTTATAGACGCATGTAATGTTACCACCGAGACGTAGGGACCGACACGCCTGGAATGTGGTAAAATGTTACATCCGAGATGTTAGGTTGCCTAAGATTAGGATATATACCGTTATAGACGCATGTAATGTTACCACCGAGACGTAGGGACCGACACGCCTGGAATGTTATCAAATGTTACATCCGAGATGTTAGGTTGCCTAAGGCTAGGATATATGACGTTATAGATGTATATGCTGTTCCCTCCGAGAAGTAGGGTTCGACAGGCCAGGAATGTTGTCAAATATTGCATTCGAGATGTTAGGTTGCCTAAGGTTAGGATATATAACGTTATAGACGCATGTAATGTTACCACCGAGACGTAGGGTCCGACACGCCAGGAATGTGGTAAAATGTTACATCCGAGATGTTAGGTTGCCTAAGATTAGGATATATACCGTTATAGACGCATGTAATGTTACCACCGAGAAGTAGGGTTCGACACGCCAGGAATGTTGTCAAATATTACATACGAGATGTTAGGTGGGTTTAGGTTAGGATATATAACGTTATAGACGCATGTAATATTACCACCGAGACGTAGGGACCGTCACGCCTGGAATGTGGTAAAATGTTACATCCGAGATGTTAGGTTGCCTAAGATTAGGATATATACCGTTATAGACGCATGTAATGTTACCACCGAGACGTAGGGACCGACACGCCTGGAATGTTATCAAATGTTACATCCGAGTTGTTAGGTTGCCTAAGGCTAGGATATCTGACGTTATAGATGTATATGCTGTTCCCTCCGAGAAGTAGGGTTCGACAGGCCAGGAATGTTGTCAAATATTGCATCCGAGAAGTTAGGTTGCCTAAGGTTAGGATATATAACGTTATAGACGCATGTAATGTTACCACCGAGACGTAGGGACCGACACGCTTGGAATGTGGTAAAATGTTACATCCGAGATGTTAGGTTGCCTAAGATTAGGATATATACCGTTATAGACGCATGTAATGTTACCACCGAGAAGTAGGGACCGACAGGCCTGGAATGTTGTAAAATGTTACATCCGATATGTTAGGTTGCCTAAGATTAGGATATATACCGCTATAGACGCATGCAATGTTACCACCGAGACGTAGGGACCGACACGCCAGGAATGTTGTCAAATATTACAATACGAGATGTTAGGTGGCCTTAGGTTAGGATATATAACGTTATAGACGCATGTAATGTTACCACCGAGACGTAGAGACCGACACGCCTGGAATGTGGTAAAATGTTACATCTGAGATGTTAGGTTGCCTAAGATTAGGATATATAACGTTATAGACGCATGTAATGTTACCACCGAGAAGTAGGGTTCGACACGCCAGGAATGTGGTAAAATGTTACATCCGAGATGTTAGGTTGCCTAAGATTAGGATATATACCGTTATAGACGCATGTAATGTTACCACCGAGAAGTAGGGTTCGACACGCCAGGAATGTTGTCAAATATTACATACGAGATGTTAGGTTGTCTTAGGTTAGGATATATGACGTTACAGACGTATATACTGTTCCCTCCGAGATGTAGGGTTCGACAGGCCAGGAATGTTGTGAAATGTTTCATCCGAGATGTTAGGTTGTCTTAGATTAGGATATATGACGTAATAGATGTATATGCTGTTCCCTCCGAGAAGTAGGGTTCGACAGGCCAGGAATGTTGTCAAATATTGCATTCGAGATGTTAGGTTGCCTAAGGTTAGGATATATAACGTTATAGACGCATGTAATGTTACCACCGAGACGTAGGGACCGACACGCCTGGAATGTTGTCAAATGTTACGTCCGAGATGTTAGGTTGTCTTAGGTTAGGATATATGACGTTACAGACGTATATACTGTTCCCTCCGAGATGTAGGGTTCTACAGGCCAGGAATGTTGTGAAATGTTTCATCCGAGATGTTAGGTACTCTTAGATTAGGATATATGACGTAATAGATGTATATGCTGTTCCCTCCGAGAAGTAGGGTTCGACAGGCCAGGAATGTTGTCAAATATTGCATCCGAGATGTTAGGTTGCCTAAGGTTAGGATATATAACGTTATAGACGCATGTAATGTTACCACCGAGACGTAGGGACCGACACGCTTGGAATGTGGTAAAATGTTACATCCGAGATGTTAGGTTGCCTAAGATTAGGATATATACCGTTATAGACGCATGTAATGTTACCACCGAGACGTAGGGACCGACACGCCTGGAATGTGGTAAAATGTTACATCCGAGATGTTAGGTTGCCTAAGATTAGGATATATACCGTTATAGACGCATGTAATGTTACCACCGAGAAGTAGGGTTCGACACGCCAGGAATGTTGTCAAATATTACATACGAGATGTTAGGTGGCTTTAGGTTAGGATATATAACGTTATAGACGCATGTAATGTTACCGCCGAGACGTAGGGACCGACAGGCCTGGAATGTTGTAAAATGTTACATCAGAGATGTTAGGTTGCCTAAGATTAGGATATATACCGCTATAGACGCATGTAATGTTACCACCGAGACGTAGGGACCGACACGCCAGGAATGTTGTCAAATATTACATACGAGATGTTAGGTGGCTTTGGTTAGGATATATAACGTTATAGACGCATGTAATGTTACCACCGAGACGTAGGGACCGACACGCCTGGAATGTGGTAAAATGTTACATCCGAGATGTTAGGTTGCCTAAGATTAGGATATATACCGTTATAGACGCATGTAATGTTACCACCGAGACGTAGGGACCGACACGCCTGGAATGTTATCAAATGTTACATCCGAGATGTTAGGTTGCCTAAGGCTAGGATATATGACCTTATAGATGTATATGCTGTTCCCTCCGAGAAGTAGGGTTCGACAGGCCAGGAATGTTGTCAAATATTGCATTCGAGATGTTAGGTTGCCTAAGGTTAGGATATATAACGTTATAGACGCATGTAATGTTACCACCGAGACGTAGGGTCCGACACGCCTGGAATGATGTAGAATATTACATCCGAGATATCAGGTTGCCTTAGGTTAGGATATATAACGTTATAGACGTATATACTGTTCCCTCCGAGAAGTAGGGTTCGACAGGCTAGGAATGTTGTCAAATATAGCATCCCAGATGTTAGGTTGCCTTAGATAAGGATATATAACGTTATAGACGCATATAATGTTACCACCGAGACGTAGGGTTCCAACACGCCTGGAATGTTGTCAAATGTTATATCCGAGATGTTAGGTTGCCTTAGGTTAGAATATATGACATTACAGGCGTATATACTGTTCCCACCGAGAAGTAGGGTCCGACACGCCAGGAATGTTGTCAAATATTACATCAGACATGTTAGGTTGCCTTAGGTTAGGATATATAACGTTATAGACGTATATACTGTTCCCTCCGAGAAGTAGGGTTCGATACGCCAGGAATGTTGTCAAATATTACATACGAGATGTTAGGTGGCCTTAGGTTAGGATATATAACGTTATAGACGCATGTAATGTTACCACCGAGACGTAGGGACCGACACGCCTGGAATGTGGTAAAATGTTGCATCCGAGATGTTAGGTTGCCTAAGATTAGGATATATACCGTTATAGACGCATGTAATGTTACCACCGAGAAGTAGGGTTCGACACGCCAGGAATGTGGTAAAATGTTACATCCGAGATGTTAGGTGGCTTTGGTTAGGATATATAACGTTATAGACGCATGTAATGTTACCACCGAGACGTAGGGACCGACACGCCTGGAATGTGGTAAAATGTTACATCCGAGATGTTAGGTTGCCTAAGATTAGGATATATACCGTTATAGACGCATGTAATGTTACCACCGAGACGTAGGGACCGACACGCCTCGAATGTTATCAAATGTTACATCCGAGATGTTAGGTGGCCTTAGGTTAGGATATATAACGTTATAGACGCATGTAATGTTACCACCGAGACGTAGGGACCGACACGCCTGGAATGTGGTAAAATGTTACATCCGAGATGTTAGGTTGCCTAAGATTAGGATATATACCGCTATAGACGCATGTAATGTTACCACCGAGACGTAGGGACCGACACGCCTGGAATGTGGTAAAATGTTACATCCGAGATGTTAGGTTGCCTAAGATTAGGATATATACCGTTATAGACGCATGTAATGTTACCACCGAGAAGTAGGGACCGACAGGCCTGGAATGTTGTAAAATGTTACATCCGATATGTTAGGTTGCCTAAGATTAGGATATATACCGCTATAGACGCATGCAATGTTACCACCGAGACGTAGGGACCGACACGCCAGGAATGTTGTCAAATATTACATACGAGATGTTAGGTGGCCTTATGTTAGGATATATAACGTTATAGACGCATGTAATGTTACCACCGAGACGTAGGGACCGACACGCCTGGAATGTGGTAAAATGTTACATCCGAGATGTTAGGTTGCCTAAGATTAGGATATATACCGTTATAGACGCATGTAATGTTACCACCGAGAAGTAGGGTTCGACACGCCAGGAATGTTGTCAAATATTACATACGAGATGTTAGGTGGCTTTAGGTTAGGATATATAACGTTATAGACGCATGTAATGTTACCACCGAGACGTAGGGACCGACAGGCCTGGAATGTTGTAAAATGTTACATCAGAGATGTTAGGTTGCCTAAGATTAGGATATATACCGCTATAGACGCATGTGATGTTACCACCGAGACGTAGGGACCGACACGCCAGGAATGTTGTCAAATATTACATACGAGATGTTAGGTGGCTTTGGTTAGGATATATAACGTTATAGACGCATGTAATGTTACCACCGAGACGTAGGGACCGACACGCCTGGAATGTGGTAAAATGTTACATCCGAGATGTTAGGTTGCCTAAGATTAGGATATATACCGTTATAGACGCATGTAATGTTACCACCGAGACGTAGGGACCGACACGCCTGGAATGTTATCAAATGTTACATCCGAGATGTTAGGTTGCCTAAGGCTAGGATATATGACGTTATAGATGTATATGCTGTTCCCTCCGAGAAGTAGGGTTCGACAGGCCAGGAATGTTGTCAAATATTGCATTCGAGATGTTAGGTTGCCTAAGGTTAGGATATATAACGTTATAGACGCATGTAATGTTACCACCGAGACGTAGGGACCGACACGCCTGGAATGTTGTCAAATGTTACGTCCGAGATGTTAGGTTGTCTTAGGTTAGGATATATGACGTTACAGACGTATATACTGTTCCCTCCGAGATGTAGGGTTCGACAGGCCAGGAATGTTGTCAAATATTGCATTCGAGATGTTAGGTTGCCTAAGGTTAGGATATATAACGTTATAGACGCATGTAATGTTACCACCGAGACGTAGGGTCCGACACGCCTGGAATGATGTAGAATATTACATCCGAGATGTCAGGTTGCCTTAGGTTAGGATATATAACGTTATAGACGTATATACTGTTCCCTCCGAGAAGTAGGGTTCGACAGGCTAGGAATGTTGTCAAATATAGCATCCCAGATGTTAGGTTGCCTTAGATAAGGATATATAACGTTATAGACGCATATAATGTTACCACCGAGACGTAGGGTTCCAACACGCCTGGAATGTTGTCAAATGTTATATCCGAGATGTTAGGTTGCCTTAGGTTAGAATATATGACATTACAGGCGTATATACTGTTCTCACCGAGAAGTAGGGTCCGACACGCCAGGAATGTTGTCAAATATTACATCAGACATGTTAGGTTGCCGTAGGGTAGGATATATAACGTTATAGACGTATATACTGTTCCCTCCGAGAAGTAGGGTTCGATACGCCAGGAATGTTGTCAAATATTACGTACGAGATGTTAGGTGGCCTTAGGTTAGGATATATAACGTTATAGACGCATGTAATGTTCCCACCGAGAAGTAGGGACCGACACGCCTGGAATGTGGTAAAATGTTACATCCGAGATGTTAGGTTGCCTAAGATTAGGATATATACCGCTATAGACGCATGTAATGTTACCACCGAGACGTAGGGACCGACACGCCTGGAATGTGGTAAAATGTTACATCCGAGATGTTAGGTTGCCTAAGATTAGGATATATACCGTTATAGACGCATGTAATGTTACCACCGAGACGTAGGGACCGACATGCCTGGAATGTTGTCAAATGTTACATACGAGATGTTAGGTGGCTTTGGTTAGGATATATAACGTTATAGACGCATGTAATGTTACCACCGAGACGTAGGGACCGACACGCCTGGAATGTGGTAAAATGTTACATCCGAGATGTTAGGTTGCCTAAGATTAGGATATATACCGTTATAGACGCATGTAATGTTACCACCGAGACGTAGGGACCGACACGCCTGGAATGTTATCAAATGTTACATCCGAGATGTTAGGTTGCCTAAGGCTAGGATATATGACGTTATAGATGTATATGCTGTTCCCTCCGAGAAGTAGGGTTCGACAGGCCAGGAATGTTGTCAAATATTGCATTCGAGATGTTAGGTTGCCTAAGGTTAGGATATATAACGTTATAGACGCATGTAATGTTACCACCGAGACGTAGGGTCCGACACGCCTGGAATGATGTAGAATATTACATCCGAGATATCAGGTTGCCTTAGGTTAGGATATATAACGTTATAGACGTATATACTGTTCCCTCCGAGAAGTAGGGTTCGACAGGCTAGGAATGTTGTCAAATATAGCATCCCAGATGTTAGGTTGCCTTAGATAAGGATATATAACGTTATAGACGCATATAATGTTACCACCGAGACGTAGGGTTCCAACACGCCTGGAATGTTGTCAAATGTTATATCCGAGATGTTAGGTTGCCTTAGGTTAGAATATATGACATTACAGGCGTATATACTGTTCCCACCGAGAAGTAGGGTCCGACACGCCAGGAATGTTGTCAAATATTACATCAGACATGTTAGGTTGCCTTAGGTTAGGATATATAACGTTATAGACGTATATACTGTTCCCTCCGAGAAGTAGGGTTCGATACGCCAGGAATGTTGTCAAATATTACATACGAGATGTTAGGTGGCCTTAGGATAGGATATATAACGTTATAGACGCATGTAATGTTCCCACCGAGAAGTAGGGTTCGATACGCCAGGAATGTTGTCAAATATTACATACGAGATGTTAGGTGGCCTTAGGTTAGGATATATAACGTTATAGACGCATGTAATGTTACCACCGAGACGTAGGGACCGACACGCCTGGAATGTGGTAAAATGTTGCATCCGAGATGTTAGGTTGCCTAAGATTAGGATATATACCGTTATAGACGCATGTAATGTTACCACCGAGAAGTAGGGTTCGACACGCCAGGAATGTGGTAAAATGTTACATCCGAGATGTTAGGTGGCTTTGGTTAGGATATATAACGTTATAGACGCATGTAATGTTACCACCGAGACGTAGGGACCGACACGCCTGGAATGTGGTAAAATGTTACATCCGAGATGTTAGGTTGCCTAAGATTAGGATATATACCGTTATAGACGCATGTAATGTTACCACCGAGACGTAGGGACCGACACGCCTCGAATGTTATCAAATGTTACATCCGAGATGTTAGGTGGCCTTAGGTTAGGATATATAACGTTATAGACGCATGTAATGTTACCACCGAGACGTAGGGACCGACACGCCTGGAATGTGGTAAAATGTTACATCCGAGATGTTAGGTTGCCTAAGATTAGGATATATACCGCTATAGACGCATGTAATGTTACCACCGAGACGTAGGGACCGACACGCCTGGAATGTGGTAAAATGTTACATCCGAGATGTTAGGTTGCCTAAGATTAGGATATATACCGTTATAGACGCATGTAATGTTACCACCGAGAAGTAGGGACCGACAGGCCTGGAATGTTGTAAAATGTTACATCCGATATGTTAGGTTGCCTAAGATTAGGATATATACCGCTATAGACGCATGCAATGTTACCACCGAGACGTAGGGACCGACACGCCAGGAATGTTGTCAAATATTACATACGAGATGTTAGGTGGCCTTATGTTAGGATATATAACGTTATAGACGCATGTAATGTTACCACCGAGACGTAGGGACCGACACGCCTGGAATGTGGTAAAATGTTACATCCGAGATGTTAGGTTGCCTAAGATTAGGATATATACCGTTATAGACGCATGTAATGTTACCACCGAGAAGTAGGGTTCGACACGCCAGGAATGTTGTCAAATATTACATACGAGATGTTAGGTGGCTTTAGGTTAGGATATATAACGTTATAGACGCATGTAATGTTACCACCGAGACGTAGGGACCGACAGGCCTGGAATGTTGTAAAATGTTACATCAGAGATGTTAGGTTGCCTAAGATTAGGATATATACCGCTATAGACGCATGTGATGTTACCACCGAGACGTAGGGACCGACACGCCAGGAATGTTGTCAAATATTACATACGAGATGTTAGGTGGCTTTGGTTAGGATATATAACGTTATAGACGCATGTAATGTTACCACCGAGACGTAGGGACCGACACGCCTGGAATGTGGTAAAATGTTACATCCGAGATGTTAGGTTGCCTAAGATTAGGATATATACCGTTATAGACGCATGTAATGTTACCACCGAGACGTAGGGACCGACACGCCTGGAATGTTATCAAATGTTACATTCGAGATGTTAGGTTGCCTAAGGCTAGGATATATGACGTTATAGATGTATATGCTGTTCCCTCCGAGAAGTAGGGTTCGACAGGCCAGGAATGTTGTCAAATATTGCATTCGAGATGTTAGGTTGCCTAAGGTTAGGATATATAACGTTATAGACGCATGTAATGTTACCACCGAGACGTAGGGACCGACACGCCTGGAATGTTGTCAAATGTTACGTCCGAGATGTTAGGTTGTCTTAGGTTAGGATATATGACGTTACAGACGTATATACTGTTCCCTCCGAGATGTAGGGTTCGACAGGCCAGGAATGTTGTCAAATATTGCATTCGAGATGTTAGGTTGCCTAAGGTTAGGATATATAACGTTATAGACGCATGTAATGTTACCACCGAGACGTAGGGTCCGACACGCCTGGAATGATGTAGAATATTACATCCGAGATGTCAGGTTGCCTTAGGTTAGGATATATAACGTTATAGACGTATATACTGTTCCCTCCGAGAAGTAGGGTTCGACAGGCTAGGAATGTTGTCAAATATAGCATCCCAGATGTTAGGTTGCCTTAGATAAGGATATATAACGTTATAGACGCATATAATGTTACCACCGAGACGTAGGGTTCCAACACGCCTGGAATGTTGTCAAATGTTATATCCGAGATGTTAGGTTGCCTTAGGTTAGAATATATGACATTACAGGCGTATATACTGTTCCCACCGAGAAGTAGGGTCCGACACGCCAGGAATGTTGTCAAATATTACATCAGACATGTTAGGTTGCCGTAGGTTAGGATATATAACGTTATAGACGTATATACTGTTCCCTCCGAGAAGTAGGGTTCGATACGCCAGGAATGTTGTCAAATATTACGTACGAGATGTTAGGTGGCCTTAGGTTAGGATATATAACGTTATAGACGCATGTAATGTTCCCACCGAGAAGTAGGGACCGACACGCCTGGAATGTGGTAAAATGTTACATCCGAGATGTTAGGTTGCCTAAGATTAGGATATATACCGCTATAGACGCATGTAATGTTACCACCGAGACGTAGGGACCGACACGCCTGGAATGTGGTAAAATGTTACATCCGAGATGTTAGGTTGCCTAAGATTAGGATATATACCGTTATAGACGCATGTAATGTTACCACCGAGACGTAGGGACCGACATGCCTGGAATGTTGTCAAATGTTACATACGAGATGTTAGGTGGCTTTGGTTAGGATATATAACGTTATAGACGCATGTAATGTTACCACCGAGACGTAGGGACCGACACGCCTGGAATGTGGTAAAATGTTACATCCGAGATGTTAGGTTGCCTAAGATTAGGATATATACCGTTATAGACGCATGTAATGTTACCACCGAGACGTAGGGACCGACACGCCTGGAATGTTATCAAATGTTACATCCGAGATGTTAGGTTGCCTAAGGCTAGGATATATGACGTTATAGATGTATATGCTGTTCCCTCCGAGAAGTAGGGTTCGACAGGCCAGGAATGTTGTCAAATATTGCATTCGAGATGTTAGGTTGCCTAAGGTTAGGATATATACCGCTATAGACGCATGTGATGTTACCACCGAGACGTAGGGACCGACACGCCAGGAATGTTGTCAAATATTACATACGAGATGTTAGGTGGCTTTGGTTAGGATATATAACGTTATAGACGCATGTAATGTTACCACCGAGACGTAGGGACCGACACGCCTGGAATGTGGTAAAATGTTACATCCGAGATGTTAGGTTGCCTAAGATTAGGATATATACCGTTATAGACGCATGTAATGTTACCACCGAGACGTAGGGACCGACATGCCTGGAATGTTGTCAAATGTTACATCCGAGATGTTAGGTTCCCTTAGGTTAGGATATATAACGTTATAGACGTATATACTGTTCCCACCGAGAAGTAGGGTTCGATACGCCAGGAATGTTGTCAAATATTACATACGAGATGTTAGGTGGCCTTAGGTTAGGATATATAACGTTATAGACGCATGTAATGTTACCACCGAGACGTAGGGACCGACACGCCTGGAATGTGGTAAAATGTTACATCCGAGATGTTAGGTTGCCTAAGATTAGGATATATACCGTTATAGACGCATGTAATGTTACCACCGAGAAGTAGGGTTCGACACGCCAGGAATGTAGTCAAATATTACATACGAGATGTTAGGTGGCTTTAGGTTAGGATATATAACGTTATAGACGCATGTAATGTTACCACCGAGACGTAGGGACCGACAGGCCTGGAATGTTGTAAAATGTTACATCAGAGATGTTAGGTTGCCTAAGATTAGGATATATACCGCTATAGACGCATGTAATGTTACCACCGAGACGTAGGGACCGACACGCCAGGAATGTCGTCAAATATTACATACGAGATGTTAGGTGGCTTTGGTTAGGATATATAACGTTATAGACGCATGTAATGTTACCACCGAGACGTAGGGACCGACACGCCTGGAATGTGGTAAAATGTTACATCCGAGATGTTAGGTTGCCTAAGATTAGGATATATACCGTTATAGACGCATGTAATGTTACCACCGAGACGTAGGGACCGACACGCCTGGAATGTTATCAAATGTTACATCCGAGATGTTAGGTGGCCTTAGGTTAGGATATATAACGTTATAGACGCATGTAATGTTACCACCGAGACGTAGGGACCGACACGCCTGGAATGTGGTAAAATGTTACATCCGAGATGTTAGGTTGCCTAAGATTAGGATATATACCGTTATAGACGCATGTAATGTTACCACCGAGACGTAGGAACCGACACGCCTGGAATGTGGTAAAATGTTACATCCGAGATGTTAGGTTGCCTAAGATTAGGATATATACCGTTGTAGACGCATGTAATGTTACCACCGAGACGTAGGGACCGACATGCCTGGAATGTTGTCAAATGTTACATCCGAGATGTTAGGTTGCCTTAGGTTAGGATATATAACGTTATAGACGTATATACTGTTCCCACCGAGAAGTAGGGTTCGATACGCCAGGAATGTTGTCAAATATTACATACGAGATGTTAGGTGGCCTTAGGTTAGGATATATAACGTTATAGACGCATGTAATGTTACCACCGAGACGTAGGGACCGACACGCCTGGAATGTGGTAAAATGTTACATCCGAGATGTTAGGTTGCCTAAGATTAGGATATATACCGTTATAGACGCATGTAATGTTACCACCGAGAAGTAGGGTTCGACACGCCAGGAATGTTGTCAAATATTACATACGAGATGTTAGGTGGCTTTAGGTTAGGATATATAACGTTATAGACGCATGTAATGTTACCACCGAGACGTAGGGACCGACAGGCCTGGAATGTTGTAAAATGTTACATCAGAGATGTTAGGTTGCCTAAGATTAGGATATATACCGCTATAGACGCATGTAATGTTACCACCGAGACGTAGGGACCGACACGCCAGGAATGTCGTCATATATTACATACGAGATGTTAGGTGGCTTTGGTTAGGATATATAACGTTATAGACGCATGTAATGTTACCACCGAGACGTAGGGACCGACACGCCTGGAATGTGGTAAAATGTTACATCCGAGATGTTAGGTTGCCTAAGATTAGGATATATACCGCTATAGACGCATGTAATGTTACCACCGAGACGTAGGGACCGACACGCCTGGAATGTGGTAAAATGTTACATCCGAGATGTTAGGTTGCCTAAGATTAGGATATATACCGTTATAGACGCATGTAATGTTACCACCGAGACGTAGGGACCGACATGCCTGGAATGTTGTCAAATGTTACATCCGAGATGTTAGGTTGCCTTAGGTTAGGATATATAACGTTATAGACGTATATACTGTTCCCACCGAGAAGTAGGGTTCGATACGCCAGGAATGTTGTCAAATATTACATACGAGATGTTAGGTGGCCTTAGGTTAGGATATATAACGTTATAGACGCATGTAATGTTACCACCGAGACGTAGGGACCGACACGCCTGGAATGTGGTAAAATGTTACATCCGAGATGTTAGGTTGCCTAAGATTAGGATATATACCGTTATAGACGCATGTAATGTTACCACCGAGAAGTAGGGTTCGACACGCCAGGAATGTTGTCAAATATTACATACGAGATGTTAGGTGGCTTTAGGTTAGGATATATAACGTTATAGACGCATGTAATGTTACCACCGAGACGTAGGGACCGACAGGCCTGGAATGTTGTAAAATGTTACATCAGAGATGTTAGGTTGCCTAAGATTAGGATATATACCGCTATAGACGCATGTAATGTTACCACCGAGACGTAGGGACCGACACGCCAGGAATGTTGTCAAATATTACATACGAGATGTTAGGTGGCTTTGGTTAGGATATATACCGCTATAGACGCATGTAATGTTACCACCGAGACGTAGGGACCGACACGCCTGGAATGTGGTAAAATGTTACATCCGAGATGTTAGGTTGCCTAAGATTAGGATATATACCGTTATAGACGCATGTAATGTTACCACCGAGACGTAGGGACCGACATGCCTGGAATGTTGTCAAATGTTACATCCGAGATGTTAGGTTGCCTTAGGTTAGGATATATAACGTTATAGACGTATATACTGTTCCCACCGAGAAGTAGGGTTCGATACGCCAGGAATGTTGTCAAATATTACATACGAGATGTTAGGTGGCCTTAGGTTAGGATATATAACGTTATAGACGCATGTAATGTTACCACCGAGACGTAGGGTTCCAACACGCCTGGAATGTGGTAAAATGTTACATCCGAGATGTTAGGTTGCCAAAGATTAGGATATATACCGTTATAGACGCATGTAATGTTACCACCGAGACGTAGGGACCGACACGCCTGGAATGTTATCAAATGTTACATCCGAGATGTTAGGTTGCCTAAGGCTAGGATATATGACGTTATAGATGTATATGCTGTTCCCTCCGAGAAGTAGGGTTCGACAGGCCAGGAATGTTGTCAAATATTGCATTGGAGATGTTAGGTTGCCTAAGGTTAGGATATATAACGTTATAGACGCATGTAATGTTACCACCGAGACGTAGGGACCGACACGCCTGGAATGTTGTCAAATGTTACGTCCGAGATGTTAGGTTGTCTTAGGTTAGGATATATGACGTTACAGACGTATGTACTGTTCCCTCCGAGATGTAGGGTTCTCCAGGCCAGGAATGTTGTGAAATATTTCATCCGAGATGTTAGGTTGCCTTAGATTAGGATATATGACGTTATAGATGTATATGCTGTTCCCTCCGAGAATTAGGGTTCGACAGGCCAGGAATGTTGTCAAATATTGCATCCGAGATGTTAGGTTGCCTAAGGTTAGGATATATAACGCTATAGACGCATGTAATGTTACCACCGAGACGTAGGGACCGACACGCCAGGAATGATGTCAAATATTACATACGAGATGTTAGGTTGCCTAAGATTAGGATATATACCGTTATAGACGCATGTAATGTTACCACCGAGACGTAGGGACCGACACGCCTGGAATGTGGTAGAATATTACATCCGAGATGTCAGGTTGCCTTAGGTTAGGATATATAACGTTATAGACGTATATACTGTTCCCTCCGAGAAGTAGGGTTCGACAGGCTAGGAATGTTGTCAAATATAGCATCCGAGATGTTAGGTTGCCTTAGATAAGGATATATAACGTTATAGACGAATATAATGTTACCACCGAGAAGTAGGGTTCCAACACGCCTGGAATGTTGTCAAATGTTATATCCGAGATGTTAGGTTGCCTTAGGTTAGAATATATGACATTACAGACGTATATACTGTTCCCACCGAGAAGTAGGGTTCGACACGCCAGGAATGTTGTCAAATATTACATCCGACATGTTAGGTTGCCTTAGGTTAGGATATATAACGTTATAGACGTATATACTGTTCCCTCCGAGAAGTAGGGTTCGATACGCCAGGAATCTTGTCAAATATTACATACGAGATGTTAGGTGGCCTTAGGTTAGGATATATAACGTTATAGACGCATGTAATGTTCCCACCGAGAAGTAGGGACCGACACGCCTGGAATGTGGTAAAATGTTACATCCGAGATGTTAGGTTGCCTAAGATTAGGATATATACCGTTATAGACGCATGTAATGTTACCACCGAGAAGTAGGGTTCGACACGCCAGGAATGTAGTCAAATATTACAGACGAGATGTTAGGTGGCTTTAGGTTAGGATATATAACGTTATAGACGCATGTAATGTTACCACCGAGACATAGGGACCGACAGGCCTGGAATGTTGTAAAATGTTACATCAGAGATGTTAGGTTGCCTAAGATTAGGATATATACCGCTATAGACGCATGTAATGTTACCACCGAGACGTAGGGACCGACACGCCTGGAATGTTGTCAAATGTTACATCCGAGATCTTAGGTTGCCTTAGGTTAGGATATATGACGTTATAGACGTATATACCTTTCCCTCCGAGAAGTAGAGTTCGACAGGCAACGAATGTTGTCAAATATTGCATCCGAGAGGTTAGGTTGCCTTAGATAAGGATATACAACGTTATAGACGCATATAATGTTCCCACCGAGAAGTAGGGTCCGACACGCCTGGAATGATGTAGAATATTACATCCGAGATGTCAGGTTGCCTTAGGTTAGGATATATAACGTTATAGACGTACATACTGTTCCCTCCGAGAAGTAGGGTTCGACAGGCTAGGAATGTTGTCAAATATAGCATCCGAGAGGTTAGGTTGCCTTAGATAAGGATATATAACGTTATAGACGCATATAATGTTCCCTCCGAGAAGTAGGGTTCGATACGCCAGGAATCTTGTCAAATATTACATACGAGATGTTAGGTGGCCTTAGGTTAGGATATATAACGTTATAGACGCATGTAATGTTCCCACCGAGAAGTAGGGACCGACACGCCTGGAATGTGGTAAAATGTTACATCCGAGATGTTAGGTTGCCTAAGATTAGGATATATACCGTTATAGACGCATGTAATGTTACCACCGAGAAGTAGGGTTCGACACGCCAGGAATGTAGTCAAATATTACAGACGAGATGTTAGGTGGCTTTAGGTTAGGATATATAACGTTATAGACGCATGTAATGTTACCACCGAGACATAGGGACCGACAGGCCTGGAATGTTGTAAAATGTTACATCAGAGATGTTAGGTTGCCTAAGATTAGGATATATACCGCTATAGACGCATGTAATGTTACCACCGAGACGTAGGGACCGACACGCCTGGAATGTTGTCAAATGTTACATCCGAGATCTTAGGTTGCCTTAGGTTAGGATATATGACGTTATAGACGTATATACCTTTCCCTCCGAGAAGTAGAGTTCGACAGGCAACGAATGTTGTCAAATATTGCATCCGAGAGGTTAGGTTGCCTTAGATAAGGATATACAACGTTATAGACGCATATAATGTTCCCACCGAGAAGTAGGGTCCGACACGCCTGGAATGATGTAGAATATTACATCCGAGATGTCAGGTTGCCTTAGGTTAGGATATATAACGTTATAGACGTACATACTGTTCCCTCCGAGAAGTAGGGTTCGACAGGCTAGGAATGTTGTCAAATATAGCATCCGAGAGGTTAGGTTGCCTTAGATAAGGATATATAACGTTATAGACGCATATAATGTTACCACCGAGACGTAGGGTTCCAACACGCCTGGAATGTGGTAAAATGTTACATCCGAGATGTTAGGTTGCCAAAGATTAGGATATATACCGTTATAGACGCATGTAATGTTACCACCGAGACGTAGGGACCGACATGCCTGGAATGTTGTCAAATGTTACATCCGAGATGTTAGGTTGCCTTAGGTTAGGATATATAACGTTATAGACGTATATACTGTTCCCACCGAGAAGTAGGGTTCGATACGCCAGGAATGTTGTCAAATATTACATACGAGATGTTAGGTGGCCTTAGGTTAGGATATATAACGTTATAGACGCATGTAATGTTACCACCGAGACGTAGGGACCGACACGCCTGGAATGTGGTAAAATGTTACATCCGAGATGTTAGGTTGCCTAAGATTAGGATATATACCGTTATAGACGCACGTAATGTTACCACCGAGAAGTAGGGTTCGACACGCCAGGAATGTTGTCAAATATTACATACGAGATGTTAGGTGGCTTTAGGTTAGGATATATAACGTTATAGACGCATGTAATGTTACCACCGAGACGTAGGGACCGACAGGCCTGGAATGTTGTAAAATGTTACATCAGAGATGTTAGGTTGCCTAAGATTAGGATATATACCGCTATAGACGCATGTAATGTTACCACCGAGACGTAGGGACCGACACGCCAGGAATGTTGTCAAATATTACATACGAGATGTTAGGTTGTCTTAGGTTAGGATACATGACGTTACAGACGTATATACTGTTCCCTCCGAGATGTAGGGTTCTACAGGCCAGGAATGTTGTGAAATGTTTCATCCGAGATGTTAGGTTGTCTTAGATTAGGATATATGACGTAATAGATGTATATGCTGTTCCCTCCGAGAAGTAGGGTTCGACAGGCCAGGAATGTTGTCAAATATTGCATCCGAGATGTTAGGTTGCCTAAGGTTAGGATATATAACGTTATAGACGCATGTAATGTTACCACCGAGACGTAGGGACCGACACGCTTGGAATGTGGTAAAATGTTACATCCGAGATGTTAGGTTGCCTAAGATTAGGATATATACCGTTATAGACGCATGTAATGTTACCACCGAGAAGTAGGGACCGACAGGCCTGGAATGTTGTAAAATGTTACATCCGATATGTTAGGTTGCCTAAGATTAGGATATATACCGCTATAGACGCATGCAATGTTACCACCGAGACGTAGGGACCGACACGCCAGGAATGTTGTCAAATATTACAATACGAGATGTTAGGTTGTCTTAGGATAGGATATATGACGTTACAGACGTATATACTGTTCCCTCCGAGATGTAGGGTTCTACAGGCCAGGAATGTTGTGAAATGTTTCATCCGAGATGTTAGGTTCTCTTAGATTAGGATATATGACGTAATAGATGTATATGCTGTTCCCTCCGAGAAGTAGGGTTCGACAGGCCAGGAATGTTGTCAAATATTGCATCCGAGATGTTAGATTGCCTAAGGTTAGGATATATAACGTTATAGACGCATGTAATGTTACCACCGAGACGTAGGGACCGACACGCTTGGAATGTGGTAAAATGTTACATCCGAGATGTTAGGTTGCCTAAGATTAGGATATATACCGTTATAGACGCATGTAATGTTACCACCGAGACGTAGGGACCGACACGCCTGGAATGTGGTAAAATGTTACATCCGAGATGTTAGGTTGCCTAAGATTAGGATATATACCGTTATAGACGCATGTAATGTTACCACCGAGAAGTAGGGACCGACAGGCCTGGAATGTTGTAAAATGTTACATCCGATATGTTAGGTTGCCTAAGATTAGGATATATACCGCTATAGACGCATGCAATGTTACCACCGAGACGTAGGGACCGACACGCCAGGAATGTTGTCAAATATTACATACGAGATGTTAGGTGGCCTTAGGTTAGGATATATAACGTTATAGACGCATGTAATGTTACCACCGAGACGTAGGGACCGACACGCCTGGAATGTGGCAAAATGTTACATCCGAGATGTTAGGTTGCCTAAGATTAGGATATATACCGTTATAGACGCATGTAATGTTACCACCGAGAAGTAGGGTTCGACACGCCAGGAATGTTGTCAAATATTACATACGAGATGTTAGGTGGCTTTAGGTTAGGATATATAACGTTATAGACGCATGTAATGTTACCACCGAGACGTAGGGACCGACAGGCCTGGAATGTTGTAAAATGTTACATCAGAGATGTTAGGTTGCCTAAGATTAGGATATATACCGCTATAGACGCATGTAATGTTACCACCGTGACGTAGGGACCGACACGCCAGGAATGTTGTCAAATATTACATACGAGATGTTAGGTGGCTTTGGTTAGGATATATAACGTTATAGACGCATGTAATGTTACCACCGAGACGTAGGGACCGACACGCCTGGAATGTGGTAAAATGTTACATCCGAGATGTTAGGTTGCCTAAGATTAGGATATATACCGTTATAGACGCATGTAATGTTACCACCGAGACGTAGGGACCGACACGCCTGGAATGTTATTAAATGTTACATCCGAGATGTTAGGTTGCCTAAGGCTAGGATATATGACGTTATAGATGTATATGCTGTTCCCTCCGAGAAGTAGGGTTCGACAGGCCAGGAATGTTGTCAAATATTGCATTCGAGATGTTAGGTTGCCTAAGGTTAGGATATATAAGGTTATAGACGCATGTAATGTTACCACCGAGACGTAGGGACCGACACGCCTGGAATGTTGTCAAATGTTACGTCCGAGATGTTAGGTTGCCTAAGATTAGGATATATACCGCTATAGACGCATGCAATGTTACCACCGAGACGTAGGGACCGACACGCCAGGAATGTTGTCAAATATTACATACGAGATGTTAGGTGGCCTTAGGTTAGGATATATAACGTTATAGACGCATGTAATGTTACCACCGAGACGTAGGGACCGACACGCCTGGAATGTGGTAAAATGTTACATCCGAGATGTTAGGTTGCCTAAGATTAGGATATATACCGTTATAGACGCATGTAATGTTACCACCGAGAAGTAGGGTTCGACACGCCAGGAATGTTGTCAAATATTACATACGAGATGTTAGGTGGCTTTAGGTTAGGATATATAACGTTATAGACGCATGTAATGTTACCACCGAGACGTAGGGACCGACAGGCCTGGAATGTTGTAAAATGTTACATCAGAGATGTTAGGTTGCCTAAGATTAGGATATATACCGCTATAGACGCATGTGATGTTACCACCGAGACGTAGGGACCGACACGCCAGGAATGTTGTCAAATATTACATACGAGATGTTAGGTGGCTTTGGTTAGGATATATAACGTTATAGACGCATGTAATGTTACCACCGAGACGTAGGGACCGACACGCCTGGAATGTGGTAAAATGTTACATCCGAGATGTTAGGTTGCTTAAGATTAGGATATATACCGTTATAGACGCATGTAATGTTACCACCGAGACGTAGGGACCGACACGCCTGGAATGTTATCAAATGTTACATCCGAGATGTTAGGTTGCCTAAGGCTAGGATATATGACGTTATAGATGTATATGCTGTTCCCTCCGAGAAGTAGGGTTCGACAGGCCAGGAATGTTGTCAAATATTGCATTCGAGATGTTAGGTTGCCTAAGGTTAGGATATATAACGTTATAGACGCATGTAATGTTACCACCGAGACGTAGGGACCGACACGCCTGGAATGTTGTCAAATGTTACGTCCGAGATGTTAGGTTGTCTTAGGTTAGGATATATGACGTTACAGACGTATATACTGTTGCCTCCGAGATGTAGGGTTCGACAGGCCAGGAATGTTGTCAAATATTGCATTCGAGATGTTAGGTTGCCTAAGGTGAGGATATATAACGTTATAGACGCATGTAATGTTACCACCGAGACGTAGGGTCCGACACGCCTGGAATGATGTAGAATATTACATCCGAGATGTCAGGTTGCCTTAGGTTAGGATATATAACGTTATAGACGTATATACTGTTCCCTCCGAGAAGTAGGGTTCGACAGGCTAGGAATGTTGTCAAATATAGCATCCCAGATGTTAGGTTGCCTTAGATAAGGATATATAACGTTATAGACGCATATAATGTTACCACCGAGACGTAGGGTTCCAACACGCCTGGAATGTTGTCAAATGTTATATCCGAGATGTTAGGTTGCCTTAGGTTAGAATATATGACATTACAGGCGTATATACTGTTCCCACCGAGAAGTAGGGTCCGACACGCCAGGAATGTTGTCAAATATTACATCAGACATGTTAGGTTGCCGTAGGTTAGGATATATAACGTTATAGACGTATATACTGTTCCCTCCCAGAAGTAGGGTTCGATACGCCAGGAATGTTGTCAAATATTACATACGAGATTTTAGGTGGCCTTAGGTTAGGATATATAACGTTATAGACGCATGTAATGTTCCCACCGAGAAGTAGGGACCGACACGCCTGGAATGTGGTAAAATGTTACATCCGAGATGTTAGGTTGCCTAAGATTAGGATATATACCGCTATAGACGCATGTAATGTTACCACCGAGACGTAGGGACCGACATGCCTGGAATGTTGTCAAATGTTACATACGAGATGTTAGGTGGCTTTGGTTAGGATATATAACGTTATAGACGCATGTAATGTTACCACCGAGACGTAGGGACCGACACGCCTGGAATGTGGTAAAATGTTACACCCGAGATGTTAGGTTGCCTAAGATTAGGATATATACCGTTATAGACGCATGTAATGTTACCACCGAGACGTAGGGACCGACACGCCTGGAATGTTATCAAATGTTACATCCGAGATGTTAGGTTGCCTAAGGCTAGGATATATGACGTTATAGATGTATATGCTGTTCCCTCCGAGAAGTAGGGTTCGACAGGCCAGGAATGTTGTCAAATATTGCATTCGAGATGTTAGGTTGCCTAAGGTTAGGATATATACCGTTATAGACGCATGTAATGTTACCACCGAGACGTAGGGACCGACATGCCTGGAATGTTGTCAAATGTTACATACGAGATGTTAGGTGGCTTTGGTTAGGATATATAACGTTATAGACGCATGTAATGTTACCACCGAGACGTAGGGACCGACACGCCTGGAATGTGGTAAAATGTTACATCCGAGATGTTAGGTTGCCTAAGATTAGGATATATACCGTTATAGACGCATGTAATGTTACCACCGAGACGTAGGGACCGACAGGCCTGGAATGTTGTAAAATGTTACATCCGATATGTTAGGTTGCCTAAGATTAGGATATATACCGCTATAGACGCATGCAATGTTACCACCGAGACGTAGGGACCGACACGCCAGGAATGTTGTCAAATATTACATACGAGATGTTAGGTGGCCTTAGGTTAGGATATATAACGTTATAGACGCATGTAATGTTACCACCGAGACGTAGGGACCGACACGCCTGGAATGTGGTAAAATGTTACATCCGAGATGTTAGGTTGCCTAAGATTAGGATATATACCGTTATAGACGCATGTAATGTTACCACCGAGAAGTAGGGTTCGACACGCCAGGAATGTTGTCAAATATTACATACGAGATGTTAGGTGGCTTTAGGTTAGGATATATAACGTTATAGACGCATGTAATGTTACCACCGAGACGTAGGGACCGACAGGCCTGGAATGTTGTAAAATGTTACATCAGAGATGTTAGGTTGCCTAAGATTAGGATATATACCGCTATAGACGCATGTGATGTTACCACCGAGACGTAGGGACCGACACGCCAGGAGTGTTGTCAAATATTACATACGAGATGTTAGGTGGCTTTGGTTAGGATATATAACGTTATAGACGCATGTAATGTTACCACCGAGACGTAGGGACTGACACGCCTGGAATGTGGTAAAATGTTACATCCGAGATGTTAGGTTGCCTAAGATTAGGATATATACCGTTATAGACGCATGTAATGCTACCACCGAGACGTAGGGACCGACACGCCTGGAATGTTATCAAATGTTACATCCGAGATGTTAGGTTGCCTAAGGCTAGGATATATGACGTTATAGATGTATATGCTGTTCCCTCCGAGAAGTAGGGTTCGACAGGCCAGGAATGTTGTCAAATATTGCATTCGAGATGTTAGGTTGCCTAAGTTTAGGATATATAACGTTATAGACGCATGTAATGTTACCACCGAGACGTAGGGACCGACACGCCTGGAATGTTGTCAAATGTTACGTCCGAGATGTTAGGTTGTCTTAGGTTAGGATATATGACGTTACAGACGTATATACTGTTCCCTCCGAGATGTAGGGTTCGACAGGCCAGGAATGTTGTCAAATATTGCATTCGAGATGTTAGGTTGCCTAAGGTTAGGATATATAACGTTATAGACGCATGTAATGTTACCACCGAGACGTAGGGTCCGACACGCCTGGAATGATGTAGAATATTACATCCGAGATGTCAGGTTGCCTTAGGTTAGGATATATAACGTTATAGACGTAGATACTGTTCCCTCCGAGAAGTAGGGTTCGACAGGCTAGGAATGTTGTCAAATATAGCATCCCAGATGTTAGGTTGCCTTAGATAAGGATATATAACGTTATAGACGCATATAATGTTACCACCGAGACGTAGGGTTCCAACACGCCTGGAATGTTGTCAAATGTTATATCCGAGATGTTAGGTTGCCTTAGGTTAGAATATATGACATTACAGGCGTATATACTGTTCCCACCGAGAAGTAAGGTCCGACACGCCAGGAATGTTGTCAAATATTACATCAGACATGTTAGGTTGCCGTAGGTTAGGATATATAACGTTATAGACGTATATACTGTTCCCTCCGAGAAGTAGGGTTCGATACGCCAGGAATGTTGTCAAATATTACATACGAGATGTTAGGTGGCCTTAGGTTAGGATATATAACGTTATAGACGCATGTAATGTTCCCACCGAGAAGTAGGGACCGACACGCCTGGAATGTGGTAAAATGTTACATCCGAGATGTTAGGTTGCCTAAGATTAGGATATATACCGCTATAGACGCATGTAATGTTACCACCGAGACGTAGGGACCGACACGCCTGGAATGTGGTAAAATGTTACATCCGAGATGTTAGGTTGCCTAAGATTAGGATATATACCGTTATAGACGCATGTAATGTTACCACCGAGACGTAGGGACCGACATGCCTGGAATGTTGTCAAATGTTACATCCGAGATGTTAGGTTCCCTTAGGTTAGGATATATAACGTTATAGACGTATATACTGTTCCCACCGAGAAGTAGGGTTCGATACGCCAGGAATGTTGTCAAATATTACATACGGGATGTTAGGTGGCCTTAGGTTAGGATATATAACGTTATAGACGCATGTAATGTTACCACCGACACGTAGGGACCGACACGCCTGGAATGTGGTAAAATGTTACATCCGAGATGTTAGGTTGCCTAAGATTAGGATATATACCGCTATAGACGCATGTAATGTTACCACCGAGACGTAGGGACCGACACGCCTGGAATGTGGTAAAATGTTACATCCGAGATGTTAGGTTGCCTAAGATTAGGATATATACCGTTATAGACGCATGTAATGTTACCACCGAGACGTAGGGACCGACATGCCTGGAATGTTGTCAAATGTTACATCCGAGATGTTAGGTTCCCTTAGGTTAGGATATATAACGTTATAGACGTATATACTGTTCCCACCGAGAAGTAGGGTTCGATACGCCAGGAATGTTGTCAAATATTACATACGAGATGTTAGGTGGCCTTAGGTTAGGATATATAACGTTATAGACGCATGTAATGTTACCACCGAGACGTAGGGACCGACACGCCTGGAATGTGGTAAAATGTTACATCCGAGATGTTAGGTTGCCTAAGATTAGGATATATACCGTTATAGACGCATGTAATGTTACCACCGAGACGTAGGGACCGACACGCCTGTAATGTGGTAAAATGTTGCATCCGAGATGTTAGGTTGCCTAAGATTAGGATATATACCGTTATAGACGCATGTAATGTTACCACCGAGAAGTAGGGTTCGACACGCCAGGAATGTGGTAAAATGTTACATCCGAGATGTTAGGTGGCTTTGGTTAGGATATATAACGTTATAGACGCATGTAATGTTACCACCGAGACGTAGGGACCGACACGCCTGGAATGTGGTAAAATGTTACATCCGAGATGTTAGGTTGCCTAAGATTAGGATATATACCGTTATAGACGCATGTAATGTTACCACCGAGACGTAGGGACCGACACGCCTCGAATGTTATCAAATGTTACATCCGAGATGTTAGGTGGCCTTAGGTTAGGATATATAATGTTATAGACGCATGTAATGTTACCACCGAGACGTAGGGACCGACACGCCTGGAATGTGGTAAAATGTTACATCCGAGATGTTAGGTTGCCTAAGATTAGGATATATACCGCTATAGACGCATGTAATGTTACCACCGAGACGTAGGGACCGACACGCCTGGAATGTGGTAAAATGTTACATCCGAGATGTTAGGTTGCCTAAGATTAGGATATATACCGTTATAGACGCATGTAATGTTACCACCGAGAAGTAGGGACCGACAGGCCTGGAATGTTGTAAAATGTTACATCCGATATGTTAGGTTGCCTAAGATTAGGATATATACCGCTATAGACGCATGCAATGTTACCACCGAGACGTAGGGACCGACACGCCAGGAATGTTGTCAAATATTACATACGAGATGTTAGGTGGCCTTATGTTAGGATATATAACGTTATAGACGCATGTAATGTTACCACCGAGACGTAGGGACCGACACGCCTGGAATGTGGTAAAATGTTACATCCGAGATGTTAGGTTGCCTAAGATTAGGATATATACCGTTATAGACGCATGTAATGTTACCACCGAGAAGTAGGGTTCGACACGCCAGGAATGTTGTCAAATATTACATACGAGATGTTAGGTGGCTTTAGGTTAGGATATATAACGTTATAGACGCATGTAATGTTACCACCGAGACGTAGGGACCGACAGGCCTGGAATGTTGTAAAATGTTACATCAGAGATGTTAGGTTGCCTAAGATTAGGATATATACCGCTATAGACGCATGTGATGTTACCACCGAGACGTAGGGACCGACACGCCAGGAATGTTGTCAAATATTACATACGAGATGTTAGGTGGCTTTGGTTAGGATATATAACGTTATAGACGCATGTAATGTTACCACCGAGACGTAGGGACCGACACGCCTGGAATGTGGTAAAATGTTACATCCGAGATGTTAGGTTGCCTAAGATTAGGATATATACCGTTATAGACGCATGTAATGTTACCACCGAGACGTAGGGACCGACACGCCTGGAATGTTGTCAAATGTTACATACGAGATGTTAGGTGGCTTTGGTTAGGATATATAACGTTATAGACGCATGTAATGTTACCACCGAGACGTAGGGACCGACACGCCTGGAATGTGGTAAAATGTTACATCCGAGATGTTAGGTTGCCTAAGATTAGGATATATACCGTTATAGACGCATGTAATGTTACCACCGAGACGTAGGGACCGACACGCCTGGAATGTTATCAAATGTTACATCCGAGATGTTAGGTTGCCTAAGGCTAGGATATATGACGTTATAGATGTATATGCTGTTCCCTCCGAGAAGTAGGGTTCGACAGGCCAGGAATGTTGTCAAATATTGCATTCGAGATGTTAGGTTGCCTAAGGTTAGGATATATACCGTTATAGACGCATGTAATGTTCCCACCGAGAAGTAGGGACCGACACGCCTGGAATGTGGTAAAATGTTACATCCGAGATGTTAGGTTGCCTAAGATTAGGATATATACCGCTATAGACGCATGTAATGTTACCACCGAGACGTAGGGACCGACACGCCTGGAATGTGGTAAAATGTTACATCCGAGATGTTAGGTTGCCTAAGATTAGGATATATACCGTTATAGACGCATGTAATGTTACCACCGAGACGTAGGGACCGACATGCCTGGAATGTTGTCAAATGTTACATCCGAGATGTTAGGTTCCCTTAGGTTAGGATATATAACGTTATAGACGTATATACTGTTCCCACCGAGAAGTAGGGTTCGATACGCCAGGAATGTTGTCAAATATTACATACGGGATGTTAGGTGGCCTTAGGTTAGGATATATAACGTTATAGACGCATGTAATGTTACCACCGACACGTAGGGACCGACACGCCTGGAATGTGGTAAAATGTTACATCCGAGATGTTAGGTTGCCTAAGATTAGGATATATACCGCTATAGACGCATGTAATGTTACCACCGAGACGTAGGGACCGACACGCCTGGAATGTGGTAAAATGTTACATCCGAGATGTTAGGTTGCCTAAGATTAGGATATATACCGTTATAGACGCATGTAATGTTACCACCGAGACGTAGGGACCGACATGCCTGGAATGTTGTCAAATGTTACATCCGAGATGTTAGGTTCCCTTAGGTTAGGATATATAACGTTATAGACGTATATACTGTTCCCACCGAGAAGTAGGGTTCGATACGCCAGGAATGTTGTCAAATATTACATACGAGATGTTAGGTGGCCTTAGGTTAGGATATATAACGTTATAGACGCATGTAATGTTACCACCGAGACGTAGGGACCGACACGCCTGGAATGTGGTAAAATGTTACATCCGAGATGTTAGGTTGCCTAAGATTAGGATATATACCGTTATAGACGCATGTAATGTTACCACCGAGACGTAGGGACCGACACGCCTGTAATGTGGTAAAATGTTGCATCCGAGATGTTAGGTTGCCTAAGATTAGGATATATACCGTTATAGACGCATGTAATGTTACCACCGAGAAGTAGGGTTCGACACGCCAGGAATGTGGTAAAATGTTACATCCGAGATGTTAGGTGGCTTTGGTTAGGATATATAACGTTATAGACGCATGTAATGTTACCACCGAGACGTAGGGACCGACACGCCTGGAATGTGGTAAAATGTTACATCCGAGATGTTAGGTTGCCTAAGATTAGGATATATACCGTTATAGACGCATGTAATGTTACCACCGAGACGTAGGGACCGACACGCCTCGAATGTTATCAAATGTTACATCCGAGATGTTAGGTGGCCTTAGGTTAGGATATATAATGTTATAGACGCATGTAATGTTACCACCGAGACGTAGGGACCGACACGCCTGGAATGTGGTAAAATGTTACATCCGAGATGTTAGGTTGCCTAAGATTAGGATATATACCGCTATAGACGCATGTAATGTTACCACCGAGACGTAGGGACCGACACGCCTGGAATGTGGTAAAATGTTACATCCGAGATGTTAGGTTGCCTAAGATTAGGATATATACCGTTATAGACGCATGTAATGTTACCACCGAGAAGTAGGGACCGACAGGCCTGGAATGTTGTAAAATGTTACATCCGATATGTTAGGTTGCCTAAGATTAGGATATATACCGCTATAGACGCATGCAATGTTACCACCGAGACGTAGGGACCGACACGCCAGGAATGTTGTCAAATATTACATACGAGATGTTAGGTGGCCTTATGTTAGGATATATAACGTTATAGACGCATGTAATGTTACCACCGAGACGTAGGGACCGACACGCCTGGAATGTGGTAAAATGTTACATCCGAGATGTTAGGTTGCCTAAGATTAGGATATATACCGTTATAGACGCATGTAATGTTACCACCGAGAAGTAGGGTTCGACACGCCAGGAATGTTGTCAAATATTACATACGAGATGTTAGGTGGCTTTAGGTTAGGATATATAACGTTATAGACGCATGTAATGTTACCACCGAGACGTAGGGACCGACAGGCCTGGAATGTTGTAAAATGTTACATCAGAGATGTTAGGTTGCCTAAGATTAGGATATATACCGCTATAGACGCATGTGATGTTACCACCGAGACGTAGGGACCGACACGCCAGGAATGTTGTCAAATATTACATACGAGATGTTAGGTGGCTTTGGTTAGGATATATAACGTTATAGACGCATGTAATGTTACCACCGAGACGTAGGGACCGACACGCCTGGAATGTGGTAAAATGTTACATCCGAGATGTTAGGTTGCCTAAGATTAGGATATATACCGTTATAGACGCATGTAATGTTACCACCGAGACGTAGGGACCGACACGCCTGGAATGTTGTCAAATGTTACATACGAGATGTTAGGTGGCTTTGGTTAGGATATATAACGTTATAGACGCATGTAATGTTACCACCGAGACGTAGGGACCGACACGCCTGGAATGTGGTAAAATGTTACATCCGAGATGTTAGGTTGCCTAAGATTAGGATATATACCGTTATAGACGCATGTAATGTTACCACCGAGACGTAGGGACCGACACGCCTGGAATGTTATCAAATGTTACATCCGAGATGTTAGGTTGCCTAAGGCTAGGATATATGACGTTATAGATGTATATGCTGTTCCCTCCGAGAAGTAGGGTTCGACAGGCCAGGAATGTTGTCAAATATTGCATTCGAGATGTTAGGTTGCCTAAGGTTAGGATATATACCGTTATAGACGCATGTAATGTTACCACCGAGACGTAGGGACCGACATGCCTGGAATGTTGTCAAATGTTACATACGAGATGTTAGGTGGCTTTGGTTAGGATATATAACGTTATAGACGCATGTAATGTTACCACCGAGACGTAGGGACCGACACGCCTGGAATGTGGTAAAATGTTACATCCGAGATGTTAGGTTGCCTAAGATTAGGATATATACCGTTATAGACGCATGTAATGTTACCACCGAGACGTAGGGACCGACAGGCCTGGAATGTTGTAAAATGTTACATCCGATATGTTAGGTTGCCTAAGATTAGGATATATACCGCTATAGACGCATGCAATGTTACCACCGAGACGTAGGGACCGACACGCCAGGAATGTTGTCAAATATTACAAACGAGATGTTAGGTGGCCTTAGGTTAGGATATATAACGTTATAGACGCATGTAATGTTACCACCGAGACGTAGGGACCGACACGCCTGGAATGTGGTAAAATGTTACATCCGAGATGTTAGGTTGCCTAAGATTAGGATATATACCGTTATAGACGCATGTAATGTTACCACCGAGAAGTAGGGTTCGACACGCCAGGAATGTTGTCAAATATTACATACGAGATGTTAGGTGGCTTTAGGTTAGGATATATAACGTTATAGACGCATGTAATGTTACCACCGAGACGTAGGGACCGACAGGCCTGGAATGTTGTAAAATGTTACATCAGAGATGTTAGGTTGCCTAAGATTAGGATATATACCGCTATAGACGCATGTGATGTTAGCACCGAGACGTAGGGACCGACACGCCAGGAGTGTTGTCAAATATTACATACGAGATGTTAGGTGGCTTTGGTTAGGATATATAACGTTATAGACGCATGTAATGTTACCACCGAGACGTAGGGACTGACACGCCTGGAATGTGGTAAAATGTTACATCCGAGATGTTAGGTTGCCTAAGATTAGGATATATACCGTTATAGACGCATGTAATGTTACCACCGAGACGTAGGGACCGACACGCCTGGAATGTTATCAAATGTTACATCCGAGATGTTAGGTTGCCTAAGGCTAGGATATATGACGTTATAGATGTATATGCTGTTCCCTCCGAGAAGTAGGGTTCGACAGGCCAGGAATGTTGTCAAATATTGCATTCGAGATGTTAGGTTGCCTAAGTTTAGGATATATAACGTTATAGACGCATGTAATGTTACCACCGAGACGTAGGGATCGACACGCCTGGAATGTTGTCAAATGTTACGTCCGAGATGTTAGGTTGTCTTAGGTTAGGATATATGACGTTACAGACGTATATACTGTTCCCTCCGAGATGTAGGGTTCGACAGGCCAGGAATGTTGTCAAATATTGCATTCGAGATGTTAGGTTGCCTAAGGTTAGGATATATAACGTTATAGACGCATGTAATGTTACCACCGAGACGTAGGGTCCGACACGCCTGGAATGATGTAGAATATTACATCCGAGATGTCAGGTTGCCTTAGGATAGGATATATAACGTTATAGACGTAGATACTGTTCCCTCCGAGAAGTAGGGTTCGACAGGCTAGGAATGTTGTCAAATATAGCATCCCAGATGTTAGGTTGCCTTAGATAAGGATATATAACGTTATAGACGCATATAATGTTACCACCGAGACGTAGGGTTCCAACACGCCTGGAATGTTGTCAAATGTTATATCCGAGATGTTAGGTTGCCTTAGGTTAGAATATATGACATTACAGGCGTATATACTGTTCCCACCGAGAAGTAGGGTCCGACACGCCAGGAATGTTGTCAAATATTACATCAGACATGTTAGGTTGCCGTAGGTTAGGATATATAACGTTATAGACGTATATACTGTTCCCTCCGAGAAGTAGGGTTCGATACGCCAGGAATGTTGTCAAATATTACATACGAGATGTTAGGTGGCCTTAGGTTAGGATATATAACGTTATAGACGCATGTAATGTTCCCACCGAGAAGTAGGGACCGACACGCCTGGAATGTGGTAAAATGTTACATCCGAGATGTTAGGTTGCCTAAGATTAGGATATATACCGCTATAGACGCATGTAATGTTACCACCGAGACGTAGGGACCGACACGCCTGGAATGTGGTAAAATGTTACATCCGAGATGTTAGGTTGCCTAAGATTAGGATATATACCGTTATAGACGCATGTAATGTTACCACCGAGACGTAGGGACCGACATGCCTGGAATGTTGTCAAATGTTACGTCCGAGATGTTAGGTTCCCTTAGGTTAGGATATATAACGTTATAGACGTATATACTGTTCCCACCGAGAAGTAGGGTTCGATACGCCAGGAATGTTGTCAAATATTACATACGGGATGTTAGGTGGCCTTAGGTTAGGATATATAACGTTATAGACGCATGTAATGTTACCACCGACACGTAGGGACCGACACGCCTGGAATGTGGTAAAATGTTACATCCGAGATGTTAGGTTGCCTAAGATTAGGATATATACCGCTATAGACGCATGTAATGTTACCACCGAGACGTAGGGACCGACACGCCTGGAATGTGGTAAAATGTTACATCCGAGATGTTAGGTTGCCTAAGATTAGGATATATACCGTTATAGACGCATGTAATGTTACCACCGAGACGTAGGGACCGACATGCCTGGAATGTTGTCAAATGTTACTTCCGAGATGTTAGGTTCCCTTAGGTTAGGATATATAACGTTATAGACGTATATACTGTTCCCACCGAGAAGTAGGGTTCGATACGCCAGGAATGTTGTCAAATATTACATACGAGATGTTAGGTGGCCTTAGGTTAGGATATATAACGTTATAGACGCATGTAATGTTACCACCGAGACGTAGGGACCGACACGCCTGGAATGTGGTAAAATGTTACATCCGAGATGTTAGGTTGCCTAAGATTAGGATATATACCGTTATAGACGCATGTAATGTTACCACCGAGACGTAGGGACCGACACGCCTGGAATGTGGTAAAATGTTGCATCCGAGATGTTAGGTTGCCTAAGATTAGGATATATACCGTTATAGACGCATGTAATGTTACCACCGAGAAGTAGGGTTCGACACGCCAGGAATGTGGTAAAATGTTACATCCGAGATGTTAGGTGGCTTTGGTTAGGATATATAACGTTATAGACGCATGTAATGTTACCACCGAGACGTAGGGACCGACACGCCTGGAATGTGGTAAAATGTTACATCCGAGATGTTAGGTTGCCTAAGATTAGGATATATACCGTTATAGACGCATGTAATGTTACCACCGAGACGTAGGGACCGACACGCCTCGAATGTTATCAAATGTTACATCCGAGATGTTAGGTGGCCTTAGGTTAGGATATATAATGTTATAGACGCATGTAATGTTACCACCGAGACGTAGGGACCGACACGCCTGGAATGTGGTAAAATGTTACATCCGAGATGTTAGGTTGCCTAAGATTAGGATATATACCGCTATAGACGCATGTAATGTTACCACCGAGACGTAGGGACCGACACGCCTGGAATGTGGTAAAATGTTACATCCGAGATGTTAGGTTGCCTAAGATTAGGATATATACCGTTATAGACGCATGTAATGTTACCACCGAGAAGTAGGGACCGACAGGCCTGGAATGTTGTAAAATGTTACATCCGATATGTTAGGTTGCCTAAGATTAGGATATATACCGCTATAGACGCATGCAATGTTACCACCGAGACGTAGGGACCGACACGCCAGGAATGTTGTCAAATATTACATACGAGATGTTAGGTGGCCTTATGTTAGGATATATAACGTTATAGACGCATGTAATGTTACCACCGAGACGTAGGGACCGACACGCCTGGAATGTGGTAAAATGTTACATCCGAGATGTTAGGTTGCCTAAGATTAGGATATATACCGTTATAGACGCATGTAATGTTACCACCGAGAAGTAGGGTTCGACACGCCAGGAATGTTGTCAAATATTACATACGAGATGTTAGGTGGCTTTAGGTTAGGATATATAACGTTATAGACGCATGTAATGTTACCACCGAGACGTAGGGACCGACAGGCCTGGAATGTTGTAAAATGTTACATCAGAGATGTTAGGTTGCCTAAGATTAGGATATATACCGCTATAGACGCATGTGATGTTACCACCGAGACGTAGGGACCGACACGCCAGGAATGTTGTCAAATATTACATACGAGATGTTAGGTGGCTTTGGTTAGGATATATAACGTTATAGACGCATGTAATGTTACCACCGAGACGTAGGGACCGACACGCCTGGAATGTGGTAAAATGTTACATCCGAGATGTTAGGTTGCCTAAGATTAGGATATATACCGTTATAGACGCATGTAATGTTACCACCGAGACGTAGGGACCGACACGCCTGGAATGTTATCAAATGTTACATCCGAGATGTTAGGTTGCCTAAGGCTAGGATATATGACGTTATAGATGTATATGCTGTTCCCTCCGAGAAGTAGGGTTCGACAGGCCAGGAATGTTGTCAAATATTGCATTCGAGATGTTAGGTTGCCTAAGGTTAGGATATATAACGTTATAGACGCATGTAATGTTACCACCGAGACGTAGGGACCGACACGCCTGGAATGTTGTCAAATGTTACGTCCGAGATGTTAGGTTGTCTTAGGTTAGGATATATGACGTTACAGACGTATATACTGTTCCCTCCGAGATGTAGGGTTCGACAGGCCAGGAATGTTGTCAAATATTGCATTCGAGATGTTAGGTTGCCTAAGGTTAGGATATATAACGTTATAGACGCATGTAATGTTACCACCGAGACGTAGGGTCCGACACGCCTGGAATGATGTAGAATATTACATCCGAGATGTCAGGTTGCCTTAGGTTAGGATATATAACGTTATAGACGTATATACTGTTCCCTCCGAGAAGTAGGGTTCGACAGGCTAGGAATGTTGTCAAATATAGCATCCCAGATGTTAGGTTGCCTTAGATAAGGATATATAACGTTATAGACGCATATAATGTTACCACCGAGACGTAGGGTTCCAACACGCCTGGAATGTTGTCAAATGTTATATCCGAGATGTTAGGTTGCCTTAGGTTAGAATATATGACATTACAGGCGTATATACTGTTCTCACCGAGAAGTAGGGTCCGACACGCCAGGAATGTTGTCAAATATTACATCAGACATGTTAGGTTGCCGTAGGTTAGGATATATAACGTTATAGACGTATATACTGTTCCCTCCGAGAAGTAGGGTTCGATACGCCAGGAATGTTGTCAAATATTACGTACGAGATGTTAGGTGGCCTTAGGTTAGGATATATAACGTTATAGACGCATGTAATGTTCCCACCGAGAAGTAGGGACCGACACGCCTGGAATGTGGTAAAATGTTACATCCGAGATGTTAGGTTGCCTAAGATTAGGATATATACCGCTATAGACGCATGTAATGTTACCACCGAGACGTAGGGACCGACACGCCTGGAATGTGGTAAAATGTTACATCCGAGATGTTAGGTTGCCTAAGATTAGGATATATACCGTTATAGACGCATGTAATGTTACCACCGAGACGTAGGGACCGACATGCCTGGAATGTTGTCAAATGTTACATACGAGATGTTAGGTGGCTTTGGTTAGGATATATAACGTTATAGACGCATGTAATGTTACCACCGAGACGTAGGGACCGACACGCCTGGAATGTGGTAAAATGTTACATCCGAGATGTTAGGTTGCCTAAGATTAGGATATATACCGTTATAGACGCATGTAATGTTACCACCGAGACGTAGGGACCGACACGCCTGGAATGTTATCAAATGTTACATCCGAGATGTTAGGTTGCCTAAGGCTAGGATATATGACGTTATAGATGTATATGCTGTTCCCTCCGAGAAGTAGGGTTCGACAGGCCAGGAATGTTGTCAAATATTGCATTCGAGATGTTAGGTTGCCTAAGGTTAGGATATATACCGTTATAGACGCATGTAATGTTACCACCGAGACGTAGGGACCGACATGCCTGGAATGTTGTCAAATGTTACATACGAGATGTTAGGTGGCTTTGGTTAGGATATATAACGTTATAGACGCATGTAATGTTACCACCGAGACGTAGGGACCGACACGCCTGGAATGTGGTAAAATGTTACATCCGAGATGTTAGGTTGCCTAAGATTAGGATATATACCGTTATAGACGCATGTAATGTTACCACCGAGACGTAGGGACCGACACGCCTGGAATGTTATCAAATGTTACATCCGAGATGTTAGGTTGCCTAAGGCTAGGATATATGACGTTATAGATGTATATGCTGTTCCCTCCGAGAAGTAGGGTTCGACAGGCCAGGAATGTTGTCAAATATTGCATTCGAGATGTTAGGTTGCCTAAGGTTAGGATATATAACGTTATAGACGCATGTAATGTTACCACCGAGACGTAAGGACCGACACGCCTGGAATGTTGTCAAATGTTACGTCCGAGATGTTAGGTTGTCTTAGGTTAGGATATATGACGTTACAGACGTATATACTGTTGCCTCCGAGATGTAGGGTTCGACAGGCCAGGAATGTTGTCAAATATTGCATTCGAGATGTTAGGTTGCCTAAGGTTAGGATATATAACGTTATAGACGCATGTAATGTTACCACCGAGACGTAGGGTCCGACACGCCTGGAATGATGTAGAATATTACATCCGAGATATCAGGTTGCCTTAGGTTAGGATATATAACGTTATAGACGTATATACTGTTCCCTCCGAGAAGTAGGGTTCGACAGGCTAGGAATGTTGTCAAATATAGCATCCCAGATGTTAGGTTGCCTTAGATAAGGATATATAACGTTATAGACGCATATAATGTTACCACCGAGACGTAGGGTTCCAACACGCCTGGAATGTTGTCAAATGTTATATCCGAGATGTTAGGTTGCCTTAGGTTAGAATATATGACATTACAGGCGTATATACTGTTCCCACCGAGAAGTAGGGTCCGACACGCCAGGAATGTTGTCAAATATTACATCAGACATGTTAGGTTGTCTTAGATTAGGATATATGACGTAATAGATGTATATGCTGTTCCCTCCGAGAAGTAGGGTTCGACAGGCCAGGAATGTTGTCAAACATTGTATCCGAGATGTTAGGTTGCCTAAGGTTAGGATATATAACGTTATAGACGCATGTAATGTTACCACCGAGACGTAGGGACCGACACGCTTGGAATGTGGTAAAATGTTACATCCGAGATGTTAGGTTGCCTAAGATTAGGATATATAACGTTATAGACGCATGTAATGTTACCACCGAGAAGTAGGGACCGACAGGCCTGGAATGTTGTAAAATGTTACATCCGATATGTTAGGTTGCCTAAGATTAGGATATATACCGCTACAGACGCATGCAATGTTACCACCGAGACGTGGGGACCGACACGCCAGGAATGTTGTCAAATATTACATACGAGATGTTAGGTGGCCTTAGGTTAGGATATATAACGTTATAGACGCATGTAATGTTACCACCGAGACGTAGGGACCGACACGCCTGGAATGTGGTAAAATGTTACATCCGAGATGTTAGGTTGCCTAAGATTAGGATATATACCGTTATAGACGCATGTAATGTTACCACCGAGAAGTAGGGTTCGACACGCCAGGAATGTTGTCAAATATTACATACGAGATGTTAGGTGGCTTTAGGTTAGGATATATAACGTTATAGACGCATGTAATGTTACCACCGAGACGTAGGGACCGACAGGCCTGGAATGTTGTAAAATGCTACATCAGAGATGTTAGGTTGCCTAAGATTAGGATATATACCGCTATAGACGCATGTGATGTTACCACCGAGACGTAGGGACCGACACGCCAGGAATGTTGTCAAATATTACATACGAGATGTTAGGTGGCTTTGGTTAGGATATATAACGTTATAGACGCATGTAATGTTACCACCGAGACGTAGGGACCGACACGCCTGGAATGTGGTAAAATGTTACATCCGAGATGTTAGGTTGCCTAAGATTAGGATATATACCGTTATAGACGCATGTAATGTTACCACCGAGACGTAGGGACCGACACGCCTGGAATGTTATCAAATGTTACATCCGAGATGTTAGGTTGCCTAAGGCTAGGATATATGACGTTATAGATGTATATGCTGTTCCCTCCGAGAAGTAGGGTTCGACAGGCCAGGAATGTTGTCAAATATTGCATTCGAGATGTTAGGTTGCCTAAGGTTAGGATATATAACGTTATAGACGCATGTAATGTTACCACCGAGACGTAGGGACCGACACGCCTGGAATGTTGTCAAATGTTACGTCCGAGATGTTAGGTTGTCTTAGGTTAGGATATATGACGTTACAGACGTATATACTGTTCCCTCCGAGATGTAGGGTTCGACAGGCCAGGAATGTTGTTAAATATTGCATTCGAGATGTTAGGTTGCCTAAGGTTAGGATATATAACGTTATAGACGCATGTAATGTTACCACCGAGACGTAGGGTCCGACACGCCTGGAATGATGTAGAATATTACATCCGAGATGTCAGGTTGCCTTAGGTTAGGATATATAACGTTATAGACGTATATACTGTTCCCTCCGAGAAGTAGGGTTCGACAGGCTAGGAATGTTGTCAAATATAGCATCCCAGATGTTAGGTTGCCTTAGATAAGGATATATAACGTTATAGACGCATATAATGTTACCACCGAGACGTAGGGTTCCAACACGCCTGGAATGTTGTCAAATGTTATATCCGAGATGTTAGGTTGCCTTAGGTTAGAATATATGACATTACAGGCGTATATACTGTTCTCACCGAGAAGTAGGGTCCGACACGCCAGGAATGTTGTCAAATATTACATCAGACATGTTAGGTTGCCGTAGGTTAGGATATATAACGTTATAGACGTATATACTGCTCCCTCCGAGAAGTAGGGTTCGATACGCCAGGAATGTTGTCAAATATTACGTACGAGATGTTAGGTGGCCTTAGGTTAGGATATATAACGTTATAGACGCATGTAATGTTCCCACCGAGAAGTAGGGACCGACACGCCTGGAATGTGGTAAAATGTTACATCCGAGATGTTAGGTTGCCTAAGATTAGGATATATACCGCTATAGACGCATGTAATGTTACCACCGAGACGTAGGGACCGACACGCCTGGAATGTGGTAAAATGTTACATCCGAGATGTTAGGTTGCCTAAGATTAGGATATATACCGTTATAGACGCATGTAATGTTACCACCGAGACGTAGGGACCGACATGCCTGGAATGTTGTCAAATGTTACATACGAGATGTTAGGTGGCTTTGGTTAGGATATATAACGTTATAGACGCATGTAATGTTACCACCGAGACGTAGGGACCGACACGCCTGGAATGTGGTAAAATGTTACATCCGAGATGTTAGGTTGCCTAAGATTAGGATATATACCGTTATAGACGCATGTAATGTTACCACCGAGACGTAGGGACCGACACGCCTGGAATGTTATCAAATGTTACATCCGAGATGTTAGGTTGCCTAAGGCTAGGATATATGACGTTATAGATGTATATGCTGTTCCCTCCGAGAAGTAGGGTTCGACAGGCCAGGAATGTTGTCAAATATTGCATTCGAGATGTTAGGTTGCCTAAGGTTAGGATATATACCGTTATAGACGCATGTAATGTTACCACCGAGACGTAGGGACCGACATGCCTGGAATGTTGTCAAATGTTACATACGAGATGTTAGGTGGCTTTGGTTAGGATATATAACGTTATAGACGCATGTAATGTTACCACCGAGACGTAGGGACCGACACGCCTGGAATGTGGTAAAATGTTACATCCGAGATGTTAGGTTGCCTAAGATTAGGATATATACCGTTATAGACGCATGTAATGTTACCACCGAGACGTAGGGACCGACACGCCTGGAATGTTATCAAATGTTACATCCGAGATGTTAGGTTGCCTAAGGCTAGGATATATGACGTTATAGATGTATATGCTGTTCCCTCCGAGAAGTAGGGTTCGACAGGCCAGGAATGTTGTCAAATATTGCATTCGAGATGTTAGGTTGCCTAAGGTTAGGATATATAACGTTATAGACGCATGTAATGTTACCACCGAGACGTAGGGACCGACACGCCTGGAATGTTGTCAAATGTTACGTCCGAGATGTTAGGTTGTCTTAGGTTAGGATATATGACGTTACAGACGTATATACTGTTGCCTCCGAGATGTAGGGTTCGACAGGCCAGGAATGTTGTCAAATATTGCATTCGAGATGTTAGGTTGCCTAAGGTTAGGATATATAACGTTATAGACGCATGTAATGTTACCACCGAGACGTAGGGTCCGACACGCCTGGAATGATGTAGAATATTACATCCGAGATATCAGGTTGCCTTAGGTTAGGATATATAACGTTATAGACGTATATACTGTTCCCTCCGAGAAGTAGGGTTCGACAGGCTAGGAATGTTGTCAAATATAGCATCCCAGATGTTAGGTTGCCTTAGATAAGGATATATAACGTTATAGACGCATATAATGTTACCACCGAGACGTAGGGTTCCAACACGCCTGGAATGTTGTCAAATGTTATATCCGAGATGTTAGGTTGCCTTAGGTTAGAATATATGACATTACAGGCGTATATACTGTTCCCACCGAGAAGTAGGGTCCGACACGCCAGGAATGTTGTCAAATATTACATCAGACATGTTAGGTTGTCTTAGATTAGGATATATGACGTAATAGATGTATATGCTGTTCCCTCCGAGAAGTAGGGTTCGACAGGCCAGGAATGTTGTCAAATATTGTATCCGAGATGTTAGGTTGCCTAAGGTTAGGATATATAACGTTATAGACGCATGTAATGTTACCACCGAGACGTAGGGTTCGACAGGCCAGGAATGTTGTCAAATATTGCATTCGAGATGTTAGGTTGCCTTAGGTTAGGATATATAACGTTATAGACGCATGTAATGTTACCACCGAGACGTAGGGACCGACACGCTTGGAATGTGGTAAAATGTTACATCCGAGATGTTAGGTTGCCTAAGATTAGGATATATACCGTTATAGACGCATGTAATGTTACCACCGAGACGTAGGGACCGACACGCCTGGAATGTGGTAAAATGTTACATCCGAGATGTTAGGTTGCCTAAGATTAGGATATATACCGTTATAGACGCATGTAATGTTACCACCGAGAAGTAGGGACCGACAGGCCTGGAATGTTGTAAAATGTTACATCCGATATGTTAGGTTGCCTAAGATTAGGATATATACCGCTATAGACGCATGCAATGTTACCACCGAGACGTAGGGACCGACACGCCAGGAATGTTGTCAAATATTACATACGAGATGTTAGGTGGCCTTAGGTTAGGATATATAACGTTATAGACGCATGTAATGTTACCACCGAGACGTAGGGACCGACACGCCTGGAATGTGGTAAAATGTTACATCCGAGATGTTAGGTTGCCTAAGATTAGGATATATACCGTTATAGACGCATGTAATGTTACCACCGAGACGTAGGGACCGACATGCCTGGAATGTTGTCAAATGTTACATCCGAGATGTTAGGTTCCGTTAGGTTAGGATATATAACGTTATAGACGTATATACTGTTCCCACCGAGAAGTAGGGTTCGATACGCCAGGAATGTTGTCAAATATTACATACGGGATGTTAGGTGGCCTTAGGTTAGGATATATAACGTTATAGACGCATGTAATGTTACCACCGAGACGTAGGGACCGACACGCCTGGAATGTGGTAAAATGTTACATCCGAGATGTTAGGTTGCCTAAGATTAGGATATATACCGCTATAGACGCATGTAATGTTACCACCGAGACGTAGGGACCGACACGCCTGGAATGTGGTAAAATGTTACATCCGAGATGTTAGGTTGCCTAAGATTAGGATATATACCGTTATAGACGCATGTAATGTTACCACCGAGACGTAGGGACCGACATGCCTGGAATGTTGTCAAATGTTACATCCGAGATGTTAGGTTCCCTTAGGTTAGGATATATAACGTTATAGACGTATATACTGTTCCCACCGAGAAGTAGGGTTCGATACGCCAGGAATGTTGTCAAATATTACATACGAGATGTTAGGTGGCCTTAGGTTAGGATATATAACGTTATAGACGCATGTAATGTTACCACCGAGACGTAGGGACCGACACGCCTGGAATGTGGTAAAATGTTACATCCGAGATGTTAGGTTGCCTAAGATTAGGATATATACCGTTATAGACGCATGTAATGTTACCACCGAGAAGTAGGGTTCGACACGCCAGGAATGTAGTCAAATATTACATACGAGATGTTAGGTGGCTTTAGGTTAGGATATATAACGTTATAGACGCATGTAATGTTACCACCGAGACGTAGGGACCGACAGGCCTGGAATGTTGTAAAATGTTACATCAGAGATGTTAGGTTGCCTAAGATTAGGATATATACCGCTATAGACGCATGTAATGTTACCACCGAGACGTAGGGACCGACACGCCAGGAATGTCGTCAAATATTACATACGAGATGTTAGGTGGCTTTGGTTAGGATATATAACGTTATAGACGCATGTAATGTTACCACCGAGACGTAGGGACCGACACGCCTGGAATGTGGTAAAACGTTACATCCGAGATGTTAGGTTGCCTAAGATTAGGATATATACCGTTATAGACGCATGTAATGTTACCACCGAGACGTAGGGACCGACACGCCGGGAATGTTATCAAATGTTACATCCGAGATGTTAGGTGGCCTTAGGTTAGGATATATAACGTTATAGACGCATGTAATGTTACCACCGAGACGTAGGGACCGACACGCCTGGAATGTGGTAAAATGTTACATCCGAGATGTTAGGTTGCCTAAGATTAGGATATATACCGTTATAGACGCATGTAATGTTACCACCGAGACGTAGGAACCGACACGCCTGGAATGTGGTAAAATGTTACATCCGAGATGTTAGGTTGCCTAAGATTAGGATATATACCGTTGTAGACGCATGTAATGTTACCACCGAGACGTAGGGACCGACATGCCTGGAATGTTGTCAAATGTTACATCCGAGATGTTAGGTTGCCTTAGGTTAGGATATATAACGTTATAGACGTATATACTGTTCCCACCGAGAAGTAGGGTTCGATACGCCAGGAATGTTGTCAAATATTACATACGAGATGTTAGGTGGCCTTAGGTTAGGATATATAACGTTATAGACGCATGTAATGTTACCACCGAGACGTAGGGACCGACACGCCTGGAATGTGGTAAAATGTTACATCCGAGATGTTAGGTTGCCTAAGATTAGGATATATACCGTTATAGACGCATGTAATGTTACCACCGAGAAGTAGGGTTCGACACGCCAGGAATGTTGTCAAATATTACATACGAGATGTTAGGTGGCTTTAGGTTAGGATATATAACGTTATAGACGCATGTAATGTTACCACCGAGACGTAGGGACCGACAGGCCTGGAATGTTGTAAAATGTTACATCAGAGATGTTAGGTTGCCTAAGATTAGGATATATACCGCTATAGACGCATGTAATGTTACCACCGAGACGTAGGGACCGACACGCCAGGAATGTCGTCAAATATTACATACGAGATGTTAGGTGGCTTTGGTTAGGATATATAACGTTATAGACGCATGTAATGTTACCACCGAGACGTAGGGACCGACACGCCTGGAATGTGGTAAAATGTTACATCCGAGATGTTAGGTTGCCTAAGATTAGGATATATACCGTTATGGACGCATGTAATGTTACCACCGAGACGTAGGGACCGACACGCCTCGAATGTTATCAAATGTTACATCCGAGATGTTAGGTGGCCTTAGGTTAGGATATATAACGTTATAGACGCATGTAATGTTACCACCGAGACGTAGGGACCGACACGCCTGGAATGTGGTAAAATGTTACATCCGAGATGTTAGGTTGCCTAAGATTAGGATATATACCGCTATAGACGCATGTAATGTTACCACCGAGACGTAGGGACCGACACGCCTGGAATGTGGTAAAATGTTACATCCGAGATGTTAGGTTGCCTAAGATTAGGATATATACCGTTATAGACGCATGTAATGTTACCACCGAGACGTAGGGACCGACATGCCTGGAATGTTGTCAAATGTTACATCCGAGATGTTAGGTTGCCTTAGGTTAGGATATATAACGTTATAGACGTATATACTGTTCCCACCGAGAAGTAGGGTTCGATACGCCAGGAATGTTGTCAAATATTACATACGAGATGTTAGGTGGCCTTAGGTTAGGATATATAACGTTATAGACGCATGTAATGTTACCACCGAGACGTAGGGACCGACACGCCTGGAATGTGGTAAAATGTTACATCCGAGATGTTAGGTTGCCTAAGATTAGGATATATACCGTTATAGACGCATGTAATGTTACCACCGAGAAGTAGGGTTCGACACGCCAGGAATGTTGTCAAATATTACATACGAGATGTTAGGTGGCTTTAGGTTAGGATATATAACGTTATAGACGCATGTAATGTTACCACCGAGACGTAGGGACCGACAGGCCTGGAATGTTGTAAAATGTTACATCAGAGATGTTAGGTTGCCTAAGATTAGGATATATACCGCTATAGACGCATGTAATGTTACCACCGAGACGTAGGGACCGACACGCCAGGAATGTTGTCAAATATTACATACGAGATGTTAGGTGGCTTTGGTTAGGATATATACCGCTATAGACGCATGTAATGTTACCACCGAGACGTAGGGACCGACACGCCTGGAATGTGGTAAAATGTTACATCCGAGATGTTAGGTTGCCTAAGATTAGGATATATACCGTTATAGACGCATGTAATGTTACCACCGAGACGTAGGGACCGACATGCCTGGAATGTTGTCAAATGTTACATCCGAGATGTTAGGTTGCCTTAGGTTAGGATATATAACGTTATAGACGTATATACTGTTCCCACCGAGAAGTAGGGTTCGATACGCCAGGAATGTTGTCAAATATTACATACGAGATGTTAGGTGGCCTTAGGTTAGGATATATAACGTTATAGACGCATGTAATGTTACCACCGAGACGTAGGGACCGACACGCTTGGAATGTGGTAAAATGTTACATCCGAGATGTTAGGTTGCCTAAGATTAGGATATATACCGTTATAGACGCATGTAATGTTACCACCGAGAAGTAGGGTTCGACACGCCAGGAATGTAGTCAAATATTACATACGAGATGTTAGGTGGCTTTAGGTTAGGATATATAACGTTATAGACGCATGTAATGTTACCACCGAGACATAGGGACCGACAGGCCTGGAATGTTGTCAAATGTTATATCCGAGATGTTAGGTTGCCTTAGGTTAGAATATATGACATTACAGGCGTATATACTGTTCTCACCGAGAAGTAGGGTCCGACACGCCAGGAATGTTGTCAAATATTACATCAGACATGTTAGGTTGCCGTAGGTTAGGATATATAACGTTATAGACGTATATACCTTTCCCTCCGAGAAGTAGAGTTCGACAGGCCACGAATGTTGTCAAATATTGCATACGAGAGGTTAGGTTGCCTTAGATAAGGATATACAACGTTATAGACGCATATAATGTTCCCACCGAGAAGTAGGTTCCGACACGCCTGGAATGATGTAGAATATTACATCCGAGATGTCAGGTTGCCTTAGGTTAGGATATATAACGTTATAGACGTACATACTGTTCCCTCCGAGAAGTAGGGTTCGACAGGCTAGGAATGTTGTCAAATATAGCATCCGAGAGGTTAGGTTGCCTTAGATAAGGATATATAACGTTATAGACGCATATAATGTTACCACCGAGACGTAGGGTTCCAACACGCCTGGAATGTGGTAAAATGTTACATCCGAGATGTTAGGTTGCCAAAGATTAGGATATATACCGTTATAGACGCATGTAATGTTACCACCGAGACGTAGGGACCGACACGCCTGGAATGTTATCAAATGTTACATCCGAGATGTTAGGTTGCCTAAGGCTAGGATATATGACGTTATAGATGTATATGCTGTTCCCTCCGAGAAGTAGGGTTCGACAGGCCAGGAATGTTGTCAAATATTGCATTGGAGATGTTAGGTTGCCTAAGGTTAGGATATATAACGTTATAGACGCATGTAATGTTACCACCGAGACGTAGGGACCGACACGCCTGGAATGTTGTCAAATGTTACGTCCGAGATGTTAGGTTGTCTTAGGTTAGGATATATGACGTTACAGACGTATGTACTGTTCCCTCCGAGATGTAGGGTTCTCCAGGCCAGGAATGTTGTGAAATATTTCATCCGAGATGTTAGGTTGCCTTAGATTAGGATATATGACGTTATAGATGTATATGCTGTTCCCTCCGAGAATTAGGGTTCGACAGGCCAGGAATGTTGTCAAATATTGCATCCGAGATGTTAGGTTGCCTAAGGTTAGGATATATAACGCTATAGACGCATGTAATGTTACCACCGAGACGTAGGGACCGACACGCCAGGAATGATGTCAAATATTACATACGAGATGTTAGGTTGCCTAAGATTAGGATATATACCGTTATAGACGCATGTAATGTTACCACCGAGACGTAGGGACCGACACGCCTGGAATGTGGTAGAATATTACATCCGAGATGTCAGGTTGCCTTAGGTTAGGATATATAACGTTATAGACGTATATACTGTTCCCTCCGAGAAGTAGGGTTCGACAGGCTAGGAATGTTGTCAAATATAGCATCCGAGATGTTAGGTTGCCTTAGATAAGGATATATAACGTTATAGACGAATATAATGTTACCACCGAGAAGTAGGGTTCCAACACGCCTGGAATGTTGTCAAATGTTATATCCGAGATGTTAGGTTGCCTTAGGTTAGAATATATGACATTACAGACGTATATACTGTTCCCACCGAGAAGTAGGGTTCGACACGCCAGGAATGTTGTCAAATATTACATCCGACATGTTAGGTTGCCTTAGGTTAGGATATATAACGTTATAGACGTATATACTGTTCCCTCCGAGAAGTAGGGTTCGATACGCCAGGAATCTTGTCAAATATTACATACGAGATGTTAGGTGGCCTTAGGTTAGGATATATAACGTTATAGACGCATGTAATGTTCCCACCGAGAAGTAGGGACCGACACGCCTGGAATGTGGTAAAATGTTACATCCGAGATGTTAGGTTGCCTAAGATTAGGATATATACCGTTATAGACGCATGTAATGTTACCACCGAGAAGTAGGGTTCGACACGCCAGGAATGTAGTCAAATATTACAGACGAGATGTTAGGTGGCTTTAGGTTAGGATATATAACGTTATAGACGCATGTAATGTTACCACCGAGACATAGGGACCGACAGGCCTGGAATGTTGTAAAATGTTACATCAGAGATGTTAGGTTGCCTAAGATTAGGATATATACCGCTATAGACGCATGTAATGTTACCACCGAGACGTAGGGACCGACACGCCTGGAATGTTGTCAAATGTTACATCCGAGATCTTAGGTTGCCTTAGGTTAGGATATATGACGTTATAGACGTATATACCTTTCCCTCCGAGAAGTAGAGTTCGACAGGCAACGAATGTTGTCAAATATTGCATCCGAGAGGTTAGGTTGCCTTAGATAAGGATATACAACGTTATAGACGCATATAATGTTCCCACCGAGAAGTAGGGTCCGACACGCCTGGAATGATGTAGAATATTACATCCGAGATGTCAGGTTGCCTTAGGTTAGGATATATAACGTTATAGACGTACATACTGTTCCCTCCGAGAAGTAGGGTTCGACAGGCTAGGAATGTTGTCAAATATAGCATCCGAGAGGTTAGGTTGCCTTAGATAAGGATATATAACGTTATAGACGCATATAATGTTACCACCGAGACGTAGGGTTCCAACACGCCTGGAATGTGGTAAAATGTTACATCCGAGATGTTAGGTTGCCAAAGATTAGGATATATACCGTTATAGACGCATGTAATGTTACCACCGAGACGTAGGGACCGACATGCCTGGAATGTTGTCAAATGTTACATCCGAGATGTTAGGTTGCCTTAGGTTAGGATATATAACGTTATAGACGTATATACTGTTCCCACCGAGAAGTAGGGTTCGATACGCCAGGAATGTTGTCAAATATTACATACGAGATGTTAGGTGGCCTTAGGTTAGGATATATAACGTTATAGACGCATGTAATGTTACCACCGAGACGTAGGGACCGACACGCTTGGAATGTGGTAAAATGTTACATCCGAGATGTTAGGTTGCCTAAGATTAGGATATATACCGTTATAGACGCATGTAATGTTCCCACCGAGAAGTAGGGACCGACACGCCTGGAATGTGGTAAAATGTTACATCCGAGATGTTAGGTTGCCTAAGATTAGGATATATACCGTTATAGACGCATGTAATGTTACCACCGAGAAGTAGGGTTCGACACGCCAGGAATGTAGTCAAATATTACAGACGAGATGTTAGGTGGCTTTAGGTTAGGATATATAACGTTATAGACGCATGTAATGTTACCACCGAGACATAGGGACCGACAGGCCTGGAATGTTGTAAAATGTTACATCAGAGATGTTAGGTTGCCTAAGATTAGGATATATACCGCTATAGACGCATGTAATGTTACCACCGAGACGTAGGGACCGACACGCCTGGAATGTTGTCAAATGTTACATCCGAGATCTTAGGTTGCCTTAGGTTAGGATATATGACGTTATAGACGTATATACCTTTCCCTCCGAGAAGTAGAGTTCGACAGGCAACGAATGTTGTCAAATATTGCATCCGAGAGGTTAGGTTGCCTTAGATAAGGATATACAACGTTATAGACGCATATAATGTTCCCACCGAGAAGTAGGGTCCGACACGCCTGGAATGATGTAGAATATTACATCCGAGATGTCAGGTTGCCTTAGGTTAGGATATATAACGTTATAGACGTACATACTGTTCCCTCCGAGAAGTAGGGTTCGACAGGCTAGGAATGTTGTCAAATATAGCATCCGAGAGGTTAGGTTGCCTTAGATAAGGATATATAACGTTATAGACGCATATAATGTTACCACCGAGACGTAGGGTTCCAACACGCCTGGAATGTGGTAAAATGTTACATCCGAGATGTTAGGTTGCCAAAGATTAGGATATATACCGTTATAGACGCATGTAATGTTACCACCGAGACGTAGGGACCGACATGCCTGGAATGTTGTCAAATGTTACATCCGAGATGTTAGGTTGCCTTAGGTTAGGATATATAACGTTATAGACGTATATACTGTTCCCACCGAGAAGTAGGGTTCGATACGCCAGGAATGTTGTCAAATATTACATACGAGATGTTAGGTGGCCTTAGGTTAGGATATATAACGTTATAGACGCATGTAATGTTACCACCGAGACGTAGGGACCGACACGCTTGGAATGTGGTAAAATGTTACATCCGAGATGTTAGGTTGCCTAAGATTAGGATATATACCGTTATAGACGCATGTAATGTTACCACCGAGAAGTAGGGTTCGACACGCCACGAATGTAGTCAAATATTACATACGAGATGTTAGGTGGCTTTAGGTTAGGATATATAACGTTATAGACGCATGTAATGTTACCACCGAGACATAGGGACCGACAGGCCTGGAATGTTGTCAAATGTTATATCCGAGATGTTAGGTTGCCTTAGGTTAGAATATATGACATTACAGGCGTATATACTGTTCTCACCGAGAAGTAGGGTCCGACACGCCAGGAATGTTGTCAAATATTACATCAGACATGTTAGGTTGCCGTAGGTTAGGATATATAACGTTATAGACGTATATACCTTTCCCTCCGAGAAGTAGAGTTCGACAGGCCACGAATGTTGTCAAATATTGCATACGAGAGGTTAGGTTGCCTTAGATAAGGATATACAACGTTATAGACGCATATAATGTTCCCACCGAGAAGTAGGTTCCGACACGCCTGGAATGATGTAGAATATTACATCCGAGATGTCAGGTTGCCTTAGGTTAGGATATATAACGTTATAGACGTACATACTGTTCCCTCCGAGAAGTAGGGTTCGACAGGCTAGGAATGTTGTCAAATATAGCATCCGAGAGGTTAGGTTGCCTTAGATAAGGATATATAACGTTATAGACGCATATAATGTTACCACCGAGACGTAGGGTTCCAACACGCCTGGAATGTGGTAAAATGTTACATCCGAGATGTTAGGTTGCCAAAGATTAGGATATATACCGTTATAGACGCATGTAATGTTACCACCGAGACGTAGGGACCGACACGCCTGGAATGTTATCAAATGTTACATCCGAGATGTTAGGTTGCCTAAGGCTAGGATATATGACGTTATAGATGTATATGCTGTTCCCTCCGAGAAGTAGGGTTCGACAGGCCAGGAATGTTGTCAAATATTGCATTGGAGATGTTAGGTTGCCTAAGGTTAGGATATATAACGTTATAGACGCATGTAATGTTACCACCGAGACGTAGGGACCGACACGCCTGGAATGTTGTCAAATGTTACGTCCGAGATGTTAGGTTGTCTTAGGTTAGGATATATGACGTTACAGACGTATGTACTGTTCCCTCCGAGATGTAGGGTTCTCCAGGCCAGGAATGTTGTGAAATATTTCATCCGAGATGTTAGGTTGCCTTAGATTAGGATATATGACGTTATAGATGTATATGCTGTTCCCTCCGAGAATTAGGGTTCGACAGGCCAGGAATGTTGTCAAATATTGCATCCGAGATGTTAGGTTGCCTAAGGTTAGGATATATAACGCTATAGACGCATGTAATGTTACCACCGAGACGTAGGGACCGACACGCCAGGAATGATGTCAAATATTACATACGAGATGTTAGGTTGCCTAAGATTAGGATATATACCGTTATAGACGCATGTAATGTTACCACCGAGACGTAGGGACCGACACGCCTGGAATGTGGTAGAATATTACATCCGAGATGTCAGGTTGCCTTAGGTTAGGATATATAACGTTATAGACGTATATACTGTTCCCTCCGAGAAGTAGGGTTCGACAGGCTAGGAATGTTGTCAAATATAGCATCCGAGATGTTAGGTTGCCTTAGATAAGGATATATAACGTTATAGACGAATATAATGTTACCACCGAGAAGTAGGGTTCCAACACGCCTGGAATGTTGTCAAATGTTATATCCGAGATGTTAGGTTGCCTTAGGTTAGAATATATGACATTACAGACGTATATACTGTTCCCACCGAGAAGTAGGGTTCGACACGCCAGGAATGTTGTCAAATATTACATCCGACATGTTAGGTTGCCTTAGGTTAGGATATATAACGTTATAGACGTATATACTGTTCCCTCCGAGAAGTAGGGTTCGATACGCCAGGAATCTTGTCAAATATTACATACGAGATGTTAGGTGGCCTTAGGTTAGGATATATAACGTTATAGACGCATGTAATGTTCCCACCGAGAAGTAGGGACCGACACGCCTGGAATGTGGTAAAATGTTACATCCGAGATGTTAGGTTGCCTAAGATTAGGATATATACCGTTATAGACGCATGTAATGTTACCACCGAGAAGTAGGGTTCGACACGCCAGGAATGTAGTCAAATATTACAGACGAGATGTTAGGTGGCTTTAGGTTAGGATATATAACGTTATAGACGCATGTAATGTTACCACCGAGACATAGGGACCGACAGGCCTGGAATGTTGTAAAATGTTACATCAGAGATGTTAGGTTGCCTAAGATTAGGATATATACCGCTATAGACGCATGTAATGTTACCACCGAGACGTAGGGACCGACACGCCTGGAATGTTGTCAAATGTTACATCCGAGATCTTAGGTTGCCTTAGGTTAGGATATATGACGTTATAGACGTATATACCTTTCCCTCCGAGAAGTAGAGTTCGACAGGCAACGAATGTTGTCAAATATTGCATCCGAGAGGTTAGGTTGCCTTAGATAAGGATATACAACGTTATAGACGCATATAATGTTCCCACCGAGAAGTAGGGTCCGACACGCCTGGAATGATGTAGAATATTACATCCGAGATGTCAGGTTGCCTTAGGTTAGGATATATAACGTTATAGACGTACATACTGTTCCCTCCGAGAAGTAGGGTTCGACAGGCTAGGAATGTTGTCAAATATAGCATCCGAGAGGTTAGGTTGCCTTAGATAAGGATATATAACGTTATAGACGCATATAATGTTACCACCGAGACGTAGGGTTCCAACACGCCTGGAATGTGGTAAAATGTTACATCCGAGATGTTAGGTTGCCAAAGATTAGGATATATACCGTTATAGACGCATGTAATGTTACCACCGAGACGTAGGGACCGACATGCCTGGAATGTTGTCAAATGTTACATCCGAGATGTTAGGTTGCCTTAGGTTAGGATATATAACGTTATAGACGTATATACTGTTCCCACCGAGAAGTAGGGTTCGATACGCCAGGAATGTTGTCAAATATTACATACGAGATGTTAGGTGGCCTTAGGTTAGGATATATAACGTTATAGACGCATGTAATGTTACCACCGAGACGTAGGGACCGACACGCTTGGAATGTGGTAAAATGTTACATCCGAGATGTTAGGTTGCCTAAGATTAGGATATATACCGTTATAGACGCATGTAATGTTACCACCGAGAAGTAGGGTTCGACACGCCAGGAATGTAGTCAAATATTACATACGAGATGTTAGGTGGCTTTAGGTTAGGATATATAACGTTATAGACGCATGTAATGTTACCACCGAGACATAGGGACCGACAGGCCTGGAATGTTGTCAAATGTTATATCCGAGATGTTAGGTTGCCTTAGGTTAGAATATATGACATTACAGGCGTATATACTGTTCTCACCGAGAAGTAGGGTCCGACACGCCAGGAATGTTGTCAAATATTACATCAGACATGTTAGGTTGCCGTAGGTTAGGATATATAACGTTATAGACGTATATACCTTTCCCTCCGAGAAGTAGAGTTCGACAGGCCACGAATGTTGTCAAATATTGCATACGAGAGGTTAGGTTGCCTTAGATAAGGATATACAACGTTATAGACGCATATAATGTTCCCACCGAGAAGTAGGTTCCGACACGCCTGGAATGATGTAGAATATTACATCCGAGATGTCAGGTTGCCTTAGGTTAGGATATATAACGTTATAGACGTACATACTGTTCCCTCCGAGAAGTAGGGTTCGACAGGCTAGGAATGTTGTCAAATATAGCATCCGAGAGGTTAGGTTGCCTTAGATAAGGATATATAACGTTATAGACGCATATAATGTTACCACCGAGACGTAGGGTTCCAACACGCCTGGAATGTGGTAAAATGTTACATCCGAGATGTTAGGTTGCCAAAGATTAGGATATATACCGTTATAGACGCATGTAATGTTACCACCGAGACGTAGGGACCGACACGCCTGGAATGTTATCAAATGTTACATCCGAGATGTTAGGTTGCCTAAGGCTAGGATATATGACGTTATAGATGTATATGCTGTTCCCTCCGAGAAGTAGGGTTCGACAGGCCAGGAATGTTGTCAAATATTGCATTGGAGATGTTAGGTTGCCTAAGGTTAGGATATATAACGTTATAGACGCATGTAATGTTACCACCGAGACGTAGGGACCGACACGCCTGGAATGTTGTCAAATGTTACGTCCGAGATGTTAGGTTGTCTTAGGTTAGGATATATGACGTTACAGACGTATGTACTGTTCCCTCCGAGATGTAGGGTTCTCCAGGCCAGGAATGTTGTGAAATATTTCATCCGAGATGTTAGGTTGCCTTAGATTAGGATATATGACGTTATAGATGTATATGCTGTTCCCTCCGAGAATTAGGGTTCGACAGGCCAGGAATGTTGTCAAATATTGCATCCGAGATGTTAGGTTGCCTAAGGTTAGGATATATAACGCTATAGACGCATGTAATGTTACCACCGAGACGTAGGGACCGACACGCCAGGAATGATGTCAAATATTACATACGAGATGTTAGGTTGCCTAAGATTAGGATATATACCGTTATAGACGCATGTAATGTTACCACCGAGACGTAGGGACCGACACGCCTGGAATGTGGTAGAATATTACATCCGAGATGTCAGGTTGCCTTAGGTTAGGATATATAACGTTATAGACGTATATACTGTTCCCTCCGAGAAGTAGGGTTCGACAGGCTAGGAATGTTGTCAAATATAGCATCCGAGATGTTAGGTTGCCTTAGATAAGGATATATAACGTTATAGACGAATATAATGTTACCACCCAGAAGTAGGGTTCCAACACGCCTGGAATGTTGTCAAATGTTATATCCGAGATGTTAGGTTGCCTTAGGTTAGAATATATGACATTACAGACGTATATACTGTTCCCACCGAGAAGTAGGGTTCGACACGCCAGGAATGTTGTCAAATATTACATCCGACATGTTAGGTTGCCTTAGGTTAGGATATATAACGTTATAGACGTATATACTGTTCCCTCCGAGAAGTAGGGTTCGATACGCCAGGAATCTTGTCAAATATTACATACGAGATGTTAGGTGGCCTTAGGTTAGGATATATAACGTTATAGACGCATGTAATGTTCCAACCGAGAAGTAGGGACCGACACGCCTGGAATGTGGTAAAATGTTACATCCGAGATGTTAGGTTGCCTAAGATTAGGATATATACCGTTATAGACGCATGTAATGTTACCACCGAGAAGTAGGGTTCGACACGCCAGGAATGTAGTCAAATATTACAGACGAGATGTTAGGTGGCTTTAGGTTAGGATATATAACGTTATAGACGCATGTAATGTTACCACCGAGACATAGGGACCGACAGGCCTGGAATGTTGTAAAATGTTACATCAGAGATGTTAGGTTGCCTAAGATTAGGATATATACCGCTATAGACGCATGTAATGTTACCACCGAGACGTAGGGACCGACACGCCTGGAATGTTGTCAAATGTTACATCCGAGATCTTAGGTTGCCTTAGGTTAGGATATATGACGTTATAGACGTATATACCTTTCCCTCCGAGAAGTAGAGTTCGACAGGCAACGAATGTTGTCAAATATTGCATCCGAGAGGTTAGGTTGCCTTAGATAAGGATATACAACGTTATAGACGCATATAATGTTCCCACCGAGAAGTAGGGTCCGACACGCCTGGAATGATGTAGAATATTACATCCGAGATGTCAGGTTGCCTTAGGTTAGGATATATAACGTTACAGACGTACATACTGTTCCCTCCGAGAAGTAGGGTTCGACAGGCTAGGAATGTTGTCAAATATAGCATCCGAGAGGTTAGGTTGCCTTAGATAAGGATATATAACGTTATAGACGCATATAATGTTACCACCGAGACGTAGGGTTCCAACACGCCTGGAATGTGGTAAAATGTTACATCCGAGATGTTAGGTTGCCAAACATTAGGATATATACCGTTATAGACGCATGTAATGTTACCACCGAGACGTAGGGACCGACATGCCTGGAATGTTGTCAAATGTTACATCCGAGATGTTAGGTTGCCTTAGGTTAGGATATATAACGTTATAGACGTATATACTGTTCCCACCGAGAAGTAGGGTTCGATACGCCAGGAATGTTGTCAAATATTACATACGAGATGTTAGGTGGCCTTAGGTTAGGATATATAACGTTATAGACGCATGTAATGTTACCACCGAGACGTAGGGACCGACACGCCTGGAATGTGGTAAAATGTTACATCCGAGATGTTAGGTTGCCTAAGATTAGGATATATACCGTTATAGACGCACGTAATGTTACCACCGAGAAGTAGGGTTCGACACGCCAGGAATGTTGTCAAATATTACATACGAGATGTTAGGTGGCTTTAGGTTAGGATATATAACGTTATAGACGCATGTAATGTTACCACCGAGACGTAGGGACCGACAGGCCTGGAATGTTGTAAAATGTTACATCAGAGATGTTAGGTTGCCTAAGATTAGGATATATACCGCTATAGACGCGTGTAATGTTACCACCGAGACGTAGGGACCGACACGCCAGGAATGTTGTCAAATATTACATACGAGATGTTAGGTTGTCTTAGGTTAGGATATATGACGTTACAGACGTATATACTGTTCCCTCCGAGATGTAGGGTTCTACAGGCCAGGAATGTTGTGAAATGTTTCATCCGAGATGTTAGGTTGTCTTAGATTAGGATATATGACGTAATAGATGTATATGCTGTTCCCTCCGAGAAGTAGGGTTCGACAGGCCAGGAATGTTGTCAAATATTGCATCCGAGATGTTAGGTTGCCTAAGGTTAGGATATATAACGTTATAGACGCATATAATGTTACCACCGAGACGTAGGGTTCCAACACGCCTGGAATGTGGTAAAATGTTACATCCGAGATGTTAGGTTGCCAAAGATTAGGATATATACCGTTATAGACGCATGTAATGTTACCACCGAGACGTAGGGACCGACACGCCTGGAATGTTATCAAATGTTACATCCGAGATGTTAGGTTGCCTAAGGCTAGGATATATGACGTTATAGATGTATATGCTGTTCCCTCCGAGAAGTAGGGTTCGACAGGCCAGGAATGTTGTCAAATATTGCATTGGAGATGTTAGGTTGCCTAAGGTTAGGATATATAACGTTATAGACGCATGTAATGTTACCACCGAGACGTAGGGACCGACACGCCTGGAATGTTGTCAAATGTTACGTCCGAGATGTTAGGTTGTCTTAGGTTAGGATATATGACGTTACAGACGTATGTACTGTTCCCTCCGAGATGTAGGGTTCTCCAGGCCAGGAATGTTGTGAAATATTTCATCCGAGATGTTAGGTTGCCTTAGATTAGGATATATGACGTTATAGACGCATGTAATGTTACCACCGAGAAGTAGGGTTCGACACGCCAGGAATGTAGTCAAATATTACAGACGAGATGTTAGGTGGCTTTAGGTTAGGATATATAACGTTATAGACGCATGTAATGTTACCACCGAGACATAGGGACCGACAGGCCTGGAATGTTGTAAAATGTTACATCAGAGATGTTAGGTTGCCTAAGATTAGGATATATACCGCTATAGACGCATGTAATGTTACCACCGAGACGTAGGGACCGACACGCCTGGAATGTTGTCAAATGTTACATCCGAGATCTTAGGTTGCCTTAGGTTAGGATATATGACGTTATAGACGTATATACCTTTCCCTCCGAGAAGTAGAGTTCGACAGGCAACGAATGTTGTCAAATATTGCATCCGAGAGGTTAGGTTGCCTTAGATAAGGATATACAACGTTATAGACGCATATAATGTTCCCACCGAGAAGTAGGGTCCGACACGCCTGGAATGATGTAGAATATTACATCCGAGATGTCAGGTTGCCTTAGGTTAGGATATATAACGTTATAGACGTACATACTGTTCCCTCCGAGAAGTAGGGTTCGACAGGCTAGGAATGTTGTCAAATATAGCATCCGAGAGGTTAGGTTGCCTTAGATAAGGATATATAACGTTATAGACGCATATAATGTTACCACCGAGACGTAGGGTTCCAACACGCCTGGAATGTGGTAAAATGTTACATCCGAGATGTTAGGTTGCCAAAGATTAGGATATATACCGTTATAGACGCATGTAATGTTACCACCGAGACGTAGGGACCGACATGCCTGGAATGTTGTCAAATGTTACATCCGAGATGTTAGGTTGCCTTAGGTTAGGATATATAACGTTATAGACGTATATACTGTTCCCACCGAGAAGTAGGGTTCGATACGCCAGGAATGTTGTCAAATATTACATACGAGATGTTAGGTGGCCTTAGGTTAGGATATATAACGTTATAGACACATGTAATGTTACCACCGAGACGTAGGGACCGACACGCCTGGAATGTGGTAAAATGTTACATCCGAGATGTTAGGTTGCCTAAGATTAGGATATATACCGTTATAGACGCACGTAATGTTACCACCGAGAAGTAGGGTTCGACACGCCAGGAATGTTGTCAAATATTACATACGAGATGTTAGGTGGCTTTAGGTTAGGATATATAACGTTATAGACGCATGTAATGTTACCACCGAGACGTAGGGACCGACAGGCCTGGAATGTTGTAAAATGTTACATCAGAGATGTTAGGTTGCCTAAGATTAGGATATATACCGCTATAGACGCGTGTAATGTTACCACCGAGACGTAGGGACCGACACGCCAGGAATGTTGTCAAATATTACATACGAGATGTTAGGTTGTCTTAGGTTAGGATATATGACGTTACAGACGTATATACTGTTCCCTCCGAGATGTAGGGTTCTACAGGCCAGGAATGTTGTGAAATGTTTCATCCGAGATGTTAGGTTGTCTTAGATTAGGATATATGACGTAATAGATGTATATGCTGTTCCCTCCGAGAAGTAGGGTTCGACAGGCCAGGAATGTTGTCAAATATTGCATCCGAGATGTTAGGTTGCCTAAGGTTAGGATATATAACGTTATAGACGCATGTAATGTTACCACCGAGACGTAGGGACCGACACGCTTGGAATGTGGTAAAATGTTACATCCGAGATGTTAGGTTGCCTAAGATTAGGATATATACCGTTATAGACGCATGTAATGTTACCACCGAGAAGTAGGGACCGACAGGCCTGGAATGTTGTAAAATGTTACATCCGATATGTTAGGTTGCCTAAGATTAGGATATATACCGCTATAGACGCATGCAATGTTACCACCGAGACGTAGGGACCGACACGCCAGGAATGTTGTCAAATATTACAATACGAGATGTTAGGTTGTCTTAGGATAGGATATATGACGTTACAGACGTATATACTGTTCCCTCCGAGATGTAGGGTTCTACAGGCCAGGAATGTTGTGAAATGTTTCATCCGAGATGTTAGGTTCTCTTAGATTAGGATATATGACGTAATAGATGTATATGCTGTTCCCTCCGAGAAGTAGGGTTCGACAGGCCAGGAATGTTGTCAAATATTGCATCCGAGATGTTAGGTTGCCTAAGGTTAGGATATATAACGTTATAGACGCATGTAATGTTACCACCGAGACGTAGGGACCGACACGCTTGGAATGTGGTAAAATGTTACATCCGAGATGTTAGGTTGCCTAAGATTAGGATATATACCGTTATAGACGCATGTAATGTTACCACCGAGACGTAGGGACCGACACGCCTGGAATGTGGTAAAATGTTACATCCGAGATGTTAGGTTGCCTAAGATTAGGATATATACCGTTATAGACGCATGTAATGTTACCACCGAGAAGTAGGGACCGACAGGCCTGGAATGTTGTAAAATGTTACATCCGATATGTTAGGTTGCCTAAGATTAGGATATATACCGCTATAGACGCATGCAATGTTACCACCGAGACGTAGGGACCGACACGCCAGGAATGTTGTCAAATATTACATACGAGATGTTAGGTGGCCTTAGGTTAGGATATATAACGTTATAGACGCATGTAATGTTACCACCGAGACGTAGGGACCGACACGCCTGGAATGTGGCAAAATGTTACATCCGAGATGTTAGGTTGCCTAAGATTAGGATATATACCGCTATAGACGCATGTAATGTTACCACCGTGACGTAGGGACCGACACGCCAGGAATGTTGTCAAATATTACATACGAGATGTTAGGTGGCTTTGGTTAGGATATATAACGTTATAGACGCATGTAATGTTACCACCGAGACGTAGGGACCGACACGCCTGGAATGTGGTAAAATGTTACATCCGAGATGTTAGGTTGCCTAAGATTAGGATATATACCGTTATAGACGCATGTAATGTTACCACCGAGACGTAGGGACCGACACGCCTGGAATGTTATTAAATGTTACATCCGAGATGTTAGGTTGCCTAAGGCTAGGATATATGACGTTATAGATGTATATGCTGTTCCCTCCGAGAAGTAGGGTTCGACAGGCCAGGAATGTTGTCAAATATTGCATTCGAGATGTTAGGTTGCCTAAGGTTAGGATATATAAGGTTATAGACGCATGTAATGTTACCACCGAGACGTAGGGACCGACACGCCTGGAATGTTGTCAAATGTTACGTCCGAGATGTTAGGTTGCCTAAGATTAGGATATATACCGCTATAGACGCATGCAATGTTACCACCGAGACGTAGGGACCGACACGCCAGGAATGTTGTCAAATATTACATACGAGATGTTAGGTGGCCTTAGGTTAGGATATATAACGTTATAGACGCATGTAATGTTACCACCGAGACGTAGGGACCGACACGCCTGGAATGTGGTAAAATGTTACATCCGAGATGTTAGGTTGCCTAAGATTAGGATATATACCGTTATAGACGCATGTAATGTTACCACCGAGAAGTAGGGTTCGACACGCCAGGAATGTTGTCAAATATTACATACGAGATGTTAGGTGGCTTTAGGTTAGGATATATAACGTTATAGACGCATGTAATGTTACCACCGAGACGTAGGGACCGACAGGCCTGGAATGTTGTAAAATGTTACATCAGAGATGTTAGGTTGCCTAAGATTAGGATATATACCGCTATAGACGCATGTGATGTTACCACCGAGACGTAGGGACCGACACGCCAGGAATGTTGTCAAATATTACATACGAGATGTTAGGTGGCTTTGGTTAGGATATATAACGTTATAGACGCATGTAATGTTACCACCGAGACGTAGGGACCGACACGCCTGGAATGTGGTAAAATGTTACATCCGAGATGTTAGGTTGCCTAAGATTAGGATATATACCGTTATAGACGCATGTAATGTTACCACCGAGACGTAGGGACCGACACGCCTGGAATGTTATCAAATGTTACATCCGAGATGTTAGGTTGCCTAAGGCTAGGATATATGACGCTATAGATGTATATGCTGTTCCCTCCGAGAAGTAGGGTTCGACAGGCCAGGAATGTTGTCAAATATTGCATTCGAGATGTTAGGTTGCCTAAGGTTAGGATATATAACGTTATAGACGCATGTAATGTTACCACCGAGACGTAGGGACCGACACGCCTGGAATGTTGTCAAATGTTACGTCCGAGATGTTAGGTTGTCTTAGGTTAGGATATATGACGTTACAGACGTATATACTGTTGCCTCCGAGATGTAGGGTTCGACAGGCCAGGAATGTTGTCAAATATTGCATTCGAGATGTTAGGTTGCCTAAGGTTAGGATATATAACGTTATAGACGCATGTAATGTTACCACCGAGACGTAGGGTCCGACACGCCTGGAATGATGTAGAATATTACATCCGAGATGTCAGGTTGCCTTAGGTTAGGATATATAACGTTATAGACGTATATACTGTTCCCTCCGAGAAGTAGGGTTCGACAGGCTAGGAATGTTGTCAAATATAGCATCCCAGATGTTAGGTTGCCTTAGATAAGGATATATAACGTTATAGACGCATATAATGTTACCACCGAGACGTAGGGTTCCAACACGCCTGGAATGTTGTCAAATGTTATATCCGAGATGTTAGGTTGCCTTAGGTTAGAATATATGACATTACAGGCGTATATACTGTTCCCACCGAGAAGTAGGGTCCGACACGCCAGGAATGTTGTCAAATATTACATCAGACATGTTAGGTTGCCGTAGGTTAGGATATATAACGTTATAGACGTATATACTGTTCCCTCCCAGAAGTAGGGTTCGATACGCCAGGAATGTTGTCAAATATTACATACGAGATTTTAGGTGGCCTTAGGTTAGGATATATAACGTTATAGACGCATGTAATGTTCCCACCGAGAAGTAGGGACCGACACGCCTGGAATGTGGTAAAATGTTACATCCGAGATGTTAGGTTGCCTAAGATTAGGATATATACCGCTATAGACGCATGTAATGTTACCACCGAGACGTAGGGACCGACACGCCTGGAATGTGGTAAAATGTTACATCCGAGATGTTAGGTTGCCTAAGATTAGGATATATACCGTTATAGACGCATGTAATGTTACCACCGAGACGTAGGGACCGACATGCCTGGAATGTTGTCAAATGTTACATACGAGATGTTAGGTGGCTTTGGTTAGGATATATAACGTTATAGACGCATGTAATGTTACCACCGAGACGTAGGGACCGACACGCCTGGAATGTGGTAAAATGTTACATCCGAGATTTTAGGTGGCCTTAGGTTAGGATATATAACGTTATAGACGCATGTAATGTTCCCACCGAGAAGTAGGGACCGACACGCCTGGAATGTGGTAAAATGTTACATCCGAGATGTTAGGTTGCCTAAGATTAGGATATATACCGCTATAGACGCATGTAATGTTACCACCGAGACGTAGGGACCGACACGCCTGGAATGTGGTAAAATGTTACATCCGAGATGTTAGGTTGCCTAAGATTAGGATATATACCGTTATAGACGCATGTAATGTTACCACCGAGACGTAGGGACCGACATGCCTGGAATGTTGTCAAATGTTACATACGAGATGTTAGGTGGCTTTGGTTAGGATATATAACGTTATAGACGCATGTAATGTTACCACCGAGACGTAGGGACCGACACGCCTGGAATGTGGTAAAATGTTACATCCGAGATGTTAGGTTGCCTAAGATTAGGATATATACCGTTATAGACGCATGTAATGTTACCACCGAGACGTAGGGACCGACAGGCCTGGAATGTTGTAAAATGTTACATCCGATATGTTAGGTTGCCTAAGATTAGGATATATACCGCTATAGACGCATGCAATGTTACCACCGAGACGTAGGGACCGACACGCCAGGAATGTTGTCAAATATTACATACGAGATGTTAGGTGGCCTTAGGTTAGGATATATAACGTTATAGACGCATGTAATGTTACCACCGAGACGTAGGGACCGACACGCCTGGAATGTGGTAAAATGTTACATCCGAGATGTTAGGTTGCCTAAGATTAGGATATATACCGTTATAGACGCATGTAATGTTACCACCGAGACGTAGGGACCGACAGGCCTGGAATGTTGTAAAATGTTACATCCGATATGTTAGGTTGCCTAAGATTAGGATATATACCGCTATAGACGCATGCAATGTTACCACCGAGACGTAGGGACCGACACGCCAGGAATGTTGTCAAATATTACATACGAGATGTTAGGTGGCCTTAGGTTAGGATATATAACGTTATAGACGCATGTAATGTTACCACCGAGACGTAGGGACTGACACGCCTGGAATGTGGTAAAATGTTACATCCGAGATGTTAGGTTGCCTAAGATTAGGATATATACCGTTATAGACGCATGTAATGTTACCACCGAGACGTAGGGACCGACACGCCTGGAATGTTATCAAATGTTACATCCGAGATGTTAGGTTGCCTAAGGCTAGGATATATGACGTTATAGATGTATATGCTGTTCCCTCCGAGAAGTAGGGTTCGACAGGCCAGGAATGTTGTCAAATATTGCATTCGAGATGTTAGGTTGCCTAAGGTTAGGATATATAACGTTATAGACGCATGTAATGTTACCACCGAGACGTAGGGACCGACACGCCTGGAATGTTGTCAAATGTTACGTCCGAGATGTTAGGTTGTCTTAGGTTAGGATATATGACGTTACAGACGTATATACTGTTCCCTCCGAGATGTAGGGTTCGACAGGCCAGGAATGTTGTCAAATATTGCATTCGAGATGTTAGGTTGCCTAAGGTTAGGATATATAACGTTATAGACGCATGTAATGTTACCACCGAGACGTAGGGTCCGACACGCCTGGAATGATGTAGAATATTACATCCGAGATGTCAGGTTGCCTTAGGTTAGGATATATAACGTTATAGACGTATATACTGTTCCCTCCGAGAAGTAGGGTTCGACAGGCTAGGAATGTTGTCAAATATAGCATCCCAGATGTTAGGTTGCCTTAGATAAGGATATATAACGTTATAGACGCATATAATGTTACCACCGAGACGTAGGGTTCCAACACGCCTGGAATGTTGTCAAATGTTATATCCGAGATGTTAGGTTGCCTTAGGTTAGAATATATGACATTACAGGCGTATATACTGTTCCCACCGAGAAGTAGGGTCCGACACGCCAGGAATGTTGTCAAATATTACATCAGACATGTTAGGTTGCCGTAGGTTAGGATATATAACGTTATAGACGTATATACTGTTCCCTCCGAGAAGTAGGGTTCGATACGCCAGGAATGTTGTCAAATATTACATACGAGATGTTAGGTGGCCTTAGGTTAGGATATATAACGTTATAGACGCATGTAATGTTCCCACCGAGAAGTAGGGACCGACACGCCTGGAATGTGGTAAAATGTTACATCCGAGATGTTAGGTTGCCTAAGATTAGGATATATACCGCTATAGACGCATGTAATGTTACCACCGAGACGTAGGGACCGACACGCCTGGAATGTGGTAAAATGTTACATCCGAGATGTTAGGTTGCCTAAGATTAGGATATATACCGTTATAGACGCATGTAATGTTACCACCGAGACGTAGGGACCGACATGCCTGGAATGTTGTCAAATGTTACATCCGAGATGTTAGGTTCCCTTAGGTTAGGATATATAACGTTATAGACGTATATACTGTTCCCACCGAGAAGTAGGGTTCGATACGCCAGGAATGTTGTCAAATATTACATACGGGATGTTAGGTGGCCTTAGGTTAGGATATATAACGTTATAGACGCATGTAATGTTACCACCGAGACGTAGGGACCGACACGCCTGGAATGTGGTAAAATGTTACATCCGAGATGTTAGGTTGCCTAAGATTAGGATATATACCGTTATAGACGCATGTAATGTTACCACCGAGACGTAGGGACCGACATGCCTGGAATGTTGTCAAATGTTACATCCGAGATGTTAGGTTCCCTTAGGTTAGGATATATAACGTTATAGACGTATATACTGTTCCCACCGAGAAGTAGGGTTCGATACGCCAGGAATGTTGTCAAATATTACATACGAGATGTTAGGTGGCCTTAGGTTAGGATATATAACGTTATAGACGCATGTAATGTTACCACCGAGACGTAGGGACCGACACGCCTGGAATGTGGTAAAATGTTACATCCGAGATGTTAGGTTGCCTAAGATTAGGATATATACCGTTATAGACGCATGTAATGTTACCACCGAGAAGTAGGGTTCGACACGCCAGGAATGTAGTCAAATATTACATACGAGATGTTAGGTGGCTTTAGGTTAGGATATATAACGTTATAGACGCATGTAATGTTACCACCGAGACGTAGGGACCGACAGGCCTGGAATGTTGTAAAATGTTACATCAGAGATGTTAGGTTGCCTAAGATTAGGATATATACCGCTATAGACGCATGTAATGTTACCACCGAGACGTAGGGACCGACACGCCAGGAATGTCGTCAAATATTACATACGAGATGTTAGGTGGCTTTGGTTAGGATATATAACGTTATAGACGTATATACTGTTCCCTCCGAGAAGTAGGGTTCGACAGGCTAGGAATGTTGTCAAATATAGCATCCCAGATGTTAGGTTGCCTTAGATAAGGATATATAACGTTATAGACGCATATAATGTTACCACCGAGACGTAGGGTTCCAACACGCCTGGAATGTTGTCAAATGTTATATCCGAGATGTTAGGTTGCCTTAGGTTAGAATATATGACATTACAGGCGTATATACTGTTCCCACCGAGAAGTAGGGTCCGACACGCCAGGAATGTTGTCAAATATTACATCAGACATGTTAGGTTGCCGTAGGTTAGGATATATAACGTTATAGACGTATATACTGTTCCCTCCGAGAAGTAGGGTTCGATACGCCAGGAATGTTGTCAAATATTACATACGAGATGTTAGGTGGCCTTAGGTTAGGATATATAACGTTATAGACGCATGTAATGTTCCCACCGAGAAGTAGGGACCGACACGCCTGGAATGTGGTAAAATGTTACATCCGAGATGTTAGGTTGCCTAAGATTAGGATATATACCGCTATAGACGCATGTAATGTTACCACCGAGACGTAGGGACCGACACGCCTGGAATGTGGTAAAATGTTACATCCGAGATGTTAGGTTGCCTAAGATTAGGATATATACCGTTATAGACGCATGTAATGTTACCACCGAGACGTAGGGACCGACATGCCTGGAATGTTGTCAAATGTTACATCCGAGATGTTAGGTTCCCTTAGGTTAGGATATATAACGTTATAGACGTATATACTGTTCCCACCGAGAAGTAGGGTTCGATACGCCAGGAATGTTGTCAAATATTACATACGGGATGTTAGGTGGCCTTAGGTTAGGATATATAACGTTATAGACGCATGTAATGTTACCACCGAGACGTAGGGACCGACACGCCTGGAATGTGGTAAAATGTTACATCCGAGATGTTAGGTTGCCTAAGATTAGGATATATACCGTTATAGACGCATGTAATGTTACCACCGAGACGTAGGGACCGACATGCCTGGAATGTTGTCAAATGTTACATCCGAGATGTTAGGTTCCCTTAGGTTAGGATATATAACGTTATAGACGTATATACTGTTCCCACCGAGAAGTAGGGTTCGATACGCCAGGAATGTTGTCAAATATTACATACGAGATGTTAGGTGGCCTTAGGTTAGGATATATAACGTTATAGACGCATGTAATGTTACCACCGAGACGTAGGGACCGACACGCCTGGAATGTGGTAAAATGTTACATCCGAGATGTTAGGTTGCCTAAGATTAGGATATATACCGTTATAGACGCATGTAATGTTACCACCGAGAAGTAGGGTTCGACACGCCAGGAATGTAGTCAAATATTACATACGAGATGTTAGGTGGCTTTAGGTTAGGATATATAACGTTATAGACGCATGTAATGTTACCACCGAGACGTAGGGACCGACAGGCCTGGAATGTTGTAAAATGTTACATCAGAGATGTTAGGTTGCCTAAGATTAGGATATATACCGCTATAGACGCATGTAATGTTACCACCGAGACGTAGGGACCGACACGCCAGGAATGTCGTCAAATATTACATACGAGATGTTAGGTGGCTTTGGTTAGGATATATAACGTTATAGACGCATGTAATGTTACCACCGAGACGTAGGGACCGACACGCCTGGAATGTGGTAAAACGTTACATCCGAGATGTTAGGTTGCCTAAGATTAGGATATATACCGTTATAGACGCATGTAATGTTACCACCGAGACGTAGGGACCGACACGCCTGGAATGTTATCAAATGTTACATCCGAGATGTTAGGTGGCCTTAGGTTAGGATATATAACGTTATAGACGCATGTAATGTTACCACCGAGACGTAGGGACCGACACGCCTGGAATGTGGTAAAATGTTACATCCGAGATGTTAGGTTGCCTAAGATTAGGATATATACCGTTATAGACGCATGTAATGTTACCACCGAGACGTAGGAACCGACACGCCTGGAATGTGGTAAAATGTTACATCCGAGATGTTAGGTTGCCTAAGATTAGGATATATACCGTTGTAGACGCATGTAATGTTACCACCGAGACGTAGGGACCGACATGCCTGGAATGTTGTCAAATGTTACATCCGAGATGTTAGGTTGCCTTAGGTTAGGATATATAACGTTATAGACGTATATACTGTTCCCACCGAGAAGTAGGGTTCGATACGCCAGGAATGTTGTCAAATATTACATACGAGATGTTAGGTGGCCTTAGGTTAGGATATATAACGTTATAGACGCATGTAATGTTACCACCGAGACGTAGGGACCGACACGCCTGGAATGTGGTAAAATGTTACATCCGAGATGTTAGGTTGCCTAAGATTAGGATATATACCGTTATAGACGCATGTAATGTTACCACCGAGAAGTAGGGTTCGACACGCCAGGAATGTTGTCAAATATTACATACGAGATGTTAGGTGGCTTTAGGTTAGGATATATAACGTTATAGACGCATGTAATGTTACCACCGAGACGTAGGGACCGACAGGCCTGGAATGTTGTAAAATGTTACATCAGAGATGTTAGGTTGCCTAAGATTAGGATATATACCGCTATAGACGCATGTAATGTTACCACCGAGACGTAGGGACCGACACGCCAGGAATGTCGTCAAATATTACATACGAGATGTTAGGTGGCTTTGGTTAGGATATATAACGTTATAGACGCATGTAATGTTACCACCGAGACGTAGGGACCGACACGCCTGGAATGTGGTAAAATGTTACATCCGAGATGTTAGGTTGCCTAAGATTAGGATATATACCGTTATGGACGCATGTAATGTTACCACCGAGACGTAGGGACCGACACGCCTCGAATGTTATCAAATGTTACATCCGAGATGTTAGGTGGCCTTAGGTTAGGATATATAACGTTATAGACGCATGTAATGTTACCACCGAGACGTAGGGACCGACACGCCTGGAATGTGGTAAAATGTTACATCCGAGATGTTAGGTTGCCTAAGATTAGGATATATACCGCTATAGACGCATGTAATGTTACCACCGAGACGTAGGGACCGACACGCCTGGAATGTGGTAAAATGTTACATCCGAGATGTTAGGTTGCCTAAGATTAGGATATATACCGTTATAGACGCATGTAATGTTACCACCGAGACGTAGGGACCGACATGCCTGGAATGTTGTCAAATGTTACATCCGAGATGTTAGGTGGCTTTAGGTTAGGATATATAACGTTATAGACGCATGTAATGTTACCACCGAGACATAGGGACCGACAGGCCTGGAATGTTGTCAAATGTTATATCCGAGATGTTAGGTTGCCTTAGGTTAGAATATATGACATTACAGGCGTATATACTGTTCTCACCGAGAAGTAGGGTCCGACACGCCAGGAATGTTGTCAAATATTACATCAGACATGTTAGGTTGCCGTAGGTTAGGATATATAACGTTATAGACGTATATACCTTTCCCTCCGAGAAGTAGAGTTCGACAGGCCACGAATGTTGTCAAATATTGCATACGAGAGGTTAGGTTGCCTTAGATAAGGATATACAACGTTATAGACGCATATAATGTTCCCACCGAGAAGTAGGTTCCGACACGCCTGGAATGATGTAGAATATTACATCCGAGATGTCAGGTTGCCTTAGGTTAGGATATATAACGTTATAGACGTACATACTGTTCCCTCCGAGAAGTAGGGTTCGACAGGCTAGGAATGTTGTCAAATATAGCATCCGAGAGGTTAGGTTGCCTTAGATAAGGATATATAACGTTATAGACGCATATAATGTTACCACCGAGACGTAGGGTTCCAACACGCCTGGAATGTGGTAAAATGTTACATCCGAGATGTTAGGTTGCCAAAGATTAGGATATATACCGTTATAGACGCATGTAATGTTACCACCGAAACGTAGGGACCGACACGCCTGGAATGTTATCAAATGTTACATCCGAGATGTTAGGTTGCCTAAGGCTAGGATATATGACGTTATAGATGTATATGCTGTTCCCTCCGAGAAGTAGGGTTCGACAGGCCAGGAATGTTGTCAAATATTGCATTGGAGATGTTAGGTTGCCTAAGGTTAGGATATATAACGTTATAGACGCATGTAATGTTACCACCGAGACGTAGGGACCGACACGCCTGGAATGTTGTCAAATGTTACGTCCGAGATGTTAGGTTGTCTTAGGTTAGGATATATGACGTTACAGACGTATGTACTGCTCCCTCCGAGATGTAGGGTTCTCCAGGCCAGGAATGTTGTGAAATATTTCATCCGAGATGTTAGGTTGCTTTAGATTAGGATATATGACGTTATAGATGTATATGCTGTTCCCTCCGAGAATTAGGGTTCGACAGGCCAGGAATGTTGTCAAATATTGCATCCGAGATGTTAGGTTGCCTAAGGTTAGGATATATAACGCTATAGACGCATGTAATGTTACCACCGAGACGTAGGGACCGACACGCCAGGAATGATGTCAAATATTACATACGAGATGTTAGGTTGCCTAAGATTAGGATATATACCGTTATAGACGCATGTAATGTTACCACCGAGACGTAGGGACCGACACGCCTGGAATGTGGTAGAATATTACATCCGAGATGTCAGGTTGCCTTAGGTTAGGATATATAACGTTATAGACGTATATACTGTTCCCTCCGAGAAGTAGGGTTCGACAGGCTAGGAATGTTGTCAAATATAGCATCCGAGATGTTAGGTTGCCTTAGATAAGGATATATAACGTTATAGACGAATATAATGTTACCACCGAGAAGTAGGGTTCCAACACGCCTGGAATGTTGTCAAATGTTATATCCGAGATGTTAGGTTGCCTTAGGTTAGAATATATGACATTACAGACGTATATACTGTTCCCACCGAGAAGTAGGGTTCGACACGCCAGGAATGTTGTCAAATATTACATCCGACATGTTAGGTTGCCTTAGGTTAGGATATATAACGTTATAGACGTATATACTGTTCCCTCCGAGAAGTAGGGTTCGATACGCCAGGAATCTTGTCAAATATTACATACGAGATGTTAGGTGGCCTTAGGTTAGGATATATAACGTTATAGACGCATGTAATGTTCCCACCGAGAAGTAGGGACCGACACGCCTGGAATGTGGTAAAATGTTACATCCGAGATGTTAGGTTGCCTAAGATTAGGATATATACCGTTATAGACGCATGTAATGTTACCACCGAGAAGTAGGGTTCGACACGCCAGGAATGTAGTCAAATATTACAGACGAGATGTTAGGTGGCTTTAGGTTAGGATATATAACGTTATAGACGCATGTAATGTTACCACCGAGACATAGGGACCGACAGGCCTGGAATGTTGTAAAATGTTACATCAGAGATGTTAGGTTGCCTAAGATTAGGATATATACCGCTATAGACGCATGTAATGTTACCACCGAGACGTAGGGACCGACACGCCTGGAATGTTGTCAAATGTTACATCCGAGATCTTAGGTTGCCTTAGGTTAGGATATATGACGTTATAGACGTATATACCTTTCCCTCCGAGAAGTAGAGTTCGACAGGCAACGAATGTTGTCAAATATTGCATCCGAGAGGTTAGGTTGCCTTAGATAAGGATATACAACGTTATAGACGCATATAATGTTCCCACCGAGAAGTAGGGTCCGACACGCCTGGAATGATGTAGAATATTACATCCGAGATGTCAGGTTGCCTTAGGTTAGGATATATAACGTTATAGACGTACATACTGTTCCCTCCGAGAAGTAGGGTTCGACAGGCTAGGAATGTTGTCAAATATAGCATCCGAGAGGTTAGGTTGCCTTAGATAAGGATATATAACGTTATAGACGCATATAATGTTACCACCGAGACGTAGGGTTCCAACACGCCTGGAATGTGGTAAAATGTTACATCCGAGATGTTAGGTTGCCAAAGATTAGGATATATACCGTTATAGACGCATGTAATGTTACCACCGAGACGTAGGGACCGACATGCCTGGAATGTTGTCAAATGTTACATCCGAGATGTTAGGTTGCCTTAGGTTAGGATATATAACGTTATAGACGTATATACTGTTCCCACCGAGAAGTAGGGTTCGATACGCCAGGAATGTTGTCAAATATTACATACGAGATGTTAGGTGGCCTTAGGTTAGGATATATAACGTTATAGACGCATGTAATGTTACCACCGAGACGTAGGGACCGACACGCTTGGAATGTGGTAAAATGTTACATCCGAGATGTTAGGTTGCCTAAGATTAGGATATATACCGTTATAGACGCATGTAATGTTACCACCGAGAAGTAGGGTTCGACACGCCAGGAATGTAGTCAAATATTACATACGAGATGTTAGGTGGCTTTAGGTTAGGATATATAACGTTATAGACGCATGTAATGTTACCACCGAGACATAGGGACCGACAGGCCTGGAATGTTGTCAAATGTTATATCCGAGATGTTAGGTTGCCTTAGGTTAGAATATATGACATTACAGGCGTATATACTGTTCTCACCGAGAAGTAGGGTCCGACACGCCAGGAATGTTGTCAAATATTACATCAGACATGTTAGGTTGCCGTAGGTTAGGATATATAACGTTATAGACGTATATACCTTTCCCTCCGAGAAGTAGAGTTCGACAGGCCACGAATGTTGTCAAATATTGCATACGAGAGGTTAGTTTGCCTTAGATAAGGATATACAACGTTATAGACGCATATAATGTTCCCACCGAGAAGTAGGTTCCGACACGCCTGGAATGATGTAGAATATTACATCCGAGATGTCAGGTTGCCTTAGGTTAGGATATATAACGTTATAGACGTACATACTGTTCCCTCCGAGAAGTAGGGTTCGACAGGCTAGGAATGTTGTCAAATATAGCATCCGAGAGGTTAGGTTGCCTTAGATAAGGATATATAACGTTATAGACGCATATAATGTTACCACCGAGACGTAGGGTTCCAACACGCCTGGAATGTGGTAAAATGTTACATCCGAGATGTTAGGTTGCCAAAGATTAGGATATATACCGTTATAGACGCATGTAATGTTACCACCGAAACGTAGGGACCGACACGCCTGGAATGTTATCAAATGTTACATCCGAGATGTTAGGTTGCCTAAGGCTAGGATATATGACGTTATAGATGTATATGCTGTTCCCTCCGAGAAGTAGGGTTCGACAGGCCAGGAATGTTGTCAAATATTGCATTGGAGATGTTAGGTTGCCTAAGGTTAGGATATATAACGTTATAGACGCATGTAATGTTACCACCGAGACGTAGGGACCGACACGCCTGGAATGTTGTCAAATGTTACGTCCGAGATGTTAGGTTGTCTTAGGTTAGGATATATGACGTTACAGACGTATGTACTGTTCCCTCCGAGATGTAGGGTTCTCCAGGCCAGGAATGTTGTGAAATATTTCATCCGAGATGTTAGGTTGCCTTAGATTAGGATATATGACGTTATAGATGTATATGCTGTTCCCTCCGAGAATTAGGGTTCGACAGGCCAGGAATGTTGTCAAATATTGCATCCGAGATGTTAGGTTGCCTAAGGTTAGGATATATAACGCTATAGACGCATGTAATGTTACCACCGAGACGTAGGGACCGACACGCCAGGAATGATGTCAAATATTACATACGAGATGTTAGGTTGCCTAAGATTAGGATATATACCGTTATAGACGCATGTAATGTTACCACCGAGACGTAGGGACCGACACGCCTGGAATGTGGTAGAATATTACATCCGAGATGTCAGGTTGCCTTAGGTTAGGATATATAACGTTATAGACGTATATACTGTTCCCTCCGAGAAGTAGGGTTCGACAGGCTAGGAATGTTGTCAAATATAGCATCCGAGATGTTAGGTTGCCTTAGATAAGGATATATAACGTTATAGACGAATATAATGTTACCACCGAGAAGTAGGGTTCCAACACGCCTGGAATGTTGTCAAATGTTATATCCGAGATGTTAGGTTGCCTTAGGTTAGAATATATGACATTACAGACGTATATACTGTTCCCACCGAGAAGTAGGGTTCGACACGCCAGGAATGTTGTCAAATATTACATCCGACATGTTAGGTTGCCTTAGGTTAGGATATATAACGTTATAGACGTATATACTGTTCCCTCCGAGAAGTAGGGTTCGATACGCCAGGAATCTTGTCAAATATTACATACGAGATGTTAGGTGGCCTTAGGTTAGGATATATAACGTTATAGACGCATGTAATGTTCCCACCGAGAAGTAGGGACCGACACGCCTGGAATGTGGTAAAATGTTACATCCGAGATGTTAGGTTGCCTAAGATTAGGATATATACCGTTATAGACGCATGTAATGTTACCACCGAGAAGTAGGGTTCGACACGCCAGGAATGTAGTCAAATATTACAGACGAGATGTTAGGTGGCTTTAGGTTAGGATATATAACGTTATAGACGCATGTAATGTTACCACCGAGACATAGGGACCGACAGGCCTGGAATGTTGTAAAATGTTACATCAGAGATGTTAGGTTGCCTAAGATTAGGATATATACCGCTATAGACGCATGTAATGTTACCACCGAGACGTAGGGACCGACACGCCTGGAATGTTGTCAAATGTTACATCCGAGATCTTAGGTTGCCTTAGGTTAGGATATATGACGTTATAGACGTATATACCTTTCCCTCCGAGAAGTAGAGTTCGACAGGCAACGAATGTTGTCAAATATTGCATCCGAGAGGTTAGGTTGCCTTAGATAAGGATATACAACGTTATAGACGCATATAATGTTCCCACCGAGAAGTAGGGTCCGACACGCCTGGAATGATGTAGAATATTACATCCGAGATGTCAGGTTGCCTTAGGTTAGGATATATAACGTTATAGACGCATGTAATGTTACCACCGAGACGTAGGGACCGACACGCCTGGAATGTGGTAAAATGTTACATCCGAGATGTTAGGTTGCCTTAGATAAGGATATATAACGTTATAGACGCATATAATGTTACCACCGAGACGTAGGGTTCCAACACGCCTGGAATGTGGTAAAATGTTACATCCGAGATGTTAGGTTGCCAAAGATTAGGATATATACCGTTATAGACGCATGTAATGTTACCACCGAGACGTAGGGACCGACATGCCTGGAATGTTGTCAAATGTTACATCCGAGATGTTAGGTTGCCTTAGGTTAGGATATATAACGTTATAGACGTATATACTGTTCCCACCGAGAAGTAGGGTTCGATACGCCAGGAATGTTGTCAAATATTACATACGAGATGTTAGGTGGCCTTAGGTTAGGATATATAACGTTATAGACGCATGTAATGTTACCACCGAGACGTAGGGACCGACACGCCTGGAATGTGGTAAAATGTTACATCCGAGATGTTAGGTTGCCTAAGATTAGGATATATACCGTTATAGACGCACGTAATGTTACCACCGAGAAGTAGGGTTCGACACGCCAGGAATGTTGTCAAATATTACATACGAGATGTTAGGTGGCTTTAGGTTAGGATATATAACGTTATAGACGCATGTAATGTTACCACCGAGACGTAGGGACCGACAGGCCTGGAATGTTGTAAAATGTTACATCAGAGATGTTAGGTTGCCTAAGATTAGGATATATACCGCTATAGACGCATGTAATGTTACCACCGAGACGTAGGGACCGACACGCCAGGAATGTTGTCAAATATTACATACGAGATGTTAGGTTGTCTTAGGTTAGGATATATGACGTTACAGACGTATATACTGTTCCCTCCGAGATGTAGGGTTCTACAGGCCAGGAATGTTGTGAAATGTTTCATCCGAGATGTTAGGTTGTCTTAGATTAGGATATATGACGTAATAGATGTATATGCTGTTCCCTCCGAGAAGTAGGGTTCGACAGGCCAGGAATGTTGTCAAATATTGCATCCGAGATGTTAGGTTGCCTAAGGTTAGGATATATAACGTTATAGACGCATGTAATGTTACCACCGAGACGTAGGGACCGACACGCTTGGAATGTGGTAAAATGTTACATCCGAGATGTTAGGTTGCCTAAGATTAGGATATATACCGTTATAGACGCATGTAATGTTACCACCGAGAAGTAGGGACCGACAGGCCTGGAATGTTGTAAAATGTTACATCCGATATGTTAGGTTGCCTAAGATTAGGATATATACCGCTATAGACGCATGCAATGTTACCACCGAGACGTAGGGACCGACACGCCAGGAATGTTGTCAAATATTACAATACGAGATGTTAGGTTGTCTTAGGATAGGATATATGACGTTACAGACGTATATACTGTTCCCTCCGAGATGTAGGGTTCTACAGGCCAGGAATGTTGTGAAATGTTTCATCCGAGATGTTAGGTTCTCTTAGATTAGGATATATGACGTAATAGATGTATATGCTGTTCCCTCCGAGAAGTAGGGTTCGACAGGCCAGGAATGTTGTCAAATATTGCATCCGAGATGTTAGGTTGCCTAAGGTTAGGATATATAACGTTATAGACGCATGTAATGTTACCACCGAGACGTAGGGACCGACACGCTTGGAATGTGGTAAAATGTTACATCCGAGATGTTAGGTTGCCTAAGATTAGGATATATACCGTTATAGACGCATGTAATGTTACCACCGAGACGTAGGGACCGACACGCCTGGAATGTGGTAAAATGTTACATCCGAGATGTTAGGTTGCCTAAGATTAGGATATATACCGTTATAGACGCATGTAATGTTACCACCGAGAAGTAGGGACCGACAGGCCTGGAATGTTGTAAAATGTTACATCCGATATGTTAGGTTGCCTAAGATTAGGATATATACCGCTATAGACGCATGCAATGTTACCACCGAGACGTAGGGACCGACACGCCAGGAATGTTGTCAAATATTACATACGAGATGTTAGGTGGCCTTAGGTTAGGATATATAACGTTATAGACGCATGTAATGTTACCACCGAGACGTAGGGACCGACACGCCTGGAATGTGGCAAAATGTTACATCCGAGATGTTAGGTTGCCTAAGATTAGGATATATACCGCTATAGACGCATGTAATGTTACCACCGTGACGTAGGGACCGACACGCCAGGAATGTTGTCAAATATTACATACGAGATGTTAGGTGGCTTTGGTTAGGATATATAACGTTATAGACGCATGTAATGTTACCACCGAGACGTAGGGACCGACACGCCTGGAATGTGGTAAAATGTTACATCCGAGATGTTAGGTTGCCTAAGATTAGGATATATACCGTTATAGACGCATGTAATGTTACCACCGAGACGTAGGGACCGACACGCCTGGAATGTTATTAAATGTTACATCCGAGATGTTAGGTTGCCTAAGGCTAGGATATATGACGTTATAGATGTATATGCTGTTCCCTCCGAGAAGTAGGGTTCGACAGGCCAGGAATGTTGTCAAATATTGCATTCGAGATGTTAGGTTGCCTAAGGTTAGGATATATAAGGTTATAGACGCATGTAATGTTACCACCGAGACGTAGGGACCGACACGCCTGGAATGTTGTCAAATGTTACGTCCGAGATGTTAGGTTGCCTAAGATTAGGATATATACCGCTATAGACGCATGCAATGTTACCACCGAGACGTAGGGACCGACACGCCAGGAATGTTGTCAAATATTACATACGAGATGTTAGGTGGCCTTAGGTTAGGATATATAACGTTATAGACGCATGTAATGTTACCACCGAGACGTAGGGACCGACACGCCTGGAATGTGGTAAAATGTTACATCCGAGATGTTAGGTTGCCTAAGATTAGGATATATACCGTTATAGACGCATGTAATGTTACCACCGAGAAGTAGGGTTCGACACGCCAGGAATGTTGTCAAATATTACATACGAGATGTTAGGTGGCTTTAGGTTAGGATATATAACGTTATAGACGCATGTAATGTTACCACCGAGACGTAGGGACCGACAGGCCTGGAATGTTGTAAAATGTTACATCAGAGATGTTAGGTTGCCTAAGATTAGGATATATACCGCTATAGACGCATGTGATGTTACCACCGAGACGTAGGGACCGACACGCCAGGAATGTTGTCAAATATTACATACGAGATGTTAGGTGGCTTTGGTTAGGATATATAACGTTATAGACGCATGTAATGTTACCACCGAGACGTAGGGACCGACACGCCTGGAATGTGGTAAAATGTTACATCCGAGATGTTAGGTTGCCTAAGATTAGGATATATACCGTTATAGACGCATGTAATGTTACCACCGAGACGTAGGGACCGACACGCCTGGAATGTTATCAAATGTTACATCCGAGATGTTAGGTTGCCTAAGGCTAGGATATATGACGTTATAGATGTATATGCTGTTCCCTCCGAGAAGTAGGGTTCGACAGGCCAGGAATGTTGTCAAATATTGCATTCGAGATGTTAGGTTGCCTAAGGTTAGGATATATAACGTTATAGACGCATGTAATGTTACCACCGAGACGTAGGGACCGACACGCCTGGAATGTTGTCAAATGTTACGTCCGAGATGTTAGGTTGTCTTAGGTTAGGATATATGACGTTACAGACGTATATACTGTTGCCTCCGAGATGTAGGGTTCGACAGGCCAGGAATGTTGTCAAATATTGCATTCGAGATGTTAGGTTGCCTAAGGTTAGGATATATAACGTTATAGACGCATGTAATGTTACCACCGAGACGTAGGGTCCGACACGCCTGGAATGATGTAGAATATTAGATCCGAGATGTCAGGTTGCCTTAGGTTAGGATATATAACGTTATAGACGTATATACTGTTCCCTCCGAGAAGTAGGGTTCGACAGGCTAGGAATGTTGTCAAATATAGCATCCCAGATGTTAGGTTGCCTTAGATAAGGATATATAACGTTATAGACGCATATAATGTTACCACCGAGACGTAGGGTTCCAACACGCCTGGAATGTTGTCAAATGTTATATCCGAGATGTTAGGTTGCCTTAGGTTAGAATATATGACATTACAGGCGTATATACTGTTCCCACCGAGAAGTAGGGTCCGACACGCCAGGAATGTTGTCAAATATTACATCAGACATGTTAGGTTGCCGTAGGTTAGGATATATAACGTTATAGACGTATATACTGTTCCCTCCCAGAAGTAGGGTTCGATACGCCAGGAATGTTGTCAAATATTACATACGAGATTTTAGGTGGCCTTAGGTTAGGATATATAACGTTATAGACGCATGTAATGTTCCCACCGAGAAGTAGGGACCGACACGCCTGGAATGTGGTAAAATGTTACATCCGAGATGTTAGGTTGCCTAAGATTAGGATATATACCGCTATAGACGCATGTAATGTTACCACCGAGACGTAGGGACCGACACGCCTGGAATGTGGTAAAATGTTACATCCGAGATGTTAGGTTGCCTAAGATTAGGATATATACCGTTATAGACGCATGTAATGTTACCACCGAGACGTAGGGACCGACATGCCTGGAATGTTGTCAAATGTTACATACGAGATGTTAGGTGGCTTTGGTTAGGATATATAACGTTATAGACGCATGTAATGTTACCACCGAGACGTAGGGACCGACACGCCTGGAATGTGGTAAAATGTTACATCCGAGATGTTAGGTTGCCTAAGATTAGGATATATACCGTTATAGACGCATGTAATGTTACCACCGAGACGTAGGGACCGACACGCCTGGAATGTTATCAAATGTTACATCCGAGATGTTAGGTTGCCTAAGGCTAGGATATATGACGTTATAGATGTATATGCTGTTCCCTCCGAGAAGTAGGGTTCGACAGGCCAGGAATGTTGTCAAATATTGCATTCGAGATGTTAGGTTGCCTAAGGTTAGGATATATACCGTTATAGACGCATGTAATGTTACCACCGAGACGTAGGGACCGACATGCCTGGAATGTTGTCAAATGTTACATACGAGATGTTAGGTGGCTTTGGTTAGGATATATAACGTTATAGACGCATGTAATGTTACCACCGAGACGTAGGGACCGACACGCCTGGAATGTGGTAAAATGTTACATCCGAGATGTTAGGTTGCCTAAGATTAGGATATATACCGTTATAGACGCATGTAATGTTACCACCGAGACGTAGGGACCGACAGGCCTGGAATGTTGTAAAATGTTACATCCGATATGTTAGGTTGCCTAAGATTAGGATATATACCGCTATAGACGCATGCAATGTTACCACCGAGACGTAGGGACCGACACGCCAGGAATGTTGTCAAATATTACATACGAGATGTTAGGTGGCCTTAGGTTAGGATATATAACGTTATAGACGCATGTAATGTTACCACCGAGACGTAGGGACCGACACGCCTGGAATGTGGTAAAATGTTACATCCGAGATGTTAGGTTGCCTAAGATTAGGATATATACCGTTATAGACGCATGTAATGTTACCACCGAGAAGTAGGGTTCGACACGCCAGGAATGTTGTCAAATATTACATACGAGATGTTAGGTGGCTTTAGGTTAGGATATATAACGTTATAGACGCATGTAATGTTACCACCGAGACGTAGGGACCGACAGGCCTGGAATGTTGTAAAATGTTACATCAGAGATGTTAGGTTGCCTAAGATTAGGATATATACCGCTATAGACGCATGTGATGTTACCACCGAGACGTAGGGACCGACACGCCAGGAGTGTTGTCAAATATTACATACGAGATGTTAGGTGGCTTTGGTTAGGATATATAACGTTATAGACGCATGTAATGTTACCACCGAGACGTAGGGACTGACACGCCTGGAATGTGGTAAAATGTTACATCCGAGATGTTAGGTTGCCTAAGATTAGGATATATACCGTTATAGACGCATGTAATGTTACCACCGAGACGTAGGGACCGACACGCCTGGAATGTTATCAAATGTTACATCCGAGATGTTAGGTTGCCTAAGGCTAGGATATATGACGTTATAGATGTATATGCTGTTCCCTCCGAGAAGTAGGGTTCGACAGGCCAGGAATGTTGTCAAATATTGCATTCGAGATGTTAGGTTGCCTAAGGTTAGGATATATAACGTTATAGACGCATGTAATGTTACCACCGAGACGTAGGGACCGACACGCCTGGAATGTTGTCAAATGTTACGTCCGAGATGTTAGGTTGTCTTAGGTTAGGATATATGACGTTACAGACGTATATACTGTTCCCTCCGAGATGTAGGGTTCGACAGGCCAGGAATGTTGTCAAATATTGCATTCGAGATGTTAGGTTGCCTAAGGTTAGGATATATAACGTTATAGACGCATGTAATGTTACCACCGAGACGTAGGGTCCGACACGCCTGGAATGATGTAGAATATTACATCCGAGATGTCAGGTTGCCTTAGGTTAGGATATATAACGTTATAGACGTATATACTGTTCCCTCCGAGAAGTAGGGTTCGACAGGCTAGGAATGTTGTCAAATATAGCATCCCAGGTGTTAGGTTGCCTTAGATAAGGATATATAACGTTATAGACGCATATAATGTTACCACCGAGACGTAGGGTTCCAACACGCCTGGAATGTTGTCAAATGTTATATCCGAGATGTTAGGTTGCCTTAGGTTAGAATATATGACATTACAGGCGTATATACTGTTCCCACCGAGAAGTAGGGTCCGACACGCCAGGAATGTTGTCAAATATTACATCAGACATGTTAGGTTGCCGTAGGTTAGGATATATAACGTTATAGACGTATATACTGTTCCCTCCGAGAAGTAGGGTTCGATACGCCAGGAATGTTGTCAAATATTACATACGAGATGTTAGGTGGCCTTAGGTTAGGATATATAACGTTATAGACGCATGTAATGTTCCCACCGAGAAGTAGGGACCGACACGCCTGGAATGTGGTAAAATGTTACATCCGAGATGTTAGGTTGCCTAAGATTAGGATATATACCGCTATAGACGCATGTAATGTTACCACCGAGACGTAGGGACCGACACGCCTGGAATGTGGTAAAATGTTACATCCGAGATGTTAGGTTGCCTAAGATTAGGATATATACCGTTATAGACGCATGTAATGTTACCACCGAGACGTAGGGACCGACATGCCTGGAATGTTGTCAAATGTTACATCCGAGATGTTAGGTTCCCTTAGGTTAGGATATATAACGTTATAGACGTATATACTGTTCCCACCGAGAAGTAGGGTTCGATACGCCAGGAATGTTGTCAAATATTACATACGGGATGTTAGGTGGCCTTAGGTTAGGATATATAACGTTATAGACGCATGTAATGTTACCACCGAGACGTAGGGACCGACACGCCTGGAATGTGGTAAAATGTTACATCCGAGATGTTAGGTTGCCTAAGATTAGGATATATACCGCTATAGACGCATGTAATGTTACCACCGAGACGTAGGGACCGACACGCCTGGAATGTGGTAAAATGTTACATCCGAGATGTTAGGTTGCCTAAGATTAGGATATATACCGTTATAGACGCATGTAATGTTACCACCGAGACGTAGGGACCGACATGCCTGGAATGTTGTCAAATGTTACATCCGAGATGTTAGGTTCCCTTAGGTTAGGATATATAACGTTATAGACGTATATACTGTTCCCACCGAGAAGTAGGGTTCGATACGCCAGGAATGTTGTCAAATATTACATACGAGATGTTAGGTGGCCTTAGGTTAGGATATATAACGTTATAGACGCATGTAATGTTACCACCGAGACGTAGGGATCGACACGCCTGGAATGTGGTAAAATGTTACATCCGAGATGTTAGGTTGCCTAAGATTAGGATATATACCGTTATAGACGCATGTAATGTTACCACCGAGAAGTAGGGTTCGACACGCCAGGAATGTAGTCAAATATTACATACGAGATGTTAGGTGGCTTTAGGTTAGGATATATAACGTTATAGACGCATGTAATGTTACCACCGAGACGTAGGGACCGACAGGCCTGGAATGTTGTAAAATGTTACATCAGAGATGTTAGGTTGCCTAAGATTAGGATATATACCGCTATAGACGCATGTAATGTTACCACCGAGACGTAGGGACCGACACGCCAGGAATGTCGTCAAATATTACATACGAGATGTTAGGTGGCTTTGGTTAGGATATATAACGTTATAGACGCATGTAATGTTACCACCGAGACGTAGGGACCGACACGCCTGGAATGTGGTAAAATGTTACATCCGAGATCTTAGGTTGCCTTAGGTTAGGATATATGACGTTATAGACGTATATACCTTTCCCTCCGAGAAGTAGAGTTCGACAGGCCACGAATGTTGTCAAATATTGCATCCGAGAGGTTAGGTTGCCTTAGATAAGGATATACAACGTCATAGACGCATATAATGTTCCCACCGAGAAGTAGGGTTCTCCAGGCCAGGAATGTTGTGAAATATTTCATCCGAGATGTTAGGTTGCCTTAGATTAGGATATATGACGTTATAGATGTATATGCTGTTCCCTCCGAGAATTAGGGTTCGACAGGCCAGGAATGTTGTCAAATATTGCATCCGAGATGTTAGGTTGCCTAAGGTTAGGATATATAACGCTATAGACGCATGTAATGTTACCACCGAGACGTAGGGACCGACACGCCTGGAATGTGGTAAAATGTTACATCCGAGATGTTAGGTTGCCTAAGATTAGGATATATACCGTTATAGACGCATGTAATGTTACCACCGAGACGTAGGGTTCCAACACGCCTGGAATGTTGTCAAATGTTATATCCGAGATGTTAGGTTGCCTTAGGTTAGAATATATGACATTACAGACGTATATACTGTTCCCACCGAGAAGTAGGGTCCGACACGCCAGGAATGTTGTCAAATATTACATCAGACATGTTAGGTTGCCTTAGGTTAGGATATATAACGTTATAGACGTATATACTGTTCCCTCCGAGAAGTAGGGTTCGATACGCCAGGAATGTTGTCAAATATTACATACGAGATGTTAGGTGGCCTTAGGTTAGGATATATAACGTTATAGACGCATGTAATGTTCCCACCGAGAAGTAGGGACCGACACGCCTGGAATGTGGTAAAATGTTACATCCGAGATGTTAGGTTGCCTAAGATTAGGATATATACCGCTATAGACTCATGTAATGTTACCACCGAGACGTAGGGACCGACACGCCTGGAATGTGGTAAAATGTTACATCCGAGATGTTAGGTTGCCTAAGATTAGGATATATACCGTTATAGACGCATGTAATGTTACCACCGAGACGTAGGGACCGACATGCCTGGAATGTTGTCAAATGTTACATCCGAGATGTTAGGTTGCCTTAGGTTAGGATATATAACGTTATAGACGTATATACTGTTCCCACCGAGAAGTAGGGTTCGATACGCCAGGAATGTTGTCAAATATTACATACGAGATGTTAGGTGGCCTTAGGTTAGGATATATAACGTTATAGACGCATGTAATGTTACCACCGAGACGTAGGGACCGACACGCCTGGAATGTGGTAAAATGTTACATCCGAGATGTTAGGTTGCCTAAGATTAGGATATATACCGTTATAGACGCATGTAATGTTACCACCGAGAAGTAGGGTTCGACAGGCCAGGAATGTAGTCAAATATTACATACGAGATGTTAGGTGGCTTTAGGTTAGGATATATAACGTTATAGACGCATGTACTGTTACCACCGAGACATAGGGACTGACAGGCCTGGAATGTTGTAAAATGTTACATCCGAGATGTTAGGTTGCCAAAGATTAGGATATATACCGTTATAGACGCATGTAATGTTACCACCGAGACGTAGGGACCGACACGCCTGGAATGTTATCAAATGTTACATCCGAGATGTTAGGTTGCCTAAGGCTAGGATATATGACGTTATAGATGTATATGCTGTTCCCTCCGAGAAGTAGGGTTCGACAGGCCAGGAATGTTGTCAAATATTGCATTGGAGATGTTAGGTTGCCTAAGGTTAGGATATATAACGTTATAGACGCATGTAATGTTACCACCGAGACGTAGGGACCGACACGCCTGGAATGTTGTCAAATGTTACGTCCGAGATGTTAGGTTGTCTTAGGTTAGGATATATGACGTTACAGACGTATGTACTGTTCCCTCCGAGATGTAGGGTTCTCCAGGCCAGGAATGTTGTGAAATATTTCATCCGAGATGTTAGGTTGCCTTAGATTAGGATATATGACGTTATAGATGTATATGCTGTTCCCTCCGAGAATTAGGGTTCGACAGGCCAGGAATGTTGTCAAATATTGCATCCGAGATGTTAGGTTGCCTAAGGTTAGGATATATAACGCTATAGACGCATGTAATGTTACCACCGAGACGTAGGGACCGACACGCCTGGAATGTGGTAAAATGTTACATCCGAGATGTTAGGTTGCCTAAGATTAGGATATATACCGTTATAGACGCATGTAATGTTACCACCGAGACGTAGGGTTCCAACACGCCTGGAATGTTGTCAAATGTTATATCCGAGATGTTAGGTTGCCTTAGGTTAGAATATATGACATTACAGACGTATATACTGTTCCCACCGAGAAATAGGGTCCGACACGCCAGGAATGTTGTCAAATATTACATCAGACATGTTAGGTTGCCTTAGGTTAGGATATATAACGTTATAGACGTATATACTGTTCCCTCCGAGAAGTAGGGTTCGATACGCCAGGAATGTTGTCAAGTATTACATACGAGATGTTAGGTGGCCTTAGGTTAGGATATATAACGTTATAGACGCATGTAATGTTCCCACCGAGAAGTAGGGACCGACACGCCTGGAATGTGGTAAAATGTTACATCCGAGATGTTAGGTTGCCTAAGATTAGGATATATACCGCTATAGACGCATGTAATGTTACCACCGAGACGTAGGGACCGACACGCCTGGAATGTGGTAAAATGTTACATCCGAGATGTTAGGTTGCCTAAGATTAGGATATATACCGTTATAGACGCATGTAATGTTACCACCGAGACGTAGGGACCGACATGCCTGGAATGTTGTCAAATGTTACATCCGAGATGTTAGGTTGCCTTAGGTTAGGATATATAACGTTATAGACGTATATACTGTTCCCACCGAGAAGTAGGGTTCGATACGCCAGGAATGTTGTCAAATATTACATACGAGATGTTAGGTGGCCTTAGGTTAGGATATATAACGTTATAGACGCATGTAATGTTACCACCGAGACGTAGGGACCGACACGCCTGGAATGTGGTAAAATGTTACATCCGAGATGTTAGGTTGCCTAAGATTAGGATATATACCGTTATAGACGCATGTAATGTTACCACCGAGAAGTAGGGTTCGACAGGCCAGGAATGTAGTCAAATATTACATACGAGATGTTAGGTGGCTTTAGGTTAGGATATATAACGTTATAGACGCATGTACTGTTACCACCGAGACATAGGGACTGACAGGCCTGGAATGTTGTAAAATGTTACATCAGAGATGTTAGGTTGCCTAAGATTAGGATATACAACGTTATAGACGCATATAATGTTCCCACCGAGAAGTAGGGTCCGACACGCCTGGAATGATGTAGAATATTACATCCGAGATGTCAGGTTGCCTTAGGTTAGGATATATAACGTTATAGACGTATATACTGTTCCCTCCGAGAAGTAGGGTTCGACAGGCTAGGAATGTTGTCAAATATAGCATCCGAGAGGTTAGGTTGCCTTAGATAAGGATATATAACGTTATAGACGCATATAATGTTACCACCGAGACGTAGGGTTCCAACACGCCTGGAATGTGGTAAAATGTTACATCCGAGATGTTAGGTTGCCAAAGATTAGGATATATACCGTTATAGACGCATGTAATGTTACCACCGAGACGTAGGGACCGACATGCCTGGAATGTTGTCAAATGTTACATCCGAGATGTTAGGTTGCCTTAGGTTAGGATATATAACGTTATAGACGTATATACTGTTCCCACCGAGAAGTAGGGTTCGATACGCCAGGAATGTTGTCAAATATTACATACGAGATGTTAGGTGGCCTTAGGTTAGGATATATAACGTTATAGACGCATGTAATGTTACCACCGAGACGTAGGGACCGACACGCCTGGAATGTGGTAAGATGTTACATCCGAGATGTTAGGTTGCCTAAGATTAGGATATATACCGTTATAGACGCATGTAATGTTACCACCGAGAAGTAGGGTTCGACACGCCAGGAATGTGGTAAAATGTTACATCCGAGATGTTAGGTTGCCTAAGATTAGGATATATACTGTTATAGACGCATGTAAAGTTACCACCGAGAAGTAGGGACCGACAGGCCTGGAATGCTGTAAAATGTTACATCCGATATGTTAGGTTGCCTAAGATTAGGATATATACCGCTATAGACGCATGTAATGTTACCACCGAGACGTAGGGACCGACACGCCAGGAATGTTGTCAAATATTACATACGAGATGTTAGGTGGCTTTGGTTAGGATATATACCGCTATAGACGCATGTAATGTTACCACCGAGACGTAGGGACCGACACGCCTGTAATGTGGTAAAATGTTACATCCGAGATGTTAGGTTGCCTAAGATTAGGATATATACCGTTATAGACGCATGTAATGTTACCACCGAGACGTAGGGACCGACATGCCTGGAATGTTGTCAAATGTTACATCCGAGATGGTAGGTTGCCTTAGGTTAGGATATATAACGTTATAGACGTATATACTGTTCCCACCGAGAAGTAGGGTTCGATACGCCAGGAATGTTGTCAAATATTACATACGAAATGTTAGGTGGCCTTAGGTTAGGATATGTAACGTTATAGACGCATGTAATGTTACCACCGAGACGTAGGGACCGACACGCCTGGAATGTGGTAAAATGTTACATCCGAGATGTCAGGTTGCCTAAGATTAGGATATATACCGTTATAGACGCATGTAATGTTACCACCGAGAAGTAGGGTTCGACACGCCAGGAATGTAGTCAAATATTACATACGAGATGTTAGGTGGCTTTAGGTTAGGATATATAACGTTATAGACGCATGTAATGTTACCACCGAGACATAGGGACCGACAGGCCTGGAATGTTGTAAAATGTTACATCAGAGATGTTAGGTTGCCTAAGATTAGGATATATACCGTTATAGACGCATGTAATGTTACCACCGAGACGTAGGGACCGACACGCCTGGAATGTTGTCAAATGTTACATCCGAGATCTTAGGTTGCCTTAGGTTAGGATATATGACGTTATAGACGTATATACCTTTCCCTCCGAGAAGTAGAGTTCGACAGGCCACGAATGTTGTCAAATATTGCATACGAGAGGTTAGGTTGCCTTAGATAAGGATATACAACGTTATAGACGCATATAATGTTCCCACCGAGAAGTAGGGTCCGACACGCCTGGAATGATGTAGAATATTACATCCGAGATGTCAGGTTGCCTTAGGTTAGGATATATAACGTTATAGACGTACATACTGTTCCCTCCGAGAAGTAGGGTTCGACAGGCTAGGAATGTTGTCAAATATAGCATCCGAGAGGTTAGGTTGCCTTAGATAAGGATATATAACGTTATAGACGCATATAATGTTACCACCGAGACGTAGGGTTCCAACACGCCTGGAATGTGGTAAAATGTTACATCCGAGATGTTAGGTTGCCAAAGATTAGGATATATACCGTTATAGACGCATGTAATGTTACCACCGAGACGTAGGGACCGACACGCCTGGAATGTTATCAAATGTTACATCCGAGATGTTAGGTTGCCTAAGGCTAGGATATATGACGTTATAGATGTATATGCTGTTCCCTCCGAGAAGTAGGGTTCGACAGGCCAGGAATGTTGTCAAATATTGCATTGGAGATGTTAGGTTGCCTAAGGTTAGGATATATAACGTTATAGACGCATGTAATGTTACCACCGAGACGTAGGGACCGACACGCCTGGAATGTTGTCAAATGTTACGTCCGAGATGTTAGGTTGTCTTAGGTTAGGATATATGACGTTACAGACGTATGTACTGTTCCCTCCGAGATGTAGGGTTCTCCAGGCCAGGAATGTTGTGAAATATTTCATCCGAGATGTTAGGTTGCCTTAGATTAGGATATATGACGTTATAGATGTATATGCTGTTCCCTCCGAGAATTAGGGTTCGACAGGCCAGGAATGTTGTCAAATATTGCATCCGAGATGTTAGGTTGCCTAAGGTTAGGATATATAACGCTATAGACGCATGTAATGTTACCACCGAGACGTAGGGACCGACACGCCTGGAATGTGGTAAAATGTTACATCCGAGATGTTAGGTTGCCTAAGATTAGGATATATACCGTTATAGACGCATGTAATGTTACCACCGAGACGTAGGGTTCCAACACGCCTGGAATGTTGTCAAATGTTATATCCGAGATGTTAGGTTGCCTTAGGTTAGAATATATGACATTACAGACGTATATACTGTTCCCACCGAGAAGTAGGGTCCGACACGCCAGGAATGTTGTCAAATATTACATCAGACATGTTAGGTTGCCTTAGGTTAGGATATATAACGTTATAGACGTATATACTGTTCCCTCCGAGAAGTAGGGTTCGATACGCCAGGAATGTTGTCAAATATTACATACGAGATGTTAGGTGGCCTTAGGTTAGGATATATAACGTTATAGACGCATGTAATGTTCCCACCGAGAAGTAGGGACCGACACGCCTGGAATGTGGTAAAATGTTACATCCGAGATGTTAGGTTGCCTAAGATTAGGATATATACCGCTATAGACGCATGTAATGTTACCACCGAGACGTAGGGACCGACACGCCTGGAATGTGGTAAAATGTTACATCCGAGATGTTAGGTTGCCTAAGATTAGGATATATACCGTTATAGACGCATGTAATGTTACCACCGAGACGTAGGGACCGACATGCCTGGAATGTTGTCAAATGTTACATCCGAGATGTTAGGTTGCCTTAGGTTAGGATATATAACGTTATAGACGTATATACTGTTCCCACCGAGAAGTAGGGTTCGATACGCCAGGAATGTTGTCAAATATTACATACGAGATGTTAGGTGGCCTTAGGTTAGGATATATAACGTTATAGACGCATGTAATGTTACCACCGAGACGTAGGGACCGACACGCCTGGAATGTGGTAAAATGTTACATCCGAGATGTTAGGTTGCCTAAGATTAGGATATATACCGTTATAGACGCATGTAATGTTACCACCGAGAAGTAGGGTTCGACAGGCCAGGAATGTAGTCAAATATTACATACGAGATGTTAGGTGGCTTTAGGTTAGGATATATAACGTTATAGACGCATGTACTGTTACCACCGAGACATAGGGACTGACAGGCCTGGAATGTTGTAAAATGTTACATCCGAGATGTTAGGTTGCCAAAGATTAGGATATATACCGTTATAGACGCATGTAATGTTACCACCGAGACGTAGGGACCGACACGCCTGGAATGTTATCAAATGTTACATCCGAGATGTTAGGCTGCCTAAGGCTAGGATATATGACGTTATAGATGTATATGCTGTTCCCTCCGAGAAGTAGGGTTCGACAGGCCAGGAATGTTGTCAAATATTGCATTGGAGATGTTAGGTTGCCTAAGGTTAGGATATATAACGTTATAGACGCATGTAATGTTACCACCGAGACGTAGGGACCGACACGCCTGGAATGTTGTCAAATGTTACGTCCGAGATGTTAGGTTGTCTTAGGTTAGGATATATGACGTTACAGACGTATGTACTGTTCCCTCCGAGATGTAGGGTTCTCCAGGCCAGGAATGTTGTGAAATATTTCATCCGAGATGTTAGGTTGCCTTAGATTAGGATATATGACGTTATAGATGTATATGCTGTTCCCTCCGAGAATTAGGGTTCGACAGGCCAGGAATGTTGTCAAATATTGCATCCGAGATGTTAGGTTGCCTAAGGTTAGGATATATAACGCTATAGACGCATGTAATGTTACCACCGAGACGTAGGGACCGACACGCCTGGAATGTGGTAAAATGTTACATCCGAGATGTTAGGTTGCCTAAGATTAGGATATATACCGTTATAGACGCATGTAATGTTACCACCGAGACGTAGGGTTCCAACACGCCTGGAATGTTGTCAAATGTTATATCCGAGATGTTAGGTTGCCTTAGGTTAGAATATATGACATTACAGACGTATATACTGTTCGCACCGAGAAGTAGGGTCCGACACGCCAGGAATGTTGTCAAATATTACATCAGACATGTTAGGTTGCCTTAGGTTAGGATATATAACGTTATAGACGTATATACTGTTCCCTCCGAGAAGTAGGGTTCGATACGCCAGGAATGTTGTCAAATATTACATACGAGATGTTAGGTGGCCTTAGGTTAGGATATATAACGTTATAGACGCATGTAATGTTCCCACCGAGAAGTAGGGACCGACACGCCTGGAATGTGGTAAAATGTTACATCCGAGATGTTAGGTTGCCTAAGATTAGGATATATACCGCTATAGACGCATGTAATGTTACCACCGAGACGTAGGGACCGACACGCCTGGAATGTGGTAAAATGTTACATCCGAGATGTTAGGTTGCCTAAGATTAGGATATATACCGTTATAGACGCATGTAATGTTACCACCGAGACGTAGGGACCGACATGCCTGGAATGTTGTCAAATGTTACATCCGAGATGTTAGGTTGCCTTAGGTTAGGATATATAACGTTATAGACGTATATACTGTTCCCACCGAGAAGTAGGGTTCGATACGCCAGGAATGTTGTCAAATATTACATACGAGATGTTAGGTGGCCTTAGGTTAGGATATATAACGTTATAGACGCATGTAATGTTACCACCGAGACGTAGGGACCGACACGCCTGGAATGTGGTAAAATGTTACATCCGAGATGTTAGGTTGCCTAAGATTAGGATATATACCGTTATAGACGCATGTAATGTTACCACCGAGAAGTAGGGTTCGACAGGCCAGGAATGTAGTCAAATATTACATACGAGATGTTAGGTGGCTTTAGGTTAGGATATATAACGTTATAGACGCATGTACTGTTACCACCGAGACATAGGGACTGACAGGCCTGGAATGTTGTAAAATGTTACATCAGAGATGTTAGGTTGCCTAAGATTAGGATATATACCGTTATAGACGCATGTAATGTTACCACCGAGACGTAGGGACCGACACGCCTGGAATGTTGTCAAATGTTACATCCGAGATCTTAGGTTGCCTTAGGTTAGGATATATGACGTTATAGACGTATATACCTTTCCCTCCGAGAAGTAGAGTTCGACAGGCCACGAATGTTGTCAAATATTGCATACGAGAGGTTAGGTTGCCTTAGATAAGGATATACAACGTTATAGACGCATATAATGTTCCCACCGAGAAGTAGGGTCCGACACGCCTGGAATGATGTAGAATATTACATCCGAGATGTCAGGTTGCCTTAGGTTAGGATATATAACGTTATAGACGTACATACTGTTCCCTCCGAGAAGTAGGGTTCGACAGGCTAGGAATGTTGTCAAATATAGCATCCGAGAGGTTAGGTTGCCTTAGATAAGGATATATAACGTTATAGACGCATATAATGTTACCACCGAGACGTAGGGTTCCAACACGCCTGGAATGTGGTAAAATGTTACATCCGAGATGTTAGGTTGCCAAAGATTAGGATATATACCGTTATAGACGCATGTAATGTTACCACCGAGACGTAGGGACCGACACGCCTGGAATGTTATCAAATGTTACATCCGAGATGTTAGGTTGCCTAAGGCTAGGATATATGACGTTATAGATGTATATGCTGTTCCCTCCGAGAAGTAGGGTTCGACAGGCCAGGAATGTTGTCAAATATTGCATTGGAGATGTTAGGTTGCCTAAGGTTAGGATATATAACGTTATAGACGCATGTAATGTTACCACCGAGACGTAGGGACCGACACGCCTGGAATGTTGTCAAATGTTACGTCCGAGATGTTAGGTTGTCTTAGGTTAGGATATATGACGTTACAGACGTATGTACTGTTCCCTCCGAGATGTAGGGTTCTCCAGGCCAGGAATGTTGTGAAATATTTCATCCGAGATGTTAGGTTGCCTTAGATTAGGATATATGACGTTATAGATGTATATGCTGTTCCCTCCGAGAATTAGGGTTCGACAGGCCAGGAATGTTGTCAAATATTGCATCCGAGATGTTAGGTTGCCTAAGGTTAGGATATATAACGCTATAGACGCATGTAATGTTACCACCGAGACGTAGGGACCGACACGCCTGGAATGTGGTAAAATGTTACATCCGAGATGTTAGGTTGCCTAAGATTAGGATATATACCGTTATAGACGCATGTAATGTTACCACCGAGACGTAGGGTTCCAACACGCCTGGAATGTTGTCAAATGTTATATCCGAGATGTTAGGTTGCCTTAGGTTAGAATATATGACATTACAGACGTATATACTGTTCCCACCGAGAAGTAGGGTCCGACACGCCAGGAATGTTGTCAAATATTACATCAGACATGTTAGGTTGCCTTAGGTTAGGATATATAACGTTATAGACGTATATACTGTTCCCTCCGAGAAGTAGGGTTCGATACGCCAGGAATGTTGTCAAATATTACATACGAGATGTTAGGTGGCCTTAGGTTAGGATATATAACGTTATAGACGCATGTAATGTTCCCACCGAGAAGTAGGGACCGACACGCCTGGAATGTGGTAAAATGTTACATCCGAGATGTTAGGTTGCCTAAGATTAGGATATATACCGCTATAGACGCATGTAATGTTACCACCGAGACGTAGGGACCGACACGCCTGGAATGTGGTAAAATGTTACATCCGAGATGTTAGGTTGCCTAAGATTAGGATATATACCGTTATAGACGCATGTAATGTTACCACCGAGAAGTAGGGTTCGACAGGCCAGGAATGTAGTCAAATATTACATACGAGATGTTAGGTGGCTTTAGGTTAGGATATATAACGTTATAGACGCATGTACTGTTACCACCGAGACATAGGGACTGACAGGCCTGGAATGTTGTAAAATGTTACATCCGAGATGTTAGGTTGCCAAAGATTAGGATATATACCGTTATAGACGCATGTAATGTTACCACCGAGACGTAGGGACCGACACGCCTGGAATGTTGTCAAATGTTACGTCCGAGATGTTAGGTTGTCTTAGGTTAGGATATATGACGTTACAGACGTATGTACTGTTCCCTCCGAGATGTAGGGTTCTCCAGGCCAGGAATGTTGTGAAATATTTCATCCGAGATGTTAGGTTGCCTTAGATTAGGATATATGACGTTATAGATGTATATGCTGTTCCCTCCGAGAATTAGGGTTCGACAGGCCAGGAATGTTGTCAAATATTGCATCCGAGATGTTAGGTTGCCTAAGGTTAGGATATATAACGCTATAGACGCATGTAATGTTACCACCGAGACGTAGGGACCGACACGCCTGGAATGTGGTAAAATGTTACATCCGAGATGTTAGGTTGCCTAAGATTAGGATATATACCGTTATAGACGCATGTAATGTTACCACCGAGACGTAGGGTTCCAACACGCCTGGAATGTTGTCAAATGTTATATCCGAGATGTTAGGTTGCCTTAGGTTAGAATATATGACATTACAGACGTATATACTGTTCCCACCGAGAAGTAGGGTCCGACACGCCAGGAATGTTGTCAAATATTACATCAGACATGTTAGGTTGCCTTAGGTTAGGATATATAACGTTATAGACGTATATACTGTTCCCTCCGAGAAGTAGGGTTCGATACGCCAGGAATGTTGTCAAATATTACATACGAGATGTTAGGTGGCCTTAGGTTAGGATATATAACGTTATAGACGCATGTAATGTTCCCACCGAGAAGTAGGGACCGACACGCCTGGAATGTGGTAAAATGTTACATCCGAGATGTTAGGTTGCCTAAGATTAGGATATATACCGCTATAGACGCATGTAATGTTACCACCGAGACGTAGGGACCGACACGCCTGGAATGTGGTAAAATGTTACATCCGGGATGTTAGGTTGCCTAAGATTAGGATATATACCGTTATAGACGCATGTAATGTTACCACCGAGACGTAGGGACCGACATGCCTGGAATGTTGTCAAATGTTACATCCGGGATGTTAGGTTGCCTAAGATTAGGATATATACCGTTATAGACGCATGTAATGTTACCACCGAGACGTAGGGACCGACATGCCTGGAATGTTGTCAAATGTTACATCCGAGATGTTAGGTTGCCTTAGGTTAGGATATATAACGTTATAGACGTATATACTGTTCCCACCGAGAAGTAGGGTTCGATACGCCAGGAATGTTGTCAAATATTACATACGAGATGTTAGGTGGCCTTAGGTTAGGATATATAACGTTATAGACGCATGTAATGTTACCACCGAGACGTAGGGACCGACACGCCTGGAATGTGGTAAAATGTTACATCCGAGATGTTAGGTTGCCTAAGATTAGGATATATACCGTTATAGACGCATGTAATGTTACCACCGAGAAGTAGGGTTCGACAGGCCAGGAATGTAGTCAAATATTACATACGAGATGTTAGGTGGCTTTAGGTTAGGATATATAACGTTATAGACGCATGTACTGTTACCACCGAGACATAGGGACTGACAGGCCTGGAATGTTGTAAAATGTTACATCAGAGATGTTAGGTTGCCTAAGATTAGGATATATACCGTTATAGACGCATGTAATGTTACCACCGAGACGTAGGGACCGACACGCCTGGAATGTTGTCAAATGTTACATCCGAGAACTTAGGTTGCCTTAGGTTAGGATATATGACGTTATAGACGTATATACCTTTCCCTCCGAGAAGTAGAGTTCGACAGGCCACGAATGTTGTCAAATATTGCATCCGAGAGGTTAGGTTGCCTTAGATAAGGATATACAACGTTATAGACGCATATAATGTTCCCACCGAGAAGTAGGGTCCGACACGCCTGGAATGATGTAGAATATTACATCCGAGATGTCAGGTTGCCTTAGGTTAGGATATATAACGTTATAGACGTATATACTGTTCCCTCCGAGAAGTAGGGTTCGACAGGCTAGGAATGTTGTCAAATATAGCATCCGAGATGTTAGGTTGCCTTAGATAAGGATATATAACGTTATAGACGCATATAATGTTACCACCGAGACGTAGGGTTCCAACACGCCTGGAATGTTGTCAAATGTTATATCCGAGATGTTAGGTTGCCTTAGGTTAGAATATATGACATTACAGACGTATATACTGTTCCCACCGAGAAGTAGGGTCCGACACGCCAGGAATGTTGTCAAATATTACATCCGACATGTTAGGTTGCCTTAGGTTAGGATATATACCGTTATAGACGCATGTAATGTTACCACCGAGAAGTAGGGCCAGACAGGCCTGGAATGTTGTAAAATGTTACATCCGATATGTTAGGTTGCCTAAGATTAGGATATATACCGCTATAGACGCATGTAATGTTACCACCGAGACGTAGGGACCGACACGCCTGGAATGTGGTAAAATGTTACATCCGAGATGTTAGGTTGCCTAAGATTAGGATATATACCGTTATAGACGCATGTAAAGTTACCACCGAGAAGTAGGGACCGACAGGCCTGGAATGCTATCAAATTTTACATCCAATATGTTAGGTTGCCTTAGGTTAGGATATATGACGTTATAGACGTATATACTTTTCCCTCCGAGAAGTAGGGTTCGACAGGCCACGAATGTTGTCAAATATTGCATCCGAGATGTTAGGTTGCCTTAGATTAGGATATATACCGTTATAGACGTATATACTGTTCCCTCCGAGCAGTAGAGTTCGACAGGCCAGGAATGTTGTCAAATATTGCATCCGAGATGTTAGGTTGCCTAAGATTAGGATATGCAACGTTATAGACGCATATAATGTTCCCACCGAGAAGTAGGGTCCGACACGCCTGGAAGGTTGTAGAATATTACATCCGAGATGTTAGGTTGCCTTAGGTTAGGATATATAACGTTATAGACGTACATACCGTTCCCTCCGACAAGTAGGGTTCGACAGGCCAGGAATGTTGTCAAATTTTGCATCCGAGATGTTAGATTGCCTTAGATTACGATATCGACCGTTATGGACGAATATAATATTCCCACCGAAAAGTATGTACCGACACGCCAGGAATATTGTATAATATTACGTCTGAGATAATAGGTTGCCTTAGATTAGGATATACAACGTTATAGACTCATATAATGTTCCCACCGAGAAGTAGGGTCCGACATGCCTGGAATGATGTAGAATATTACATCCGAGATGTCAGGTTGCCTCCGGTTAGGATATATAACGTTATAGACGTATATACTGTTCCCTCCGAGAAGTAGGGTTCGACAGGCTAGGAATGTTGTCAAATATTGCATCCGAGATGTTAGGTTGCCTTAGATAAGGATATATAACGTAACAGACGCATATAATGTTACCACCGAGACGTAGGGACCGACATGCCTGGAATGTTGTCAAATGTTACATCCGAGATGTTAGGTTGCCTTAGGTTAGGATATATGACGTTATAGACGTATATACTGTTCCCTCCGAGAAGTAGGGTTCGACAGGCCAGGAATGTTGTCAAATATTGCATCCGAGATGTTAGGTTGCCTTAGATTAGGAAATATACCGTTATAGACGCATGTAATGTTACCACCGAGACGTAGGGACCGACACGCCTGGAATGTTGTCAAATGTTACATCCGAGATCTTAGGTTGCCTTAGGTTAGGATATATGACGTTATAGACGTATATACCTTTCCCTCCGAGAAGTAGAGTTCGACAGGCCACGAATGTTGTCAAATATTGCATCCGAGAGGTTAGGTTGCCTTAGATAAGGATATACAACGTTATAGACGCATATAATGTTCCCACCGAGAAGTAGGGTCCGACACGCCTGGAAGGTTGTAGAATATTACATCCGAGATGTCAGGTTGCCTTAGGTTAGGATATATAACGTTATAGACGTATATACTGTTCCCTCCGAGAAGTAGGGTTCGACAGGCTAGGAATGTTGTCAAATATAGCATCCGAGATGTTAGGTTGCCTTAGGTTAGGATATATAACGTTATAGACGCATGTAATGTTACCACCGGGACGTAGGGACCGACAGGCCTGGAATGTTGTAAAATGTTACATCCGAGATGTTAGGTTGCCTAAGATTAGGATATATACCGCTATAGACGCATGTAATGTTACCACCGAGACGTAGGGACCGACACGCCAGGAATGTTGTCAAATATTACATACGAGATGTTAGGTGGCTTTGGTTAGGATATATAACGTTATAGACGCATGTAATGTTACCACCGAGACGTAGGGACCGACACGCCTGGAATGTGGTAAAATGTTACATCCGAGATGTTAGGTTGCCTAAGATTAGGATATATACCGTTATAGACGCATGTAATGTTACCACCGAGACGTAGGGACCGACACGCCCGGAATGCTATCAAATGTTTCATCCGAGATGTTAGGTTGCCTAAGGCTAGGATATATAACGTTATAGATGTATATGCTGTTCCCTCCGAGAAGTAGGGTTCGACAGGCCAGGAATGTTGTCAAATATTGCATCTGAGATGTTAGGTTGCCTAAGGTTAGGATATATAACGTTATAGACGCATGTAATGTTACCACCGAGACGTAGGGACCGACACGCCTGGAATGTTGTCAAATGTTACATTCGAGATGTTAGGTTGTCTTAGGTTAGGATATATGACGTTATAGATGTATATGCTGTTCCCTCCTAGAAGTAGGCTTCGACAGGCCAGGAATGTTGTCAAATATTGCATCCGAGATGTTAGGTTGCCTAAGGCTAGGATATATAACGTTATAGACGCATGTAATGTTACCACCGAGACGTAGGGACCGACACGCCTGGAATGTGGTAAAATGTTACATCCGAGATGTTAGGTTGCCTAAGATTAGGATATATACCGTTATAGACGCATGTAATGTTACCACCGAAACGTAGGGACCGACACGCCTGGAATGTGGTAAAATGTTGCATCCGAGATGTTAGGTTGCCTAAGATTAGGATATATACCGTTATAGACGCATGTAATGTTACCACCGAGAAGTAGGGCCAGACAGGCCTGGAATGTTGTAAAATGTTACATCCGATATGTTAGGTTGCCTAAGATTAGGATATATACCGCTATAGACGCATGTAATGTTACCACCGAGACGTAGGGACCGACACGCCTGGAATGTGGTAAAATGTTACATCCGAGATGTTAGGTTGCCTAAGATTAGGATATATACTGTTATAGACGCATGTAAAGTTACCACCGAGAAGTAGGGACCGACAGGCCTGGAATGCTGTAAAATGTTACATCCGATATGTTAGGTTGCCTAAGATTAGGATATATACCGCTATAGACGCATGTAATGTTACCACCGAGACGTAGGGACCGACACGCCAGGAATGTTGTCAAATATTACATACGAGATGTTAGGTGGCCTTAGGTTAGGATATATAACGTTATAGACGCATGTAATGTTACCACCGAGACGTAGGGACCGACACGCCTGGAATGTGGTAAAATGTTACATCCGAGATGTTAGGTTGCCTAAGATTAGGATATATACCGTTATAGACGCATGTAATGTTACCACCGAGACGTAGGGACCGACACGCCTGGAATGTGGTAAAATGTTACATCCGAGATGTTAGGTTGCCTAAGATTAGGATATATACCGTTATAGACGCATGTAATGTTACCACCGAGAAGTAGGGACCGACATGCCTGGAATGTTGTCAAATGTTACATCCGAGATGTTAGGTTGCCTTAGGTTAGGATATATGACGTTATAGACGTATATACTGTTCCCTCCGAGAAGTAGGGTTCGACAGGCCAGGAATGTTGTCAAATATTGCATCCGAGATGTTGGGTTGCCTTAGATTAGGAAATATACCGTTATAGACGCATGTAAGGTTACCACCGAGACGTAGGGACCGACACGCCTGGAATGTTGTCAAATGTTACATCCGAGATGTTAGGTTGCCTTAGGTTAGGATATATGACGTTATAGACGTATATACTTTTCCCTCCGAGAAGTAGGGTTCGACAGGCCACGAATGTTGTCAAATATTGCATCCGAGATGTTAGGTTGCCTTAGATTAGGATATATACCGTTATAGACGTATATACTGTTCCCTCCGAGCAGTAGAGTTCGACAGGCCAGGAATGTTGTCAAATATTGCATCCGAGATGTTAGGTTGCCTTAGATTAGGATATGCAACGTTATAGACGCATGTAATGTTGCCACCGAGGAGTAGGGTCCGACACGCCTGGAAGGTTGTAGAATATTACATCCGAGATGTTAGGTTGCCTTAGGTTAGGATATATAACGTTATAGACGTACATACTCTTCCCTCCGACAAGTAGGGTTCGACAGGCCAGGAATGTTGTCAAATATTGCATCCGAGATGTTAGGTTGCCTTAGATTAGGAAATATACCGTTATAGACGCATGTAATGTTACCACCGAGACGTAGGGACCGACACGCCTGGAATGTTGTCAAATGTTACATCCGAGATCTTAGGTTGCCTTAGGTTAGGATATATGATGTTATAGACGTATATACTGTTCCCTCCGAGAAGTAGGGTTCGACAGGCTAGGAATGTTGTCAAATTTTGCATCCGAGATGTTAGATTGCCTTAGATTACGATATCGACCGTTATGGACGAATATAATATTCCCACCGAAAAGTATGTACCTACACGCCAGGAATATTGTATAATATTACGTCTGAGATAATAGGTTGCCTTAGATTAGGATATACAACGTTATAGACTCATATAATGTTCCCACCGAGAAGTAGGGTCCGACATGCCTGGAATGATGTAGAATATTACATCCGAGATGTCAGGTTGCCTCCGGTTAGGATATATAACGTTATAGACGTATATACTGTTCCCTCCGAGAAGTAGGGTTCGACAGGCTAGGAATGTTGTCAAATATTGCATCCGAGATGTTAGGTTGCCTTAGATAAGGATATATAACGTAATAGACGCATATAATGTTACCACCGAGACGTAGGGACCGACATGCCTGGAATGTTGTCAAATGTTACATCCGAGATGTTAGGTTGCCTTAGGTTAGGATATATGACGTTATAGACGTATATACTGTTCCCTCCGAGAAGTAGGGTTCGACAGGCCAGGAATGTTGTCAAATATTGCATCCGAGATGTTAGGTTGCCTTAGATTAGGAAATATACCGTTATAGACGCATGTAATGTTACCACCGAGACGTAGGGACCGACACGCCTGGAATGTTGTCAAATGTTACATCCGAGATCTTAGGTTGCCTTAGGTTAGGATATATGATGTTATAGACGTATATACCTTTCCCTCCGAGAAGTAGAGTTCGACAGGCCACGAATGTTGTCAAATATTGCATCCGAGAGGTTAGGTTGCCTTAGATAAGGATATACAACGTTATAGACGCATATAATGTTCCCACCGAGAAGTAGGGTCCGACACGCCTGGAAGGTTGTAGAATATTACATCCGAGGTGTCAGGTTGCCTTAGGTTAGGATATATAACGTTATAGACGTATATACTGTTCCCTCCGAGAAGTAGGGTTCGACAGGCTAGGAATGTTGTCAAATATAGCATCCGAGATGTTAGGTTGCCTTAGATAAGGATATATAACGTTATAGACGAATATAATGTTACCACCGAGACGTAGGGTTCCAACACGCCTGGAATGTTGTCAAATGTTATATCCGAGATGTTAGGTTGCCTTAGGTTAGAATATATGACATTACAGACGTATATACTGTTCCCACCGAGAAGTAGGGTCCGACACGCCAGGAATGTTGTCAAATATTACATCCGACATGTTAGGTTGCCTTAGGTTAGGATATATACCGTTATAGACGCATGTAATGTTACCACCGAGAAGTAGGGCCAGACAGGCCTGGAATGTTGTAAAATGTTACATCCGATATGTTAGGTTGCCTAAGATTAGGATATATACCGCTATAGACGCATGTAATGTTACCACCGAGACGTAGGGACCGACACGCCTGGAATGTGGTAAAATGTTACATCCGAGATGTTAGGTTGCCTAAGATTAGGATATATACCGTTATAGACGCATGTAAAGTTACCACCGAGAAGTAGGGACCGACAGGCCTGGAATGCTGTAAAATGTTACATCCAATATGTTAGGTTGCCTAAGATTAGGATATATACCGCTATAGACGCATGTAATGTTACCACCGAGACGTAGGGACCGACACGCCAGGAATGTTGTCAAATATTACATACGAGATGTTAGGTGGCCTTAGGTTAGGATATATAACGTTATAGACGCATGTAATGTTACCACCGAGACGTAGGGACCGACACGCCTGGAATGTGGTAAAATGTTACATCCGACATGTTAGGTTGCCTAAGATTAGGATATATACCGCTATAGACGCATGTAATGTTACCACCGAGACGTAGGGACCGACACGCCAGGAATGTTGTCAAATATTACATACGAGATGTTAGGTGGCTTTGGTTAGGATATATAACGATATAGACGCATGTAATGTTACCACCGAGACGTAGGGACCGACACGCCTGGAATGTGGTAAAATGTTACATTCGAGATGTTAGGTTGCCTAAGATTAGGATATATACCGTTATAGACGCATGTAATGTTACCACCGAGACGTAGGGACCGACACGCCCGGAATGCTATCAAATTTTACATCCGAGATGTTAGGTTGCCTAAGGCTAGGATATATAACGTTATAGATGTATATGCTGTTCCCTCCGAGAAGTAGGGTTCGACATGCCTGGAATGTTGTCAAATGTTACATCCGAGATGTTAGGTTGCCTTAGGTTAGGATATATGACGTTATAGACGTATATACTGTTCCCTCCGAGAAGTAGGGTTCGACAGGCCAGGAATGTTGTCAAATATTGCATCCGAGATGTTAGGTTGCCTTAGATTAGGAAATATACCGTTATAGACGCATGTAACGTTATCACCAAGACGTAGGGACCGACACGCCTGGAATGTTGTCAAATGTTACATCCGAGATCTTAGGTTGCCTTAGGTTAGGATATATGACGTTATAGACGTATATACCTTTCCCTCCGAGAAGTAGAGTTCGACAGGCCACGAATGTTGTCAAATATTGCATCCGAGAGGTTAGGTTGCCTTAGATAAGGATATACAACGTTATAGACGCATATAATGTTCCCACCGAGAAGTAGGGTCCGACACGCCTGGAAGGTTGTAGAATATTACATCCGAGATGTCAGGTTGCCTTAGGTTAGGATATATAACGTTATAGACGTATATACTGTTCCCTCCGAGAAGTAGGGTTCGACAGGCTAGGAATGTTGTCAAATATAGCATCCGAGATGTTAGGTTGCCTTAGATAAGGATATATAACGTTATAGACGAATATAATGTTACCACCGAGACGTAGGGTTCCAACACGCCTGGAATGTTGTCAAATGTTATATCCGAGATGTTAGGTTGCCTTAGGTTAGAATATATGACATTACAGACGTATATACTGTTCCCACCGAGAAGTAGGGTCCGACACGCCAGGAATGTTGTCAAATATTACATCCGACATGTTAGGTTGCCTTAGGTTAGGATATATACCGTTATAGACGCATGTAATGTTACCACCGAGAAGTAGGGCCAGACAGGCCTGGAATGTTGTAAAATGTTACATCCGATATGTTAGGTTGCCTAAGATTAGGATATATACCGCTATAGACGCATGTAATGTTACCACCGAGACGTAGGGACCGACACGCCTGGAATGTGGTAAAATGTTACATCCGAGATGTTAGGTTGCCTAAGATTAGGATATATACCGTTATAGACGCATGTAAAGTTACCACCGAGAAGTAGGGACCGACAGGCCTGGAATGCTATCAAATTTTACATCCAATATGTTAGGTTGCCTTAGGTTAGGATATATGACGTTATAGACGTATATACTTTTCCCTCCGAGAAGTAGGGTTCGACAGGCCACGAATGTTGTCAAATATTGCATCCGAGATGTTAGGTTGCCTTAGATTAGGATATATACCGTTATAGACGTATATACTGTTCCCTCCGAGCAGTAGAGTTCGACAGGCCAGGAATGTTGTCAAATATTGCATCCGAGATGTTAGGTTGCCTAAGATTAGGATATGCAACGTTATAGACGCATATAATGTTCCCACCGAGAAGTAGGGTCCGACATGCCTGGAATGATGTAGAATATTACATCCGAGATGTCAGGTTGCCTCCGGTTAGGATATATAACGTTATAGACGTATATACTGTTCCCTCCGAGAAGTAGGGTTCGACAGGCTAGGAATGTTGTCAAATATTGCATCCGAGATGTTAGGTTGCCTTAGATAAGGATATATAACGTAACAGACGCATATAATGTTACCACCGAGACGTAGGGACCGACATGCCCGGAATGCTATCAAATGTTTCATCCGAGATGTTAGGTTGCCTAAGGCTAGGATATATAACGTTATAGATGTATATGCTGTTCCCTCCGAGAAGTAGGGTTCGACAGGCCAGGAATGTTGTCAAATATTGCATCTGAGATGTTAGGTTGCCTAAGGTTAGGATATATAACGTTATAGACGCATGTAATGTTACCACCGAGACGTAGGGACCGACACGCCTGGAATGTTGTCAAATGTTACATTCGAGATGTTAGGTTGTCTTAGGTTAGGATATATGACGTTATAGATGTATATGCTGTTCCCTCCTAGAAGTAGGCTTCGACAGGCCAGGAATGTTGTCAAATATTGCATCCGAGATGTTAGGTTGCCTAAGGCTAGGATATATACCGCTATAGACGCATGTAATGTTACCACCGAGACGTAGGGACCGACACGCCTGGAATGTGGTAAAATGTTACATCCGAGATGTTAGGTTGCCTAAGATTAGGATATATACTGTTATAGACGCATGTAAAGTTACCACCGAGAAGTAGGGACCGACAGGCCTGGAATGCTGTAAAATGTTACATCCGATATGTTAGGTTGCCTAAGATTAGGATATATACCGCTATAGACGCATGTAATGTTACCACCGAGACGTAGGGACCGACACGCCAGGAATGTTGTCAAATATTACATACGAGATGTTAGGTGGCCTTAGGTTAGGATATATAACGTTATAGACGCATGTAATGTTACCACCGAGACGTAGGGACCGACACGCCTGGAATGTGGTAAAATGTTACATCCGTGATGTTAGGTTGCCTAAGATTAGGATATATACCGTTATAGACGCATGTAATGTTACCACCGAGACGTAGGGACCGACACGCCTGGAATGTGGTAAAATGTTACATCCGAGATGTTAGGTTGCCTAAGATTAGGATATATACCGTTATAGACGCATGTAATGTTACCACCGAGAAGTAGGGACCGACACGCCTGGAATGTTGTCAAATGTTACATCCGAGATGTTAGGTTGCCTAAGATTAGGATATATACCGTTATAGACGCATGTAATGTTACCACCGAGAAGTAGGGACCGACATGCCTGGAATGTTGTCAAATGTTACATCCGAGATGTTAGGTTGCCTTAGGTTAGGATATATGACGTTATAGACGTATATACTGTTCCCTCCGAGAAGTAGGGTTCGACAGGCCAGGAATGTTGTCAAATATTGCATCCGAGATGTTGGGTTGCCTTAGATTAGGAAATATACCGTTATAGACGCATGTAAGGTTACCACCGAGACGTAGGGACCGACACGCCTGGAATGTTGTCAAATGTTACATCCGAGATGTTAGGTTGCCTTAGGTTAGGATATATGACGTTATAGACGTATATACTTTTCCCTCCGAGAAGTAGGGTTCGACATTCCACGAATGTTGTCAAATATTGCATCCGAGATGTTAGGTTGCCTTAGATTAGGATATATACCGTTATAGACGTATATACTGTTCCCTCCGAGCAGTAGAGTTCGACAGGCCAGGAATGTTGTCAAATATTGCATCCGAGATGTTAGGTTGCCTTAGATTAGGATATGCAACGTTATAGACGCATGTAATGTTGCCACCGAGAAGTAGGGTCCGACACGCCTGGAAGGTTGTAGAATATTACATCCGAGATGTTAGGTTGCCTTAGGTTAGGATATATAACGTTATAGACGTACATACTCTTCCCTCCGACAAGTAGGGTTCGACAGGCCAGGAATGTTGTCAAATATTGCATCCGAGATGTTAGGTTGCCTTAGATTAGGAAATATACCGTTATAGACGCATGTAATGTTACCACCGAGACGTAGGGACCGACACGCCTGGAATGTTGTCAAATGTTACATCCGAGATCTTAGGTTGCCTTAGGTTAGGATATATGATGTTATAGACGTATATACTGTTCCCTCCGAGAAGTAGGGTTCGACAGGCTAGGAATGTTGTCAAATTTTGCATCCGAGATGTTAGATTGCCTTAGATTACGATATCGACCGTTATGGACGAATATAATATTCCCACCGAAAAGTATGTACCTACACGCCAGGAATATTGTATAATATTACGTCTGAGATAATAGGTTGCCTTAGATTAGGATATACAACGTTATAGACTCATATAATGTTCCCACCGAGAAGTAGGGTCCGACATGCCTGGAATGATGTAGAATATTACATCCGAGATGTCAGGTTGCCTCCGGTTAGGATATATAACGTTATAGACGTATATACTGTTCCCTCCGAGAAGTAGGGTTCGACAGGCTAGGAATGTTGTCAAATATTGCATCCGAGATGTTAGGTTGCCTTAGATAAGGATATATAACGTAATAGACGCATATAATGTTACCACCGAGACGTAGGGACCGACATGCCTGGAATGTTGTCAAATGTTACATCCGAGATGTTAGGTTGCCTTAGGTTAGGATATATGACGTTATAGACGTATATACTGTTCCCTCCGAGAAGTAGGGTTCGACAGGCCAGGAATGTTGTCAAATATTGCATCCGAGATGTTAGGTTGCCTTAGATTAGGAAATATACCGTTATAGACGCATGTAATGTTACCACCGAGACGTAGGGACCGACACGCCTGGAATGTTGTCAAATGTTACATCCGAGATCTTAGGTTGCCTTAGGTTAGGATATATGATGTTATAGACGTATATACCTTTCCCTCCGAGAAGTAGAGTTCGACAGGCCACGAATGTTGTCAAATATTGCATCCGAGAGGTTAGGTTGCCTTAGATAAGGATATACAACGTTATAGACGCATATAATGTTCCCACCGAGAAGTAGGGTCCGACACGCCTGGAAGGTTGTAGAATATTACATCCGAGGTGTCAGGTTGCCTTAGGTTAGGATATATAACGTTATAGACGTATATACTGTTCCCTCCGAGAAGTAGGGTTCGACAGGCTAGGAATGTTGTCAAATATAGCATCCGAGATGTTAGGTTGCCTTAGATAAGGATATATAACGTTATAGACGAATATAATGTTACCACCGAGACGTAGGGTTCCAACACGCCTGGAATGTTGTCAAATGTTATATCCGAGATGTTAGGTTGCCTTAGGTTAGAATATATGACATTACAGACGTATATACTGTTCCCACCGAGAAGTAGGGTCCGACACGCCAGGAATGTTGTCAAATATTACATCCGACATGTTAGGTTGCCTTAGGTTAGGATATATACCGTTATAGACGCATGTAATGTTACCACCGAGAAGTAGGGCCAGACAGGCCTGGAATGTTGTAAAATGTTACATCCGATATGTTAGGTTGCCTAAGATTAGGATATATACCGCTATAGACGCATGTAATGTTACCACCGAGACGTAGGGACCGACACGCCTGGAATGTGGTAAAATGTTACATCCGAGATGTTAGGTTGCCTAAGATTAGGATATATACCGTTATAGACGCATGTAAAGTTACCACCGAGAAGTAGGGACCGACAGGCCTGGAATGCTATCAAATTTTACATCCAATATGTTAGGTTGCCTTAGGTTAGGATATATGACGTTATAGACGTATATACTTTTCCCTCCGAGAAGTAGGGTTCGACAGGCCACGAATGTTGTCAAATATTGCATCCGAGATGTTAGGTTGCCTTAGATTAGGATATATACCGTTATAGACGTATATACTGTTCCCTCCGAGCAGTAGAGTTCGACAGGCCAGGAATGTTGTCAAATATTGCATCCGAGATGTTAGGTTGCCTAAGATTAGGATATGCAACGTTATAGACGCATATAATGTTCCCACCGAGAAGTAGGGTCCGACACGCCTGGAAGGTTGTAGAATATTACATCCGAGATGTTAGGTTGCCTTAGGTTAGGATATATAACGTTATAGACGTACATACCGTTCCCTCCGACAAGTAGGGTTCGACAGGCCAGGAATGTTGTCAAATTTTGCATCCGAGATGTTAGATTGCCTTAGATTACGATATCGACCGTTATGGACGAATATAATATTCCCACCGAAAAGTATGTACCGACACGCCAGGAATATTGTATAATATTACGTCTGAGATAATAGGTTGCCTTAGATTAGGATATACAACGTTATAGACTCATATAATGTTCCCACCGAGAAGTAGGGTCCGACATGCCTGGAATGATGTAGAATATTACATCCGAGATGTCAGGTTGCCTCCGGTTAGGATATATAACGTTATAGACGTATATACTGTTCCCTCCGAGAAGTAGGGTTCGACAGGCTAGGAATGTTGTCAAATATTGCATCCGAGATGTTAGGTTGCCTTAGATAAGGATATATAACGTAACAGACGCATATAATGTTACCACCGAGACGTAGGGACCGACATGCCTGGAATGTTGTCAAATGTTACATCCGAGATGTTAGGTTGCCTTAGGTTAGGATATATGACGTTATAGACGTATATACTGTTCCCTCCGAGAAGTAGGGTTCGACAGGCCAGGAATGTTGTCAAATATTGCATCCGAGATGTTAGGTTGCCTTAGATTAGGAAATATACCGTTATAGACGCATGTAATGTTACCACCGAGACGTAGGGACCGACACGCCTGGAATGTTGTCAAATGTTACATCCGAGATCTTAGGTTGCCTTAGGTTAGGATATATGACGTTATAGACGTATATACCTTTCCCTCCGAGAAGTAGAGTTCGACAGGCCACGAATGTTGTCAAATATTGCATCCGAGAGGTTAGGTTGCCTTAGATAAGGATATACAACGTTATAGACGCATATAATGTTCCCACCGAGAAGTAGGGTCCGACACGCCTGGAAGGTTGTAGAATATTACATCCGAGATGTCAGGTTGCCTTAGGTTAGGATATATAACGTTATAGACGTATATACTGTTCCCTCCGAGAAGTAGGGTTCGACAGGCTAGGAATGTTGTCAAATATAGCATCCGAGATGTTAGGTTGCCTTAGGTTAGGATATATAACGTTATAGACGCATGTAATGTTACCACCGAGACGTAGGGACCGACAGGCCTGGAATGTTGTAAAATGTTACATCCGAGATGTTAGGTTGCCTAAGATTAGGATATATACCGCTATAGACGCATGTAATGTTACCACCGAGACGTAGGGACCGACACGCCTGGAATGTTGTCAAATGTTACATTCGAGATGTTAGGTTGTCTTAGGTTAGGATATATGACGTTATAGATGTATATGCTGTTCCCTCCTAGAAGTAGGCTTCGACAGGCCAGGAATGTTGTCAAATATTGCATCCGAGATGTTAGGTTGCCTAAGGCTAGGATATATAACGTTATAGACGCATGTAATGTTACCACCGAGACGTAGGGACCGACACGCCTGGAATGTGGTAAAATGTTACATCCGAGATGTTAGGTTGCCTAAGATTAGGATATATACCGTTATAGACGCATGTAATGTTACCACCGAAACGTAGGGACCGACACGCCTGGAATGTGGTAAAATGTTGCATCCGAGATGTTAGGTTGCCTAAGATTAGGATATATACCGTTATAGACGCATGTAATGTTACCACCGAGAAGTAGGGCCAGACAGGCCTGGAATGTTGTAAAATGTTACATCCGATATGTTAGGTTGCCTAAGATTAGGATATATACCGCTATAGACGCATGTAATGTTACCACCGAGACGTAGGGACCGACACGCCTGGAATGTGGTAAAATGTTACATCCGAGATGTTAGGTTGCCTAAGATTAGGATATATACTGTTATAGACGCATGTAAAGTTACCACCGAGAAGTAGGGACCGACAGGCCTGGAATGCTGTAAAATGTTACATCCGATATGTTAGGTTGCCTAAGATTAGGATATATACCGCTATAGACGCATGTAATGTTACCACCGAGACGTAGGGACCGACACGCCAGGAATGTTGTCAAATATTACATACGAGATGTTAGGTGGCCTTAGGTTAGGATATATAACGTTATAGACGCATGTAATGTTACCACCGAGACGTAGGGACCGACACGCCTGGAATGTGGTAAAATGTTACATCCGAGATGTTAGGTTGCCTAAGATTAGGATATATACCGTTATAGACGCATGTAATGTTACCACCGAGACGTAGGGACCGACACGCCTGGAATGTGGTAAAATGTTACATCCGAGATGTTAGGTTGCCTAAGATTAGGATATATACCGTTATAGACGCATGTAATGTTACCACCGAGAAGTAGGGACCGACATGCCTGGAATGTTGTCAAATGTTACATCCGAGATGTTAGGTTGCCTTAGGTTAGGATATATGACGTTATAGACGTATATACTGTTCCCTCCGAGAAGTAGGGTTCGACAGGCCAGGAATGTTGTCAAATATTGCATCCGAGATGTTGGGTTGCCTTAGATTAGGAAATATACCGTTATAGACGCATGTAAGGTTACCACCGAGACGTAGGGACCGACACGCCTGGAATGTTGTCAAATGTTACATCCGAGATGTTAGGTTGCCTTAGGTTAGGATATATGACGTTATAGACGTATATACTTTTCCCTCCGAGAAGTAGGGTTCGACAGGCCACGAATGTTGTCAAATATTGCATCCGAGATGTTAGGTTGCCTTAGATTAGGATATATACCGTTATAGACGTATATACTGTTCCCTCCGAGCAGTAGAGTTCGACAGGCCAGGAATGTTGTCAAATATTGCATCCGAGATGTTAGGTTGCCTTAGATTAGGATATGCAACGTTATAGACGCATGTAATGTTGCCACCGAGAAGTAGGGTCCGACACGCCTGGAAGGTTGTAGAATATTACATCCGAGATGTTAGGTTGCCTTAGGTTAGGATATATAACGTTATAGACGTACATACTCTTCCCTCCGACAAGTAGGGTTCGACAGGCCAGGAATGTTGTCAAATATTGCATCCGAGATGTTAGGTTGCCTTAGATTAGGAAATATACCGTTATAGACGCATGTAATGTTACCACCGAGAAGTAGGGTCCGACACGCCTGGAAGGTTGTAGAATATTACATCCGAGGTGTCAGGTTGCCTTAGGTTAGGATATATAACGTTATAGGCGTATATACTGTTCCCTCCGAGAAGTAGGGTTCGACAGGCTAGGAATGTTGTCAAATATAGCATCCGAGATGTTAGGTTGCCTTAGATAAGGATATATAACGTTATAGACGAATATAATGTTACCACCGAGACGTAGGGTTCCAACACGCCTGGAATGTTGTCAAATGTTATATCCGAGATGTTAGGTTGCCTTAGGTTAGAATATATGACATTACAGACGTATATACTGTTCCCACCGAGAAGTAGGGTCCGACACGCCAGGAATGTTGTCAAATATTACATCCGACATGTTAGGTTGCCTTAGGTTAGGATATATACCGTCATAGACGCATGTAATGTTACCACCGAGAAGTAGGGCCAGACAGGCCTGGAATGTTGTAAAATGTTACATCCGATATGTTAGGTTGCCTAAGATTAGGATATATACCGCTATAGACGCATGTAATGTTACCACCGAGACGTAGGGACCGACACGCCTGGAATGTGGTAAAATGTTACATCCGAGATGTTAGGTTGCCTAAGATTAGGATATATACCGTTATAGACGCATGTAAAGTTACCACCGAGAAGTAGGGACCGACAGGCCTGGAATGCTGTAAAATGTTACATCCAATATGTTAGGTTGCCTAAGATTAGGATATATACCGCTATAGACGCATGTAATGTTACCACCGAGACGTAGGGACCGACACGCCAGGAATGTTGTCAAATATTACATACGAGATGTTAGGTGGCCTTAGGTTAGGATATATAACGTTATAGACGCATGTAATGTTACCACCGAGACGTAGGGACCGACACGCCTGGAATGTGGTAAAATGTTACATCCGACATGTTAGGTTGCCTAAGATTAGGATATATACCGCTATAGACGCATGTAATGTTACCACCGAGACGTAGGGACCGACACGCCAGGAATGTTGTCAAATATTACATACGAGATGTTAGGTGGCTTTGGTTAGGATATATAACGTTATAGACGCATGTAATGTTACCACCGAGACGTAGGGACCGACACGCCTGGAATGTGGTAAAATGTTACATTCGAGATGTTAGGCTGCCTAAGATTAGGATATATACCGTTATAGACGCATGTAATGTTACCACCGAGACGTAGGGACCGACACGCCCGGAATGCTATCAAATTTTACATCCGAGATGTTAGGTTGCCTAAGGCTAGGATATATAACGTTATAGATGTATATGCTGTTCCCTCCGAGAAGTAGGGTTCGACATGCCTGGAATGTTGTCAAATGTTACATCCGAGATGTTAGGTTGCCTTAGGTTAGGATATATGACGTTATAGACGTATATACTGTTCCCTCCGAGAAGTAGGGTTCGACAGGCCAGGAATGTTGTCAAATATTGCATCCGAGATGTTAGGTTGCCTTTGATTAGGAAATATACCGTTATAGACGCATGTAACGTTATCACCAAGACGTAGGGACCGACACGCCTGGAATGTTGTCAAATGTTACATCCGAGATCTTAGGTTGCCTTAGGTTAGGATATATGACGTTATAGACGTATATACCTTTCCCTCCGAGAAGTAGAGTTCGACAGGCCACGAATGTTGTCAAATATTGCATCCGAGAGGTTAGGTTGCCTTAGATAAGGATATACAACGTTATAGACGCATATAATGTTCCCACCGAGAAGTAGGGTCCGACACGCCTGGAAGGTTGTAGAATATTACATCCGAGATGTCAGGTTGCCTTAGGTTAGGATATATAACGTTATAGACGTATATACTGTTCCCTCCGAGAAGTAGGGTTCGACAGGCTAGGAATGTTGTCAAATATAGCATCCGAGATGTTAGGTTGCCTTAGATAAGGATATATAACGTTATAGACGAATATAATGTTACCACCGAGACGTAGGGTTCCAACACGCCTGGAATGTTGTCAAATGTTATATCCGAGATGTTAGGTTGCCTTAGGTTAGAATATATGACATTACAGACGTATATACTGTTCCCACCGAGAAGTAGGGTCCGACACGCCAGGAATGTTGTCAAATATTACATCCGACATGTTAGGTTGCCTTAGGTTAGGATATATACCGTTATAGACGCATGTAATGTTACCACCGAGAAGTAGGGCCAGACAGGCCTGGAATGTTGTAAAATGTTACATCCGATATGTTAGGTTGCCTAAGATTAGGATATATACCGCTATAGACGCATGTAATGTTACCACCGAGACGTAGGGACCGACACGCCTGGAATGTGGTAAAATGTTACATCCGAGATGTTAGGTTGCCTAAGATTAGGATATATACCGTTATAGACGCATGTAAAGTTACCACCGAGAAGTAGGGACCGACAGGCCTGGAAAGCTATCAAATTTTACATCCAATATGTTAGGTTGCCTTAGGTTAGGATATATGACGTTATAGACGTATATACTTTTCCCTCCGAGAAGTAGGGTTCGACAGGCCACGAATGTTGTCAAATATTGCATCCGAGATGTTAGGTTGCCTTAGATTAGGATATATACCGTTATAGACGTATATACTGTTCCCTCCGAGCAGTAGAGTTCGACAGGCCAGGAATGTTGTCAAATATTGCATCCGAGATGTTAGGTTGCCTAAGATTAGGATATGCAACGTTATAGACGCATATAATGTTCCCACCGAGAAGTAGGGTCCGACACGCCTGGAAGGTTGTAGAATATTACATCCGAGATGTTAGGTTGCCTTAGGTTAGGATATATAACGTTATAGACGAACATACCGTTCCCTCCGAAAAGTAGGGTTCGACAGGCCAGGAATGTTGTCAAATTTTGCATCCGAGATGTTAGATTGCCTTAGATTACGATATCGACCGTTATGGACGAATATAATATTCCCACCGAAAAGTATGTACCGACACGCCAGGAATATTGTATAATATTACGTCTGAGATAATAGGTTGCCTTAGATTAGGATATACAACGTTATAGACTCATATAATGTTCCCACCGAGAAGTAGGGTCCGACATGCCTGGAATGATGTAGAATATTACATCCGAGATGTCAGGTTGCCTCCGGTTAGGATATATAACGTTATAGACGTATATACTGTTCCCTCCGAGAAGTAGGGTTCGACAGGCTAGGAATGTTGTCAAATATTGCATCCGAGATGTTAGGTTGCCTTAGATAAGGATATATAACGTAACAGACGCATATAATGTTACCACCGAGACGTAGGGACCGACATGCCTGGAATGTTGTCAAATGTTACATCCGAGATGTTAGGTTGCCTTAGGTTAGGATATATGACGTTATAGACGTATATACTGTTCCCTCCGAGAAGTAGGGTTCGACAGGCCAGGAATGTTGTCAAATATTGCATCCGAGATGTTAGGTTGCCTTAGATTAGGAAATATACCGTTATAGACGCATGTAATGTTACCACCGAGACGTAGGGACCGACACGCCTGGAATGTTGTCAAATGTTACATCCGAGATCTTAGGTTGCCTTAGGTTAGGATATATGACGTTATAGACGTATATACCTTTCCCTCCGAGAAGTAGAGTTCGACAGGCCACGAATGTTGTCAAATATTGCATCCGAGAGGTTAGGTTGCCTTAGATAAGGATATACAACGTTATAGACGCATATAATGTTCCCACCGAGAAGTAGGGTCCGACACGCCTGGAAGTTTGTAGAATATTACATCCGAGATGTCAGGTTGCCTCCGGTTAGGATATATAACGTTATAGACGTATATACTGTTCCCTCCGAGAAGTAGGGTTCGACAGGCTAGGAATGTTGTCAAATATTGCATCCGAGATGTTAGGTTGCCTTAGATAAGGATATATAACGTAATAGACGCATATAATGTTACCACCGAGACGTAGGGACCGACATGCCTGGAATGTTGTCAAATGTTACATCCGAGATGTTAGGTTGCCTTAGGTTAGGATATATGACGTTATAGACGTATATACTGTTCCCTCCGAGAAGTAGGGTTCGACAGGCCAGGAATGTTGTCAAATATTGCATCCGAGATGTTAGGTTGCCTTAGATTAGGAAATATACCGTTATAGACGCATGTAATGTTACCACCGAGACGTAGGGACCGACACGCCTGGAATGTTGTCAAATGTTACATCCGAGATCTTAGGTTGCCTTAGGTTAGGATATATGATGTTATAGACGTATATACCTTTCCCTCCGAGAAGTAGAGTTCGACAGGCCACGAATGTTGTCAAATATTGCATCCGAGAGGTTAGGTTGCCTTAGATAAGGATATACAACGTTATAGACGCATATAATGTTCCCACCGAGAAGTAGGGTCCGACACGCCTGGAAGGTTGTAGAATATTACATCCGAGGTGTCAGGTTGCCTTAGGTTAGGATATATAACGTTATAGACGTATATACTGTTCCCTCCGAGAAGTAGGGTTCGACAGGCTAGGAATGTTGTCAAATATAGCATCCGAGATGTTAGGTTGCCTTAGATAAGGATATATAACGTTATAGACGAATATAATGTTACCACCGAGACGTAGGGTTCCAACACGCCTGGAATGTTGTCAAATGTTATATCCGAGATGTTAGGTTGCCTTAGGTTAGAATATATGACATTACAGACGTATATACTGTTCCCACCGAGAAGTAGGGTCCGACACGCCAGGAATGTTGTCAAATATTACATCCGAGATGTTAGGTGGCCTGAGGTTAGGATATATAACGTTATAGACGCATGTAATGTTCCCACCGAGAAGTAGGGACCGACACGTCTGGAATGTGGTAAAATGTTACATCCGAGATGTTAGGTTGCCTAAGATTAGGATATATACCGTTATAGACGCATGTAATGTTACCACCGAGAAGTAGGGTTCGACACGCCAGGAATGTTGTCAAATATTACATACGAGATGTTAGGTGGCCTTAGGTTAGGATATATAACGTTATAGACGCATGTAATGTTACCACCGAGACGTAGGGACCGACACGCCTGGAATGTGGTAAAATGTTACATCCGAGATGTTAGGTTGCCTAAGATTAGGATATATACCGTTATAGACGCATGTAATGTTACCACCGAGACGTAGGGACCGACACGCCTGGAATGTGGTAAAATGTTACATCCGAGATGTTAGGTTGCCTAAGATTAGGATATATACCGTTATAGACGCATGTAATGTTACCACCGAGAAGTAGGGACCGACATGCCTGGAATGTTGTCAAATGTTACATCCGAGATGTTAGGTTGCCTTAGGTTAGGATATATGACGTTATAGACGTATATACTGTTCCCTCCGAGAAGTAGGGTTCGACAGGCCAGGAATGTTGTCAAATATTGCATCCGAGATGTTGGGTTGCCTTAGATTAGGAAATATACCGTTATAGACGCATGTAAGGTTACCACCGAGACGTAGGGACCGACACGCCTGGAATGCAGTCAAATGTTACATCCGAGATGTTAGGTTGCCTTAGGTTAGGATATATGACGTTATAGACGTATATACTTTTCCCTCCGAGAAGTAGGGTTCGACAGGCCACGAATGTTGTCAAATATTGCATCCGAGATGTTAGGTTGCCTTAGATTAGGATATATACCGTTATAGACGTATATACTGTTCCCTCCGAGCAGTAGAGTTCGACAGGCCAGGAATGTTGTCAAATATTGCATCCGAGATGTTAGGTTGCCTTAGATTAGGATATGCAACGTTATAGACGCATGTAATGTTGCCACCGAGAAGTAGGGTCCGACACGCCTGGAAGGTTGTAGAATATTACATCCGAGATGTTAGGTTGCCTTAGGTTAGGATATATAACGTTATAGACGTACATACTCTTCCCTCCGACAAGTAGGGTTCGACAGGCCAGGAATGTTGTCAAATATTGCATCCGAGATGTTAGGTTGCCTTAGATTAGGAAATATACCGTTATAGACGCATGTAATGTTACCACCGAGACGTAGGGACCGACACGCCTGGAATGTTGTCAAATGTTACATCCGAGATCTTAGGTTGCCTTAGGTTAGGATATATGATGTTATAGACGTATATACTGTTCCCTCCGAGAAGTAGGGTTCGACAGGCTAGGAATGTTGTCAAATTTTGCATCCGAGATGTTAGATTGCCTTAGATTACGATATCGACCGTTATGGACGAATATAATATTCCCACCGAAAAGTATGTACCTACACGCCAGGAATATTGTATAATATTACGTCTGAGATAATAGGTTGCCTTAGATTAGGATATACAACGTTATAGACTCATATAATGTTCCCACCGAGAAGTAGGGTCCGACATGCCTGGAATGATGTAGAATATTACATCCGAGATGTCAGGTTGCCTCCGGTTAGGATATATAACGTTATAGACGTATATACTGTTCCCTCCGAGAAGTAGGGTTCGACAGGCTAGGAATGTTGTCAAATATTGCATCCGAGATGTTAGGTTGCCTTAGATAAGGATATATAACGTAATAGACGCATATAATGTTACCACCGAGACGTAGGGACCGACATGCCTGGAATGTTGTCAAATGTTACATCCGAGATGTTAGGTTGCCTTAGGTTAGGATATATGACGTTATAGACGTATATACTGTTCCCTCCGAGAAGTAGGGTTCGACAGGCCAGGAATGTTGTCAAATATTGCATCCGAGATGTTAGGTTGCCTTAGATTAGGAAATATACCGTTATAGACGCATGTAATGTTACCACCGAGACGTAGGGACCGACACGCCTGGAATGTTGTCAAATGTTACATCCGAGATCTTAGGTTGCCTTAGGTTAGGATATATGATGTTATAGACGTATATACCTTTCCCTCCGAGAAGTAGAGTTCGACAGGCCACGAATGTTGTCAAATATTGCATCCGAGAGGTTAGGTTGCCTTAGATAAGGATATACAACGTTATAGACGCATATAATGTTCCCACCGAGAAGTAGGGTCCGACACGCCTGGAAGGTTGTAGAATATTACATCCGAGGTGTCAGGTTGCCTTAGGTTAGGATATATAACGTTATAGACGTATATACTGTTCCCTCCGAGAAGTAGGGTTCGACAGGCTAGGAATGTTGTCAAATATAGCATCCGAGATGTTAGGTTGCCTTAGATAAGGATATATAACGTTATAGACGAATATAATGTTACCACCGAGACGTAGGGTTCCAACACGCCTGGAATGTTGTCAAATGTTATATCCGAGATGTTAGGTTGCCTTAGGTTAGAATATATGACATTACAGACGTATATACTGTTCCCACCGAGAAGTAGGGTCCGACACGCCAGGAATGTTGTCAAATATTACATCCGAGATGTTAGGTGGCCTGAGGTTAGGATATATAACGTTATAGACGCATGTAATGTTCCCACCGAGAAGTAGGGACCGACACGTCTGGAATGTGGTAAAATGTTACATCCGAGATGTTAGGTTGCCTAAGATTAGGATATATACCGTTATAGACGCATGTAATGTTACCACCGAGAAGTAGGGTTCGACACGCCAGGAATGTTGTCAAATATTACATACGAGATGTTAGGTGGCCTTAGGTTAGGATATATAACGTTATAGACGCATGTAATGTTACCACCGAGACGTAGGGACCGACAGGCCTGGAATGTTGTAAAATGTTACATCCAAGATGTTAGGTTGCCTAAGATTAGGATATATACCGCTATAGACGCATGTAATGTTACCACCGAGACGTAGGGACCGACACGCCAGGAATGTTGTCAAATATTACATACGAGATGTTAGGTGGCTTTGGTTAGGATATATAACGTTATAGACGCATGTAATGTTACCACCGAGACGTAGGGATCGACACGCCTGGAATGTGGTAAAATGTTACATCCGAGATGTTAGGTTGCCTAAGATTAGGATATATACCGTTATAGACGCATGTAATGTTACCACCGAGACGTAGGGACCGACACGCCCGGAATGTTATCAAATGTTACATCCGAGATGTTAGGTTGCCTAAGGTTAGGATATATAACGTTATAGACGTATATACTGTTCCCTCCGAGAAGTAGGGTTCGACAGGCTAGGAATGTTGTCAAATATTGCATCCGAGATGTTAGGTTGCCTTAGATAAGGATATATAACGTAACAGACGCATATAATGTTACCACCGAGACGTAGGGACCGACATGCCTGGAATGTTGTCAAATGTTACATCCGAGATGTTAGGTTGCCTTAGGTTAGGATATATGACGTTATAGACGTATATACTGTTCCCTCCAAGAAGTAGGGTTCGACAGGCCAGGAATGTTGTCAAATATTGCATCCGAGGTGTTAGGTTGCCTTAGATTAGGAAATATACCGTTATAGACGCATGTAATGTTACCACCGAGACGTAGGGACCGACACGCCTGGAATGTTGTCAAATGTTACATCCGAGATCTTAGGTTGCCTTAGGTTAGGATATATGACGTTATAGACGTATATACCTTTCCCTCCGAGAAGTAGAGTTCGACAGGCCACGAATGTTGTCAAATATTGCATCCGAGAGGTTAGGTTGCCTTAGATAAGGATATACAACGTTATAGACGCATATAATGTTCCCACCGAGAAGTAGGGTCCGACACGCCTGGAAGGTTGTAGAATATTACATCCGAGATGTCAGGTTGCCTTAGGTTAGGATATATAACGTTATAGACGTATATACTGTTCCCTCCGAGAAGTAGGGTTCGACAGGCTAGGAATGTTGTCAAATATAGCATCCGAGATGTTAGGTTGCCTTAGATAAGGATATATAACGTTATAGACGAATATAATGTTACCACCGAGACGTAGGGTTCCAACACGCCTGGAATGTTGTCAAATGTTATATCCGAGATGTTAGGTTGCCTTAGGTTAGAATATATGACATTACAGACGTATATACTGTTCCCACCGAGAAGTAGGGTCCGACACGCCAGGAATGTTGTCAAATATTACATCCGACATGTTAGGTTGCCTTAGGTTAGGATATATACCGTTATAGACGCATGTAATGTTACCACCGAGAAGTAGGGCCAGACAGGCCTGGAATGTTGTAAAATGTTACATCCGATATGTTAGGTTGCCTAAGATTAGGATATATACCGCTATAGACGCATGTAATGTTACCACCGAGACGTAGGGACCGACACGCCTGGAATGTGGTAAAATGTTACATCCGAGATGTTAGGTTGCCTAAGATTAGGATATATACCGTTATAGACGCATGTAAAGTTACCACCGAGAAGTAGGGACCGACAGGCCTGGAATGCTATCAAATTTTACATCCAATATGTTAGGTTGCCTTAGGTTAGGATATATGACGTTATAGACGTATATACTTTTCCCTCCGAGAAGTAGGGTTCGACAGGCCACGAATGTTGTCAAATATTGCATCCGAGATGTTAGGTTGCCTTAGATTAGGATATATACCGTTATAGACGTATATACTGTTCCCTCCGAGCAGTAGAGTTCGACAGGCCAGGAATGTTGTCAAATATTGCATCCGAGATGTTAGGTTGCCTAAGATTAGGATATGCAACGTTATAGACGCATATAATGTTCCCACCGAGAAGTAGGGTCCGACACGCCTGGAAGGTTGTAGAATATTACATCCGAGATGTTAGGTTGCCTTAGGTTAGGATATATAACGTTATAGACGTACATACCGTTCCCACCGAGAAGTAGGGTCCGACATGCCTGGAATGATGTAGAATATTACATCCGAGATGTCAGGTTGCCTCCGGTTAGGATATATAACATTATAGACGTATATACTGTTCCCTCCGAGAAGTAGGGTTCGACAGGCTAGGAATGTTGTCAAATATTGCATCCGAGATGTTAGGTTGCCTTAGATAAGGATATATAACGTAACAGACGCATATAATGTTACCACCGAGACGTAGGGACCGACATGCCTGGAATGTTGTCAAATGTTACATCCGAGATGTTAGGTTGCCTTAGGTTAGGATATATGACGTTATAGACGTATATACTGTTCCCTCCGAGAAGTAGGGTTCGACAGGCCAGGAATGTTGTCAAATATTGCATCCGAGATGTTAGGTTGCCTTAGATTAGGAAATATACCGTTATAGACGCATGTAATGTTACCACCGAGACGTAGGGACCGACACGCCTGGAATGTTGTCAAATGTTACATCCGAGATCTTAGGTTGCCTTAGGTTAGGATATATGACGTTATAGACGTATATACTTTTCCCTCCGAGAAGTAGGGTTCGACAGGCCACGAATGTTGTCAAATATTGCATCCGAGATGTTAGGTTGCCTTAGATTAGGATATATACCGTTATAGACGTATATACTGTTCCCTCCGAGCAGTAGAGTTCAACAGGCCAGGAATGTTGTCAAATATTGCATCCGAGATGTTAGGTTGCCTTAGATTAGGATATGCAACGTTATAGACGCATGTAATGTTGCCACCGAGAAGTAGGGTCCGACACGCCTGGAAGGTTGTAGAATATTACATCCGAGATGTTAGGTTGCCTTAGGTTAGGATATATAACGTTATAGACGTACATACTCTTCCCTCCGACAAGTAGGGTTCGACAGGCCAGGAATGTTGTCAAATATTGCATCCGAGATGTTAGGTTGCCTTAGATTAGGAAATATACCGTTATAGACGCATGTAATGTTACCACCGAGACGTAGGGACCGACACGCCTGGAATGTTGTCAAATGTTACATCCGAGATCTTAGGTTGCCTTAGGTTAGGATATATGATGTTATAGACGTATATACTGTTCCCTCCGAGAAGTAGGGTTCGACAGGCTAGGAATGTTGTCAAATTTTGCATCCGAGATGTTAGATTGCCTTAGATTACGATATCGACCGTTATGGACGAATATAATATTCCCACCGAAAAGTATGTACCTACACGCCAGGAATATTGTATAATATTACGTCTGAGATAATAGGTTGCCTTAGATTAGGATATACAACGTTATAGACTCATATAATGTTCCCACCGAGAAGTAGGGTCCGACATGCCTGGAATGATGTAGAATATTACATCCGAGATGTCAGGTTGCCTCCGGTTAGGATATATAACGTTATAGACGTATATACTGTTCCCTCCGAGAAGTAGGGTTCGACAGGCTAGGAATGTTGTCAAATATTGCATCCGAGATGTTAGGTTGCCTTAGATAAGGATATATAACGTAATAGACGCATATAATGTTACCACCGAGACGTAGGGACCGACATGCCTGGAATGTTGTCAAATGTTACATCCGAGATGTTAGGTTGCCTTAGGTTAGGATATATGACGTTATAGACGTATATACTGTTCCCTCCGAGAAGTAGGGTTCGACAGGCCAGGAATGTTGTCAAATATTGCATCCGAGATGTTAGGTTGCCTTAGATTAGGAAATATACCGTTATAGACGCATGTAATGTTACCACCGAGACGTAGGGACCGACACGCCTGGAATGTTGTCAAATGTTACATCCGAGATCTTAGGTTGCCTTAGGTTAGGATATATGATGTTATAGACGTATATACCTTTCCCTCCGAGAAGTAGAGTTCGACAGGCCACGAATGTTGTCAAATATTGCATCCGAGAGGTTAGGTTGCCTTAGATAAGGATATACAACGTTATAGACGCATATAATGTTCCCACCGAGAAGTAGGGTCCGACACGCCTGGAAGGTTGTAGAATATTACATCCGAGGTGTCAGGTTGCCTTAGGTTAGGATATATAACGTTATAGACGTATATACTGTTCCCTCCGAGAAGTAGGGTTCGACAGGCTAGGAATGTTGTCAAATATAGCATCCGAGATGTTAGGTTGCCTTAGATAAGGATATATAACGTTATAGACGAATATAATGTTACCACCGAGACGTAGGGTTCCAACACGCCTGGAATGTTGTCAAATGTTATATCCGAGATGTTAGGTTGCCTTAGGTTAGGATATATGACGTTACAGACGTATATACTGTTCCCTCCGAGATGTAGGGTTCTACAGGCCAGGAATGTTGTGAAATATTTCATCCGAGATGTTAGGTTGCCTTAGATTAGGATATGTGACGTTATAGACGTATAAGCTGTTCCCTCCGAGAAGTAGGGTTCGACAGGCCAGGAATGTTGTCAAATATTGCATCCGAGATGTTAGGTTGCCTAAGGTTAGGATATATAACGTTATAGACGCATGTAATGTTACCACCGAGACGTAGGGACCGACACGCCTGGAATGTGGTAAAATGTTACATCCGAGATGTTAGGTTGCCCAAGATTAGGATATATACCGTTATAGACGCAAGTAATGTTACCACCGAGACGTAGGGACCGACACGCCTGGAATGTGGTAAAATGTTGCATCCGAGATGTTAGGTTGCCTAAGATTAGGATATATACCGCTATAGACGCATGTAATGTTACCACCGAGACGTAGGGACCGACACGCCTGGAATGTGGTAAAATGTTACATCCGAGATGTTAGGTTGCCTAAGATTAGGATATATACCGCTATAGACGCATGTAATGTTACCACCTAGACGTAGGGACCGACACGCCAGGAATGTTGTCAAATATTACATACGAGATGTTAGGTGGCCTTAGGTTAGGATATATAACGTTATAGACGCATGTAATGTTACCACCGAGACGTAGGGACCGACACGCCTGGAATGTGGTAAAATGTTACATCCGAGATGTTAGGTTGCCTAAGATTAGGATATATACCGTTATAGACGCATGTAATGTTACCACCGAGACGTAGGGACCGACACGCCTGGAATGTTGTCAAATGTTACATCCGAGATGTTAGGTTGCCTTAGGCTAGGATATATGACGTTATAGATGTATATGCTGTTCCCTCCGAGAAGTAGGGTTCGACAGGCCAGGAATGTTGTCAAATATTGCATCCGAGATGTTAGGTTGCCTAAGGTTAGGATATATAACGTTATAGACGCATGTAATGTTACCACCGAGACGTAGGGACCGACACGCCTGGAATGTGGTAAAATGTTACATCCGAAATGTTAGGTTGCCTAAGATTAGGATATATACCGTTATAGACGCATATAATGTTACCACCGAGAAGTAGGGTCCGACACGCCTGGAAGGTTGTAGAATATTATATCCGAGATGTTAGGTTGCCTTAGGCTAGGATATATGACGTTATAGATGTATATGCTGTTCCCTCCGAGAAGTAGGGTTCGACAGGCCAGGAATGTTGTCAAATATTGCATCCGAGATGCTAGGTTGCCTTAGATTAGGATATGCAACGTTATAGACGCATATAATGTTCCCACCGAGGAGTAGGGTCCGACACGCCTGGAAGGTTGTAGAATATTACATCCGAGATGTTAGGTTGCCTTAGGTTAGGATATATAACGTTATAGACGTACATACTGTTCCCTCCGAGAAGTAGGGTTCGACAGGCCAGGAATGTTGTCAAATATTGCATCCGAGATGTTAGATTGCCTTAGATTACGATATCGACCGTTATGGACGCATATAATATTCCCACCGAAAAGTATGCACCGACACGCCAGGAATATTGTAAAATATTACGTCTGAGATAATAGGTTGCCTTAGATTAGGATATACAACCTTATAGACTCATATAATGTTCCCACCGAGAAGTAGGGTCCGACACGCCTGGAATGTTGTCAAATGTTACATCCGAGATGTTAGGTTGCCTTAGGTTAGGATATATGACGTTATAGACGTATATACTGTTCCCTCCGAGAAGTAGGGTTCGACAGGCCAGGAATGTTGTCAAATATTGCATCCGAGATGTTAGGTTGCCTTAGATTAGGAAATATACCGTTATAGACGCATGTAATGTTACCACCGAGACGTAGGGACCGACACGCCTGGAATGTTGTCAAATGTTACATCCGAGATCTTAGGTTGCCTTAGGTTAGGATATATGACGTTATAGACGTATATACCTTTCCCTCCGAGAAGTAGGGTTCGACAGGCTAGGAATGTTGTCAAATATAGCATCCGAGATGTTAGGTTGCCTTAGATAAGGATATATAACTTTATAGACGAATATAATGTTACCACCGAGACGTAGGGTTCCAACACGCCTGGAATGTTGTCAAATGTTATATCCGAGATTTTAGGTTGCCTTAGGTTAGAATATATGACATTACAGACGTATATACTGTTCCCACCGAGAAGTAGGGTCCGACACGCCAGGAATGTTGTCAAATATTACATCCGACATGTTAGGTTGCCTTAGGTTAGGATATATAACGTTATAGACGTATATACTGTTCCCTCCGAGAAGTAGGGTTCGATACGCCAGGAATCTTGTCAAATATTACATACGAGATGTTAGGTGGCCTTAGGTTAGGATATATAACGTTATAGACGCATGTAATGTTCCCACCGAGAAGTAGGGACCGACACGCCTGGAATGTGGTAAAATGTTACATCCGAGATGTTAGGTTGCCTAAGATTAGGATATATACCGTTATAGACGCATGTAATGTTACCACCGAGAAGTAGGGTTCGACACGCCAGGAATGTTGTCAAATATTACATACGAGATGTTAGGTGGCCTTAGGTTAGGATATATAACGTTATAGACGCATGTAATGTTACCACCGAGACGTAGGGACCGACAGGCCTGGAATGTTGTAAAATGTTACATTCGAGATGTTAGGTTGCCTAAGATTAGGATATATACCGCTATAGACGCATGTAATGTTACCACCGAGACGTAGGGACCGACACGCCAGGAATGTTGTCAAATATTACATACGAGATGTTAGGTGGCTTTGGTTAGGATATATAACGTTATAGACGCATGTAATGTTACCACCGAGACGTAGGGACCGACACGCCTGGAATGTGGTAAAATGTTACATCCGAGATGTTAGGTTGCCTAAGATTAGGATATATACCGTTATAGACGCATGTAATGTTACCACCGAGACGTAGGGACCGACACGCCCGGAATGCTATCAAATGTTACATCCGAGATGTTAGGTTGCCTAAGGCTAGGATATATGACGTTATAGATGTATATGCTGTTCCCTCCGAGAAGTAGGGTTCGACAGGCCAGGAATGTTGTCAAATATTGCATCTGAGATGTTAGGTTGCCTAAGGTTAGGATATATAACGTTATAGACGCATGTAATGTTACCACCGAGACGTAGGGACCGACACGCCTGGAATGTTGTCAAATGTTACATTCGAGATGTTAGGTTGTCTTAGGTTAGGATATATGACGTTACAGACGTATATACTGTTCCCTCCGAGATGTAGGGTTCGACAGGCCAGGAATGTTGTGAAATATTTCATCCGAGATGTTAGGTTGCCTTAGATTAGGATATATGACGTTATAGACGCATGTAATGTTACCACCGAGACGTAGGGACCGACACGCCTGGAATGTGGTAAAATGTTACATCCGAGATGTTAGGTTGCCTAAGATTAGGATATATACCGCTATAGACGCATGTAATGTTACCACCTAGACGTAGGGACCGACACGCCAGGAATGTTGTCAAATATTACATACGAGATGTTAGGTGGCCTTAGGTTAGGATATATAACGTTATAGACGCATGTAATGTTACCACCGAGACGTAGGGACCGACACGCCTGGAATGTGGTAAAATGTTACTTCCGAGATGTTAGGTTGCCTAAGATTAGGATATATACCGTTATAGACGCATGTAATGTTACCACCGAGACGTAGGGACCGACACGCCTGGAATGTTGTCAAATGTTACATCCGAGATGTTAGGTTGCCTTAGGCTAGGATATATGACGTTATAGATGTATATGCTGTTCCCTCCGAGAAGTAGGGTTCGACAGGCCAGGAATGTTGTCAAATATTGCATCCGAGATGTTAGGTTGCCTTAGATCAGGAAATATACCGTTATAGACGCATGTAATGTTACCACCGAGACGTAGGGTTCGACAGGCTAGGAATGTTGTCAAATATTGCATCGGAGATGTTAGGTTGCCTTAGATAAGGATATATAACGTTATAGACGCATATAATGTTACCACCGAGACGTAGGACCAACATGCCTGGAATGTTGTCAAATGTTACATCCGAGATGTTAGGTTGCCTTAGGTTAGGATATATAACGTTATAGACGTATATACTGTTCCCTCCGAGAAGTAGGGTTCGACAGGCCAGGAATGTTGTCAAATATTGCATCCGAGATGTTAGGTTGCCTTAGGTTAGGATATATAACGTTATAGACGCATATAATGTTACCACCGAGAAGTAGGGTCCGACACGCCTGGAAGGTTGTAGAATATTACATCCGAGATGTTAGTTTGCCTTAGGTTAGGGTATATAACGTTATAGACGTACATACTGTTCCCTCCGAGAAGTAGGGTTCGACAGGCAAGGAATGTTGTCAAATATTGCATCCGAGATGTTAGGTTGCCTTAGATTAGGATATGCAACGTTATAGACGCATATAATGTTACCACCGAGAAGTAGGCTCCGACACGCCTGGAACGTTGTAGAATATTGCATCCGAGATGTTAGATTGCCTTAGATTACGATATCGACCGTTATGGACGCATATAATATTCCCACCGAAAAGTATGCACCGACACGCGAGGAATATTGTAAAATATTACGTCTGACATAATAGGTTGCCTTAGATTAGGATATACAACGTTATAGACTCATATAATGTTCCCACCGAGAAGTAGGGTCCGACACGCCTTGAATGATGTTGAATATTACATCCGAGATGTCAGGTTGCCTTCGGTTAGGATATATAACGTTATAGACTTATATACTGTTCCCTCCGAGAAGTAGGGTTCGACAGGCCAGGAATGTTGTCAAATATTGCATCCGAGATGTTAGGTTGCCTTAGATTAGGATATATACCGCTATAGACGTATATACTGTTCCCTCCGAGATGTAGGGTTCGACAGGCCAGGAATGTTGTCAAATATTGCATCCGAGATGTTAGGTTGCCTTAGATTAGGATATACAACGTTATAGACGCATATAATGTTCCCACCGAGAAGTAGGGTCCAACACGCCTGGAATGTTGCAGAATAATATATCCGAGATGTCATGTTGCCTTAGGTTAGGATATATAACGTTATAGACGTATATAGTGTTCCCTCCGAGAAGTAGGGTTCGACAGGCCAGGAATGTTGTCAAATATTGCATCCGAGATGTTAGGTTGCCTTAGATAAGGATATATAACGATATAGACGCATATAATGTTACCACCGAGACGTAGGGACCGACATGCCTGGAATGTTGTCAAATGTTACATCCTAGATGTTAGGTTGCCTTAGGTTAGGATAAATAACTTTATAGACGTATATACTGTTCCCTCCGAGAAGTATTGTTCGACAGGCCAGGAATGTTGTCAAATTATGCATCCGAGATGTTAGGTTGCCTTAGGTTAGGATATATAACGTTATAGACGCATGTAACGTTACCACCGAGACGTAGGGACCGACACGCCTGGAATGTTGTCAAATCTTACATCCGAGATGTTAGGTTGCCTTAGGTTAGGATTTATGACGTTATAGACGTATATGCTGTTCCCTCCGAGAAGTAGGGTTCGACAGGCCAGGAATGTTGTCAAATATTGCATCCGAAATGTTAGGTTGCCTTAGGTTAGCATATATGACGTTATAGACGCACGTAATGTTACCAGCGAGACGTAGGGTTCCAACACGCCTGGAATGTTGTCAAATGTTATATCCGAGATGTTAGGTTGCGTTAGGTTAGGATATATAACGTTATAGACGTATATACTGTTCCCACCGAGAAGTAGGGTTCGACACGCCAGGAATGTTGTCAAATATTACATACGAGATGTTAGTTGGCCTTAGGTTAGGATATATAACGTTATAGACGCTGGTAATGTTACCACCGAGACGTAGGGACCGACACGCCTGGAATGTGGTAAAATGTTGCATCCGAGATGTTAGGTTGCCTAAGATTAGGATATATACCGTTATAGACGCATGTAATGTTACCACCGAGAAGTAGGGCCAGACAGGCCTGGAATGTTGTAAAATGTTACATCCGATATGTTAGGTTGCCTAAGATTAGGATATATACCGCTATAGACGCATGTAATGTTACCACCGAGACGTAGGGACCGACAGGCCTGGAATGTGGTAAAATGTTACATCCGAGATGTTAGGTTGCCTAAGATTAGGATATATACCGTTATAGACGCATGTAATGTTACCACCGAGACGTAGGGACCGACATGCCTGGAATGTTGTCAAATGTTACATCCGAGATGTTAGGTTGCCTTAGGTTAGGATATATGACGTTATAGACGTATATACTGTTCCCTCCGAGAAGTAGGGTTCGACAGGCCAGGAATATTGTAAAATATTACGTCTGAGATAATAGGTTGGCTTAGATTAGGATATACAATGTTATAGACTCATATAATGTTCCCACCGAGAAGTAGGGTCCGACACGCCTGGAATGATGTAGAATATTACATCCGAGATGTCAGGTTGCCTTCGGTTAGGATATATAACGTTATAGACGTATATACTGTTCCCTCCGACAAGTAGGGTTCGACAGGCTAGGAATGTTGTCAAATATTGCATCCGAGATGTTAGGTTGCCTTAGAATAGGATATATACCGTTATGGACGAATATAATATTCCCACCGAAAAGTATGTACCGACACGCCAGGAATATTGTATAATATTACGTCTGAGATAATAGGTTGCCTTAGATTAGGATATACAACGTTATAGACTCATATAATGTTCCCACCGAGAAGTAGGGTCCGACATGCCTGGAATGATGTAGAATATTACATCCGAGATGTCAGGTTGCCTCCGGTTAGGATATATAACGTTATAGACGTATATACTGTTCCCGCCGAGAAGTAGGGTTCGACAGGCTAGGAATGTTGTCAAATATTGCATCCGAGATGTTAGGTTGCCTTAGATAAGGATATATAACGTAATAGACGCATATAATGTTACCACCGAGACGTAGGGACCGACATGCCTGGAATGTTGTCAAATGTTACATCCGAGATGTTAGGTTGCCTTAGGTTAGGATATATGACGTTATACACGTATATACTGTTCCCTCCGAGAAGTAGTGTTCGACAGGCCAGGAATGTTGTCAAATATTGCATCCGAGATGCTAGGTTGCCTTAGATTAGGATATGCAACGTTATAGACGCATATAATGTTCCCACCGAGAAGTAGGGTCCGACACGCCTGGAAGGTTGTAGAATATTACATCCGAGATGTTAGGTTGCCTTAGGTTAGGATATATAACGTTATAGACGTACATACTGTTCCCTCCGAGAAGTAGGGTTCGACAGGCCAGGAATGTTGTCAAATATTGCATCCGAGATGTTAGATTGCCTTAGATTACGATATCGACCGTTATGGACGCATATAATATTCCCACCGAAAAGTATGCACCGACACGCCAGGAATATTGTAAAATATTACGTCTGAGATAATAGGTTGCCTTAGATTAGGATATACAACCTTATAGACTCATATAATGTTCCCACCGAGAAGTAGGGTCCGACACGCCTGGAATGATGTAGAATATTACATCCGAGATGTCAGGTTGCCTTAGGTTAGGATATATAACGTTATAGACGTATATACTGTTCAGTCCGAGAAGTAGGGTTCGACAGGCTAAGAATGTTGTCAAATATTGCATCCGAGGTGTTAGGTTGCCTTAGATAAGGATATATAACGTTATAGACGCATATAATGTTACCACCGAGACGTAGGGACCGACATGCCTGGAATGTTGTCAAATGTTACATCCGAGATGTTAGGTTGCCTTAGGTTAGGATATATGACGTTATAGACGTATATACTGTTCCCTCCGAGAAGTAGGGTTCGACAGGCCAGGAATGTTGTCAAATATTGCATCCGAGATGTTAGGTTGCCTTAGATCAGGAAATATACCGTTATAGACGCATGTAATGTTACCACCGAGACGTAGGGTTCGACAGGCTAGGAATGTTGTCAAATATTGCATCGGAGATGTTAGGTTGCCTTAGATAAGGATATATAACGTTATAGACGCATATAATGTTACCACCGAGACGTAGGACCAACATGCCTGGAATGTTGTCAAATGTTACATCCGAGATGTTAGGTTGCCTTAGGTTAGGATATATAACGTTATAGACGTATATACTGTTCCCTCCGAGAAGTAGGGTTCGACAGGCCAGGAATGTTGTCAAATATTGCATCCGGGATGTTAGGTTGCCTTAGGTTAGGATATATAACGTTATAGACGCATATAATGTTACCACCGAGAAGTAGGGTCCGACACGCCTGGAAGGTTGTAGAATATTACATCCGAGATGTTAGTTTGCCTTAGGTTAGGGTATATAACGTTATAGACGTACATACTGTTCCCTCCGAGAAGTAGGGTTCGACAGGCAAGGAATGTTGTCAAATATTGCATCCGAGATGTTAGGTTGCCTTAGATTAGGATATGCAACGTTATAGACGCATATAATGTTACCACCGAGAAGTAGGCTCCGACACGCCTGGAACGTTGTAGAATATTGCATCCGAGATGTTAGATTGCCTTAGATTACGATATCGACCGTTATGGACGCATATAATATTCCCACCGAAAAGTATGCACCGACACGCGAGGAATATTGTAAAATATTACGTCTGACATAATAGGTTGCCTTAGATTAGGATATACAACGTTATAGACTCATATAATGTTCCCACCGAGAAGTAGGGTCCGACACGCCTTGAATGATGTTGAATATTACATCCGAGATGTCAGGTTGCCTTCGGTTAGGATATATAACGTTATAGACTTATATACTGTTCCCTCCGAGAAGTAGGGTTCGACAGGCCAGGAATGTTGTCAAATATTGCATCCGAGATGTTAGGTTGCCTTAGATTAGGATATATACCGCTATAGACGTATATACTGTTCCCTCCGAGATGTAGGGTTCGACAGGCCAGGAATGTTGTCAAATATTGCATCCGAGATGTTAGGTTGCCTTAGATTAGGATATACAACGTTATAGACGCATATAATGTTCCCACCGAGAAGTAGGGTCCAACACGCCTGGAATGTTGCAGAATAATATATCCGAGATGTCATGTTGCCTTAGGTTAGGATATATAACGTTATAGACGTATATAGTGTTCCCTCCGAGAAGTAGGGTTCGACAGGCCAGGAATGTTGTCAAATATTGCATCCGAGATGTTAGGTTGCCTTAGATAAGGATATATAACGATATAGACGCATATAATGTTACCACCGAGACGTAGGGACCGACATGCCTGGAATGTTGTCAAATGTTACATCCTAGATGTTAGGTTGCCTTAGGTTAGGATAAATAACGTTATAGACGTATATACTGTTCCCTCCGAGAAGTATTGTTCGACAGGCCAGGAATGTTGTCAAATTATGCATCCGAGATGTTAGGTTGCCTTAGGTTAGGATATATAACGTTATAGACGCATGTAACGTTACCACCGAGACGTAGGGACCGACACGCCTGGAATGTTGTCAAATCTTACATCCGAGATGTTAGGTTGCCTTAGGTTAGGATTTATGACGTTATAGACGTATATGCTGTTCCCTCCGAGAAGTAGGGTTCGACAGGCCAGGAATGTTGTCAAATATTGCATCCGAAATGTTAGGTTGCCTTAGGTTAGCATATATGACGTTATAGACGCACGTAATGTTACCAGCGAGACGTAGGGTTCCAACACGCCTGGAATGTTGTCAAATGTTATATCCGAGATGTTAGGTTGCGTTAGGTTAGGATATATAACGTTATAGACGTATATACTGTTCCCACCGAGAAGTAGGGTTCGACACGCCAGGAATGTTGTCAAATATTACATACGAGATGTTAGTTGGCCTTAGGTTAGGATATATAACGTTATAGACGCTGGTAATGTTACCACCGAGACGTAGGGACCGACACGCCTGGAATGTGGTAAAATGTTGCATCCGAGATGTTAGGTTGCCTAAGATTAGGATATATACCGTTATAGACGCATGTAATGTTACCACCGAGAAGTAGGGCCAGACAGGCCTGGAATGTTGTAAAATGTTACATCCGATATGTTAGGTTGCCTAAGATTAGGATATATACCGCTATAGACGCATGTAATGTTACCACCGAGACGTAGGGACCGACACGCCTGGAATGTGGTAAAATGTTACATCCGAGATGTTAGGTTGCCTAAGATTAGGATATATACCGTTATAGACGCATGTAATGTTACCACCGAGACGTAGGGACCGACAATGACTCTGAGATAGCGCGTGTTACATCCGAGATGTTAGGTTGCCTTAGGTTAGGATATATGACGTTATAGACGTATATACTGTTCCCTCCGAGAAGTAGGGTTCGACAGGCCAGGAATATTGTAAAATATTACGTCTGAGATAATAGGTTGCCTTAGATTAGGATATACAATGTTATAGACTCATATAATGTTCCCACCGAGAAGTAGGGTCCGACACGCCTGGAATGATGTAGAATATTACATCCGAGATGTCAGGTTGCCTTCGGTTAGGATATATAACGTTATAGACGTATATACTGTTCCCTCCGACAAGTAGGGTTCGACAGGCTAGGAATGTTGTCAAATATTGCATCCGAGATGTTAGGTTGCCTTAGAATAGGATATATACCGTTATGGACGAATATAATATTCCCACCGAAAAGTATGTACCGACACGCCAGGAATATTGTATAATATTACGTCAGAGATAATAGGTTGCCTTAGTTTAGGATATACAACGTTATAGACTCATATAATGTTCCCACCGAGAAGTAGGGTCCGACATGCCTGGAATGATGTAGAATATTACATCCGAGATGTCAGGTTGCCTCCGGTTAGGATATATAACGTTATAGACGTATATACTGTTCCCGCCGAGAAGTAGGGTTCGACAGGCTAGGAATGTTGTCAAATATTGCATCCGAGATGTTAGGTTGCCTTAGATAAGGATATATAACGTAATAGACGCATATAATGTTACCACCGAGACGTAGGGACCGACATGCCTGGAATGTTGTCAAATGTTACATCCGAGATGTTAGGTTGCCTTAGGTTAGGATATATGACGTTATACACGTATATACTGTTCCCTCCGAGAAGTAGGGTTCGACAGGCCAGGAATGTTGTCAAATATTGCATCCGAGATGTTAGGTTGCCTTAGATTAGGATATATACCGCTATAGACGTATATACTGTTCCCTCCGAGATGTAGGGTTCGACAGGCCAGGAATGTTGTCAAATATTGCATCCGAGATGTTAGGTTGCCTTAGATTAGGATATACAACGTTATAGACGCATATAATGTTCCCACCGAGAAGTAGGGTCCAACACGCCTGGAATGTTGCAGAATAATATATCCGAGATGTCATGTTGCCTTAGGTTAGGATATATAACGTTATAGACGTATATAGTGTTCCCTCCGAGAAGTAGGGTTCGACAGGCCAGGAATGTTGTCAAATATTGCATCCGAGATGTTAGGTTGCCTTAGATAAGGATATATAACGATATAGACGCATATAATGTTACCACCGAGACGTAGGGACCGACATGCCTGGAATGTTGTCAAATGTTACATCCTAGATGTTAGGTTGCCTTAGGTTAGGATAAATAACGTTATAGACGTATATACTGTTCCCTCCGAGAAGTATTGTTCGACAGGCCAGGAATGTTGTCAAATTATGCATCCGAGATGTTAGGTTGCCTTAGGTTAGGATATATAACGTTATAGACGCACGTAATGTTACCAGCGAGACGTAGGGTTCCAACACGCCTGGAATGTTGTCAAATGTTATATCCGAGATGTTAGGTTGCCTTAGGTTAGGATATATAACGTTATAGACGTATATACTGTTCCCACCGAGAAGTAGGGTTCGACACGCCAGGAATGTTGTCAAATATTACATACGAGAAGTTAGTTGGGCTTAGGTTAGGATATATAACGTTATAGACGCATGTAATGTTACCACCGAGACGTAGGGACCGACACGCCTGGAATGTGGTAAAATGTTGCATCCGAGATGTTAGGTTGCCTAAGATTAGGATATATACCGTTATAGACGCATGTAATGTTACCACCGAGAAGTAGGGCCAGACAGGCCTGGAATGTTGTAAAATGTTACATCCGATATGTTAGGTTGCCTAAGATTCGGATATATACCGCTATAGACGCATGTAATGTTACCACCGAGACGTAGGGACCGACACGAATGGAATGTGGTAAAATGTTACATCCGAGATGTTAGGTTGCCTAAGATTAGGATATATACCGTTATAGACGCATGTAATGTTACCACCGAGACGTAGGGACCGACATGCCTGGAATGTTGTCAAATGTTACATCCGAGGTGTTAGGTTGCCTTAGGTTAGGATATATGACGTTATAGACGTATATACTGTTCCCTCCGAGAAGTAGGGTTCGACAGGCCAGGAATATTGTAAAATATTACGTCTGAGATAATAGGTTGCCTTAGATTAGGATATACAATGTTATAGACTCATATAATGTTCCCACCGAGAAGTGGGGTCCGACACGCCTGGAATGATGTAGAATATTACATCCGAGATGTCAGGTTGCCTTCGGTTAGGATATATAACGTTATAGACGTATATACTGTTCCCTCCGACAAGTAGGGTTCGACAGGCTAGGAATGTTGTCAAATATTGCATCCGAGATGTTAGGTTGCCTTAGATTAGGATATATACCGTTATGGACGAATATAATATTCCCACCGAAAAGTATGTACCGACACGCCAGGAATATTGTATAATATTACGTCTGAGATAATAGGTTGCCTTAGATTAGGATATACAACGTTATAGACTCATATAATGTTCCCACCGAGAAGTAGGGTCCGACATGCCTGGAATGATGTAGAATATTACATCCGAGATGTCAGGTTGCCTCCGGTTAGGATATATAACTTTATAGACGTATATACTGTTCCCGCCGAGAAGTAGGGTTCGACAGGCTAGGAATGTTGTCAAATATTGCATCCGAGATGTTAGGTTGCCTTAGATAAGGATATATAACGTAATAGACGCATATAATGTTACCACCGAGACGTAGGGACCGACATGCCTGGAATGTTGTCAAATGTTACATCCGAGATGTTAGGTTGCCTTAGGTTAGGATATATGACGTTATACACGTATATACTGTTCCCTCCGAGAAGTAGGGTTCGACAGGCCAGGAATGTTGTCAAATATTGCATCCGAGATGTTAGGTTGCCTTAGATTAGGAAATATACCGTTATAGACGCATGTAATGTTACCACCGAGACGTAGGGACCGACACGCCTGGAATGTTGTCAAATGTTACGTCCGAGATCTTAGGTTGCCTTAGGTTAGGATATATGACGTTATAGACGTATATACCTTTCCCTCCGAGAAGTAGAGTTCGACAGGCCACGAATGTTGTCAAATATTGCATCCGAGAGGTTAGGTTGCCTTAGATAAGGACATACAACGTTATAGACGCATATAATGTTCCCACCGAGAAGTAGGGTCCGACACGCCTGGAAGGTTGTAGAATATTACATCCGAGGTGTCAGGTTGCCTTAGGTTAGGATATATAACGTTATAGACGTATATACTGTTCCCTCCGAGAAGTAGGGTTCGACAGGCTAGGAATGTTGTCAAATATAGCATCCGAGATGTTAGGTTGCCTTAGATAAGGATATATAACGTTATAGACGAATATAATGTTACCACCGAGACGTAGGGTTCCAACACGCCTGGAATGTTGTCAAATGTTATATCCGAGATGTTAGGTTGCCTTAGGTTAGAATATATGACATTACAGACGTATATACTGTTCCCACCGAGAAGTAGGGTCCGACACGCCAGGAATGTTGTCAAATATTACATCCGACATGTTAGGTTGCCTTAGGTTAGGATATATAACGTTATAGACGTAAATACTGTTCCCTCCGAGAAGTAGGGTTCGATACGCCAGGAATCTTGTCAAATATTACATACGAGATGTTAGGTGGCCTTAGGTTAGGATATATAACGTTATAGACGCATGTAATGTTCCCACCGAGAAGTAGGGACCGACACGCCTGGAATGTGGTAAAATGTTACATCCGAGATGTTAGGTTGCCTAAGATTAGGATATATACCGTTATAGACGCATGTAATGTTACCACCGAGAAGTAGGGTTCGACACGCCAGGAATGTTGTCAAATATTACATACGAGATGTTAGGTGGCCTTAGGTTAGGATATATAACGTTATAGACGCATGTAATGTTACCACCGAGACGTAGGGACCGACAGGCCTGGAATGTTGTAAAATGTTACATCCGAGATGTTAGGTTGCCTAAGATTAGGATATATACCGCTATAGACGCATGTAATGTTACCAGCGAGACGTAGGGACCGACACGCCAGGAATGTTGTCAAATATTACATACGAGATGTTAGGTGGCTTTGGTTAGGATATATAACGTTATAGACGCATGTAATGTTACCACCGAGACGTAGGGACCGACACGCCTGGAATGTGGTAAAATGTTACATCCGAGATGTTAGGTTGCCTAAGATTAGGATATATACCGTTATAGACGCATGTAATGTTACCACCGAGACGTAGGGACCGACACGCCCGGAATGTTATCAAATGTTACATCCGAGATGTTAGGTTGCCTAAGGCTAGGATATATGACGTTATAGATGTATATGCTGTTCCCTCCGAGAAGTAGGGTTCGACAGGCCAGGAATGTTGTCAAATATTGCATCTGAGATGTTAGGTTGCCAAAGGTTAGGATATATAACGTTATAGACGCATGTAATGTTACCACCGAGACGTAGGGACCGACACGCCTGGAATGTTGTCAAATGTTACATTCGAGATGTTAGGTTGTCTTAGGTTAGGATATATGACGTTACAGACGTATATACTGTTCCCTCCGAGATGTAGGGTTCGACAGGCCAGGAATGTTGTGAAATATTTCATCCGAGATGTTAGGTTGCCTTAGATTAGGATATATAACGTTATAGATGTATATGCTGTTCCCTCCTAGAAGTAGGCTTCGACAGGCCAGGAATGTTGACAAATATTGCATCCGAGATGTTAGGTTGCCTAAGGTTAGGCTATATAACGTTATAGACGCATGTAATGTTACCACCGAGACGTAGGGACCGACACGCCTGGAATGTGGTAAAATGTTACATCCGAGATGTTAGGTTGCCTAAGATTAGGATATATACCGTTATAGACGCATGTAATGTTACCACCGAAACGTAGGGACCGACACGCCTGGAATGTGGTAAAATGTTACACCCGAGATGTTAGGTTGCCTAAGATTAGGATATATACCGTTATAGACGGATGTAATGTTACCACCGAGAAGTAGGGACCGACAGGCCTGGAATGTTGTAAAATGTTACATCCGATATGTTACGTTGCCTAAGATTAGGATATATACCGCTATAGACGCATGTAATGTTACCACCGAGACGTAGGGACCGACACGCCTGGAATGTTATCAAATGTTACATCCGAGATGTTAGGTTGCCTAAGGCTAGGATATATGACGTTATAGATGTATATGCTGTTCCCTCCGAGAAGTAGGGTTCGACAGGCCAGGAATATTGTCAAATATTGCATTCGAGATGTTAGGTTGCCTAAGGTTAGGATATATAACGTTATAGACGCATATAATGTTACCACCGAGAAGTAGGGTCCGACACGCCTGGAAGGTTGTAGAATATTACATCCGAGATGTTAGTTTGCCTTAGGTTAGGATATATAACGTTATAGACGTACATACTGTTCCCTCCGAGAAGTAGGGTTCGACAGGCAAGGAATGTTGTCAAATATTGCATCCGAGATGTTAGGTTGCCTTAGATTAGGATATGCAACGTTATAGACGCATATAATGTTACCACCGAGAAGTAGGCTCCGACACGCCTGGAACGTTGTAGAATATTGCATCCGAGATGTTAGATTGCCTTAGATTACGATATCGACCGTTATGGACGCATATAATATTCCCACCGAAAAGTATGCACCGACACGCGAGGAATATTGTAAAATATTACGTCTGAGATAATAGGTTGCCTTAGATTAGGATATACAACGTTATAGACTCATATAATGTTCCCACCGAGAAGTAGGGTCCGACACGCCTTGAATGATGTTGAATATTACATCCGAGATGTCAGGTTGCCTTCGGTTAGGATATATAAGGTTATAGACGTATATACTGTTCCCACCGAGAAGTAGGGTTCGACACGCCAGGAATGTTGTCAAATATTACATACGAGATGTTAGTTGGCCTTAGGTTAGGATATATAACGTTATAGACGCTGGTAATGTTACCACCGAGACGTAGGGACCGACACGCCTGGAATGTGGTAAAATGTTACATCCGAGATGTTAGGTTGCCTAAGATTAGGATATATACCGTTATAGACGCATGTAATGTTACCACCGAGACGTAGGGACCGACACGCCTGGAATGTTGTCTAATGTTACATCCGAGATGTTAGGTTGCCTTAGGCTAGGATATATGACGTTATAGATGTATATGCTGTTCCCTCCGAGAAGTAGGGTTCGACAGGCCAGGAATGTTGTCAAATATTGCATCCGAGATGTTAGGTTGCCTTAGGTAAGGATATACAACGTTATAGACGCATATAATGTTCCCACCGAGAAGTAGGGTCCGACACGCCTGGTATGTTGTAGAATAATATATCCGAGATGTCAGGTTGCCTTAGGTTAGGATATATAACGTTATAGACGTATATACTGTTCCCTCCGAGAAGTATTGTTCGACAGGCCAGGAATGTTGTCAAATATTGCATCCGAGATGTTAGGTTGCCTTAGGTTAGGGTATATAACGTTATAGACGCATGTAACGTTACCACCGAGACGTAGGGACCGACACGCCTGGAATGTTGTCAAATGTTACATCCGAGATGTTAGGTTGCCTTAGGTTAGGATATATGACGTTATAGACGTATATGCTGTTCCCTCCGAGATGTAGGGTTCGACAGGCCAGGAATGTTGTCAAATATTGCATCCGAGATGTTAGGTTGCCTTAGGTTAGCATATATAACGTTATAGACGCACGTAATGTTACCAGCGAGATGTCGGGTTCCACAGGCCAGGAATGTTGTCAAATATTGCATCCGAGATGCTAGGTTGCCTTAGATTAGGATATGCAACGTTATAGACGCATATAATGTTACCACCGAGAAGTAGGGTCCGACACGCCTGGAAGGTTGTAGAATATTACATCCGAGATGTTAGGTTGCCTTAGGTTAGGATATATAACGTTATAGACGTACATACTGTTCCCTTCCGAGAAGTAGGGTTCGACAGGCAAGGAATGTTGTCAAATATTGCATCCGAGATGTTAGGTTGCCTTAGATTAGGATATGCAACGTTATAGACGCATATAATGTTACCACCGAGAAGTAGGCTCCGACACGCCTGGAAGGTTGTAGAATATTGCATCCGAGATGTTAGATTGCCTTAGATTACGATATCGACCGTTATGGACGCATATAATATTCCCACCGAAAAGTATGCACCGACACGCGAGGAATATTGTAAAATATTACGTCTGAGATAATAGGTTGCCTTAGATTAGGATATACAACGTTATATACTCATATAATGTTCCCACCGAGAAGTAGGGTCCCACATGCCTTGAATGATGTTGAATATTACATCCGAGATGTTAGGTTGCCTTCGGTTAGGATATATAACGTTATAGACGCATGTAATGTTACCACCGAGACGTTGGGTTCGACAGGCTAGGAATGTTGTCAAATATTGCTACCGAGATGTTAGGTTGCCTTAGGTTAGGATATATAACGTTATAGACGTATATACTGTTCCCTCCGAGAAGTATTGTTCGACAGGCCAGGAATGTTGTCAAATATTGCATCCGAGATGTTAGGTTGCCTTAGGTTAGGATATATAACGTTATAGACGCATGTAATGTTACCACCGAGACGTAGGGACCGACACGCCTGGAATGCTGTCAAATGTTACATCCGGGATGTTAGGTTGTCTTAGGTTAGGCTATATGACGTTACAGACGTATATACTGTTCCCTCCGAGATGTCGGGTTCGACAGGCCAGGAATGTTGTCACATATTTCATCCGAGATGTTAGGTTGCCTTAGATTAGGATATATACCGTTATAGATGTATATACTGTTCCCTCCGAGCAGTCGGGTTCGACAGGCCAGGAATGTTGTCAAATATTGCATCCGAGATGTTAGGTTGCCTTAGGTTAGCATATATAACGTTATAGACGCACGTAATGTTACCAGCGAGACGTAGGGTTCCAACACGCCTGGAATGTTGTCAAATGTTATATCCGAGATGTTAGGTTGCCTTAGGTTAGGATATATAACGTTATAGACGTATATACTGTTCCCACCGAGAAGTAGGGTTCGACACGCCAGGAATGTTGTCAAATATTACATACGAGATGTTAGTTGGCCTTAGGTTAGGATATATAACGTTATAGACGCTGGTAATGTTACCACCGAGACGTAGGGACCGACACGCCTGGAATGTGGTCAAATGTTACATCCAAGATGTTAGGTTGCCTTAGGCTAGGATATATGACGTTATAGATGTATATGCTGTTCCCTCCGAGAAGTAGGGTTCGACAGGCTAAGAATGTTGTCAAATATTGCATCCGAGGTGTTAGGTTGCCTTAGATAAGGATATATAACGTTATAGACGCATATAATGTTACCACCGAGACGTAGGGACCGACATGCCTGGAATGTTGTCAAATGTTACATCCGAGTTGTTAGGTTGCCTTAGGTTAGGATATATGACGTTATAGACGTATATACTGTTCCCTCCGAGAAGTAGGGTTCGACAGGCCAGGAATGTTGTCAAATATTGCCTCCGAGATGTTAGGTTGCCTTAGATCAGGAAATATACCGTTATAGACGCATGTAATGTTACCACCGAGACGTAGGGTTCGACAGGCTAGGAATGTTGTCAAATATTGCATCGGAGATGTTAGGTTGCCTTAGATAAGGATATATAACGTTATAGACGCATATAACGTTACCACCGAGACGTAGGACCAACATGTCTGGAATGTTGTCAAATGTTACATTCGAGATGTTAGGTTGCCTTAGGTTAGGATATATAACGTTACAGACGTATATACTGTTCCCTCCGAGAAGTATTGTTCGACAGGCCAGGAATGTTGTCAAATATTGCATCCGAGATGTTAGGTTGCCTTAGGTTAGGATATATAACGTTATAGACGCATGTAACGTTACCACCGAGACGTAGGGACCGACACGCCTGGAATGTTGTCAAATGTTACATCCGAGATGTTAGGTTGCCTTAGGTTAGGATATATGACGTTATAAACGTATATGCTGTTCACTCCGAGAAGTAGGGTTCGACAGGCCAGGAATGTTGTCAAATATTGCATCCGAGATGTTAGGTTGCCTTAGGTTAGCATATATAACGTTATAGACGCACGTAATGTTACCAGCGAGACGTAGGGTTCCAACACTCCTGGAATGTTGTCAAATGTTATATCCGAGATGTTAGGTTGCCTTAGGTTAGGATGTATAACGTTATAGACGTATATACTGTTCCCACCGAGTCGTAGGGACCGACACGCCTGGAATGTGGTAAAATGTTACATCCGAGATGTTAGGTTGCCTAAGATTAGGATATATACCGTTATAGACGCATGTAATGTTACCACCGAGACGTAGGGACCGACACGCCTGGAATGTTGTCAAATGTTACATCCGAGATGTTAGGTTGCCTTAGGCTAGGATATATGACGTTATAGATGTATATGCTGTTCCCTCCGAGATGTAGGTTTCGACAGGCCAGGAATGTTGTCAAATATTGCATCCGAGATATTAGGTTGCCTTAGGTTAGGATATATAACGTTATAGACGCATGTAATGTTACCACCGAGACGTAGGGACCGACACGCCTGGAATGCTGTCAAATGTTACATCCGGGATGTTAGGTTGTCTTAGGTTAGGATATATGACGTTACAGACGTATATACTGTTCCTTCCGAGATGTCGGGTTCGACAGGCCAGGAATGTTGTCACATATTTCATCCGAGATGTTAGGTTGCCTTAGATTAGGATATATACCGTTATAGATGTATATACTGTTCCCTCCGAGCAGTAGGGTTCGACAGGCCAGGAATGTTGTCAAATATTGCATCCGAGATGTTAGGTTGCCTTAGGTTAGCATATATAACGTTATAGACGCACGTAATGTTACCAGCGAGACGTAGGGTTCCAACACGCCTGGAATGTTGTCAAATGTTATATCCGAGATGTTAGGTTGCCTTAGGTTAGGATATATAACGTTATAGACCTATATACTGTTCCCACCGAGAAGTAGGGTTCGACACGTCAGGAATGTTGTCAAATATTACATACGAGATGTTAGTTGGCCTTAGGTTAGGATATATAACGTTATAGATGCATATAATGTTACCACCGAGACGTGGGGACCGACATGCCTGGAATGTTGTCAAATGTTACATCCGAGATGTTAGGTTGCCTTAGGTTAGGATATATGACGTTGTAGACGTATATACTGTTCCCTCCGAGAAGTAGGGTTCGACAGGCCAGGAATGTTGTCAAATATTGCATCCGAGATGTTAGGTTGCCTTAGATAAGGATATATAACGTTATAGACGCATATAATGTTACCACCGAGACGTAGGGACCGACATGCCTGGAATGTTGTCAAATGTTACATCCGACATGTTAGGTTGCCTTAGGTTAGGATATATGACGTTATAGACGCATATACTGTTCCCTCCGAGAAGTAGGGTTCGACAGGCCAGGAATGTTGTCAAATATTGCATCCGAGATGTTAGGTTGCCTTAGGTTAAGAGATATAACGTTCTAGACGCATGTAACGTTACCACCGAGACGTAGGGACCGACACGCCTGGAATGTTGTCAAATGTTACATCCGAGATGTTAGGTTGCCTTAGGTTAGGATATATGACGTTATAAACGTATATGCTGTTCACTCCGAGAAGTAGGGTTCGACAGGCCAGGAATGTTGTCAAATATTGCATCCGAGATGTTAGGTTGCCTTAGGTTAGCATATATAACGTTATAGACGCACGTAATGTTACCAGCGAGACGTAGGGTTCCAACACTCCTGGAATGTTGTCAAATGTTATATCCGAGATGTTAGGTTGCCTTAGGTTAGGATATATAACGTTATAGACGTATATACTGTTCCCACCGAGTCGTAGGGACCGACACGCCTGGAATGTGGTAAAATGTTACATCCGAGATGTTAGGTTGCCTAAGATTAGGATATATACCGTTATAGACGCATGTAATGTTACCACCGAGACGTAGGGACCGACACGCCTGGAATGTTGTCAAATGTTACATCCGAGATGTTAGGTTGCCTTAGGCTAGGATATATGACGTTATAGATGTATATGCTGTTCCCTCCGAGATGTAGGTTTCGACAGGCCAGGAATGTTGTCAAATATTGCATCCGAGATATTAGGTTGCCTTAGGTTAGGATATATAACGTTATAGACGCATGTAATGTTACCACCGAGACGTAGGGACCGACACGCCTGGAATGCTGTCAAATGTTACATCCGGGATGTTAGGTTGTCTTAGGTTAGGATATATGACGTTACAGACGTATATACTGTTCCTTCCGAGATGTCGGGTTCGACAGGCCAGGAATGTTGTCACATATTTCATCCGAGATGTTAGGTTGCCTTAGATTAGGATATATACCGTTATAGATGTATATACTGTTCCCTCCGAGCAGTAGGGTTCGACAGGCCAGGAATGTTGTCAAATATTGCATCCGAGATGTTAGGTTGCCTTAGGTTAGCATATATAACGTTATAGACGCACGTAATGTTACCAGCGAGACGTAGGGTTCCAACACGCCTGGAATGTTGTCAAATGTTATATCCGAGATGTTAGGTTGCCTTAGGTTAGGATATATAACGTTATAGACGTATATACTGTTCCCACCGAGAAGTAGGGTTCGACACGTCAGGAATGTTGTCAAATATTACATACGAGATGTTAGTTGGCCTTAGGTTAGGATATATAACGTTATAGATGCATATAATGTTACCACCGAGACGTGGGGACCGACATGCCTGGAATGTTGTCAAATGTTACATCCGAGATGTTAGGTTGCCTTAGGTTAGGATATATGACGTTGTAGACGTATATACTGTTCCCTCCGAGAAGTAGGGTTCGACAGGCCAGGAATGTTGTCAAATATTGCATCCGAGATGTTAGGTTGCCTTAGGTTAAGAGATATAACGTTCTAGACGCATGTAACGTTACCACCGAGACGTAGGGACCGACACGCCTGGAATGTTGTCAAATGTTACATCCGAGATGTTAGGTTGCCTTAGGTTAGGATTTATGACGTTATAGACGTATATGCTGTTCCCTCCGAGAAGTAGGGTCCGACACGCCTGGAATGATGTAGAATATTACATCCGAGATGTCAGGTTGCCTTAGGTTAGGATATATAACGTTATAGACGTATATACTGTTCCCTCCGAGAAGTAGGGTTCGACAGGCTAGGAATGTTGTCAAATACTGCATCCGAGATGTTAGGTTGCCTTAGATAAGGATATATAACGTTATAGACGCATATAATGTTACCACCGAGACGTAGGACCAACATGCCTGGAATGTTGTCAAATGTTACATCCGAGATATTAGGTTGCCTTAGGTTAGGATATATAACGTTATAGACGTATATACTGTTCCCTCCGAGAAGTATTGTTCGGCAGGCCAGGAATGTTGTCAAATATTGCATCCGAGATGTTATGTTGCCTTAGGTTAGGATTTATATTGTTATAGACGCATGTAACTTTACCACCGAGACGTAGGGACCGACACGCCTGGAATGTTGTCAAATGTTACATCCGAGATGTTAGGTTGCCTTAGGTTAGGATATATGACGTTATAGATGTATATGCTGTTCACTCCGAGAAGTAGGGTTCGACAGGCCAGGAATGTTGTCAAATATTGCATCCGAGATATTAGGTTGCCTTAGGTTAGGATATATAACGTTATAGACGCATGTAATGTTACCACCGAGACGTAGGGACCGACACGCCTGGAATGTTGTCAAATGTTACATCCGAGATGTTAGGTTGTCTTAGGTTAGGATATATGACGTTATAGACGTACATACTGTTCCCTCCGAGAAGTAGGGTTCGACAGGCAAGGAATGTTGTCAAATATTGCATCCGAGATGTTAGATTGCCTTAGATTACGATATCGACCGTTATGGACGCATATAATATTCCCACCGAAAAGTATGCACAGACACGCGAGGAATATTGTAAAATATTACGTCTGAGATAATAGGTTGCCTTAGATTAGGATATACAACGTTATAGACTCATATAATGTTCCCACCAAGAAGTAGGGTCCGACACGCCTTGAATGATGTAGAATATTACATCCGAGATGTCAGGTTGCCTTCGGTTAGGATATATGACTTTGTAGACGTATATACTGTTCCCTCCGAGAAGTAGGGTGCGACAGGCCAGGAATGTTGTCAAATATTGCATTCGAGATGTTATGTTGCCTTAGGTTAGGATTTATATTGTTATAGACGCATGTAACTTTACCACCGAGACGTAGGGACCGACACGCCTGGAATGTTGTCAAATGTTACATCCGAGATGTTAGGTTGCCTTAGGTTAGGATATATGACGTTATAGACGTATATGCTGTTCACTCCGAGAAGTAGGGTTCGACAGGCCAGGAATGTTGTCAAATATTGCATCCGAGATATTAGGTTGCCTTAGGTTAGGATATATAACGTTATAGACGCATGTAATGTTACCACCGAGACGTAGGGACCGACACGCCTGGAATGTTGTCAAATGTTACATCCGAGATGTTAGGTTGTCTTAGGTTAGGATATATGACGTTATAGACGTACATACTGTTCCCTCCGAGAAGTAGGGTTCGACAGGCAAGGAATGTTGTCAAATATTGCATCCGAGATGTTAGATTGCCTTAGATTACGATATCGACCGTTATGGACGCATATAATATTCCCACCGAAAAGTATGCACAGACACGCGAGGAATATTGTAAAATATTACGTCTGAGATAATAGGTTGCCTTAGATTAGGATATACAACGTTATAGACTCATATAATGTTCCCACCAAGAAGTAGGGTCCGACACGCCTTGAATGATGTAGAATATTACATCCGAGATGTCAGGTTGCCTTCGGTTAGGATATATGACTTTGTAGACGTATATACTGTTCCCTCCGAGAAGTAGGGTGCGACAGGCCAGGAATGTTGTCAAATATTGCATTCGAGATGCCGGGCACGGAACGGTGATCGTGCACACCGTTGGGGAGTGGCGACCCCACCCTCCGAAGCTGAAGAGTGGTCGGTCTAGTCAGCCGTCAGACAGGAACGGTGAGTGATGGTGAAAAATTCAGTAGAAGTGGGCACTCAGTGACCTGATAAACTCATCCTGTCGACGCAAGCAGGCAACTAGCCCCTGGCATCGGTGCCCCGAGTGTCTAGTGAGACCTCGAGCACCAAGAACTCGAGAATTGCGTAGGGGATTCGTCTTGTCAGCTAGACGAGGCCCCACAAGAAACGTAATTAACGAGCTCGCCTAGATGCCAGTTAAGGGGCAGTTTGCCGACTTCCGGCCGATCACTCCTCATGGTATTTGCACGACTATGGCCTGGCTCGTATTTGGCTAAGGCTGGGAGACCAGTCTCCCCTCGAGTCTCGAAAAGGGCAAAAATGCCCTAGTCTAAACAATCAGGTGGCCGACCCACGGATCGGTCATCGCATGGGTCCCAGTCGACCAACCGAGCGTATCGAACGCTCGGACGGTCGACCAGTGGATACCCTATTTCGAAGTCGAGACTCCGCACATCGTCCAAGGACGACTTACCTCTATTACCCGGAAACTCGTTCAGCATACCAGCTCAACGAGTTCCCACCTACCGTGTGCCGTCCGCAGTGCTCACTGCGGAACTCAGGTGCACCCCGGCAGGGCAGCGTCGGTGCGCGCTGTTGGGGAGTAACGACCCCACCTTCCCGATTCGTGGAAAAGCACCAAGAGGCAGAGCGGCGTGCGATGCGCGCCGATGGGGAGTGACGACCCCACCTTCACTCCACGTATGAAGCATCACCCTCGAATTTCATGGCCCTCGCGTGAGCCTCCCGGTGTTTTGCACCAGGAGACCGCGGCCCAGGCAGGGCAGCGCCGGTGCGCGCTGCTGGGGAGTAACGACCCCACCTTCCCGATTCGTGAGAGAGCACCAAGAGGCAGAGCGGCGTGCGATGCGCGCCGATGGGGAGTGACGACCCCACCTTCACTCCACGTATGAAGCATCACCCTCGAAATTTATGGCTCTCGCGTGAGTCTCCCGGTGTTTTGCACCAGGAGACCGCGGCCCCGGCAGGGCAGCGCCGGTGCGCGCTGTTGGGGAGTAACGACCCCACCGTCCCGATACGTGAGAAAGCACCAAGAGGCAGAGCGGCGTGTGATGCGCGCCGATGGGGAGTGACGACCCCACCTTCACTCCATGTATGAAGCATCACCCCCCCTAATTTCGCAAATTTCATGATGGCTTCATTCGATCCTAAATACTCCGGAGGTAAAATAGCCCTCCATTCGGATCTCCGGGTGAGGGCAGGATCGGGAGGAGTCATCGTGGCGATGAATAGGTCAAGGCGGGCGAACATCCTTCGGCCCGAGACCTCGCCCCCAGGTGTTGGCCCCATTGTCGAGCAACGAAGCCGCCCGGTAACGCGCTCGATGACGGCCGCTCCTCGGCATCATCGCCAAGCCGCGACCGGGTGTGCTTCTGCTCACACGACTCTGGCGCGGCCTCTAGGTACCAGCCTTCGCGCTGTCCAGATACGAATCACGAAATGCGACGCGAGACTCAGGTCGGACCCGGTATCTCCGGCTGAGTCTGTGATAGGAACAAAAATAAAATCAAGCGATAGCTCCGCGAACCCTCCCTCCGCGACCGCGTCCCCCCACAACCCCACCGCGTCCGCGTCCACGTCCGCGACCGTACCGACGTCGTCGACGACGTCACCGTCCGTAATCGAGACCACGGGTATTAGGATACTGCAGCTGAACATGCAACATTCAGCTACAGTTGCAGGCGAGGTGCGTCAGCTCGTAGCCTCGAAGCACTTAGACGTCCTGCTGTTGCAGGAACCATACGTCAGTTCTTCGGGCACGAGCCACACCGTTAGTGGACTAGGGATCGGGGCGAGGGTGGCGGCCGTCAGTTCACAATTCCCGTGGGCTGCGGTTGCCGTGTGCAACCCTCGCTTCGAGATGGTTTTTGTCTCGCAGCTAAGCACGGAACACTGTGTGTGTGCAGAAGTGCTAGCGCCCGGCTTCTCGATATACGTCGCATCATGCTATTTCCAGTATAGCGACGAAATCGAGGAGCACCTCAGACACCTCGAGATGGTGTTTCAGTCTCTGAGGGGGAAGAGACTCATAGTGTCGGTAGATGCCAACGCTTGGTCGTCACTCTGGGGGCCACAGAGAACAGACGAAAGAGGTGCGAGGTTCGAAGCGCTCATCCGATCGTTTGGCATGGAAGTTGTGAATGACGCTCGGCAGCCGCCCACCTATTGGTCGACGAGGGGTGAGTCTTTCATCGATGTAACCCTGGCGTCGCCATCCATGCTCCCTTTCGTCAGGGGCTGGAAGGTAAGGTGCGGTTGGGCCAATAGCGATCACAACGCCATAGATATCGGGCTGAGGGTACCGAGAGCCAAAGCGGCGGATCGGGGTGGTGCGAGCACTCGGTTCGACACTCGTCGGGCCGATTGGGAGCGCTACTGCGGTCGCCTAGCCGACCTATCTAGATCGAGGCTTGAGGCCCTCCGGCTCGACTCTATGGAAGACGTCGAAAAGATGGCGGAAACGCTCACAGGCGTCATTACTGACGCCTGCGCCGCGTCGATGCCACGTAAACGCGTATTTAGAAAGTCCAACCCGTGGTGGACTCGCGAATTAACTAAAAAGAAAAAGCGCGTATATCGTCTACGTCGTGCCTTCCAGAGGGAAAGAGACGAAGCCGCCCGCCGGGAAAAACTACTAGAGTACCGTTCTTCTTTGCGGGAATACAGTAGGACGGTGAAGCGGACGAAGCTCGAAAGCTGGCGACGATTTGTTACGTCGAACGGAAACTCGGGGCCCTGGAGCACCGTATACAAGTACCAGGCGAAGAAACTCCGAGTTGAGAGAGTTCTCAGCACTCTCCGGCGTGGTAGTGAAGTAACATCGAATTGCCGCGAAACAGCCAGCTTGCTCTTGGAGGCACACGTTCCCGACGACCGGGAAGAAGAAGACACGCCGGATCAACGTGTCATTAGGGAAGGCGCACGCATCGCGCCCGGTACTCCCGACGCTGCCCCCATCACGGAGGCAGAGGTCGTGGGTACCGTTCGAACATTCAAAAATAATAAAGCGCCAGGGCCGGACCACGTCGAGGTCCGCGCGCTGAAAACCGCAGTTAAAATCATTCCCGGCCAAATTACGCGGCTTTTTAATGGATGCCTTCAATGGGGCGTCTTTCCCTTCGTCTGGAAGGAGGGCTCTCTACGAGTACTCCTTAAGGAAGGGAAAGACGAGAAGGATCCAAAATCCTACCGTCCGATCTGCCTCCTCTCAGTGATAGGTAAACTTTTCGAAAAGCTTCTCAAGAAGCGCCTCTATCAGACGTCGTTGGCGCCTGGAAAAGTGTCCGACCGGCAATTCGGGTTCACGCCCGGAAAGTCGACGGAGGACGCTATCGTGGAGTTGCGCCGCCTGGTCGATGCCTCGCAGGATCGATACGTGGCGGCAATGCTCTTCGACATCTCCGGGGCCTTCGACAACGTCTGGTGGCCCCTAGTTTTGAAGTCCCTTAGAGAGCGAGACTGCCCTCGGAATGTTTTCGGAGTAATTTCTAATTACTTCGACGGCCGACGGGTTAAGATCTCGATAGCTTCCGAACAGGTTTCGAAGCAGGCGACGAGGGGGTGTCCGCAAGGCTCCGTACTCGGTCCCGCCTGCTGGAACCTCATGTTCGACGATCTCCTGCGGTCACTTCAGACCACAGTCGAGAATAGGTTTATCGCTTATGCGGACGATCTTCTCGTCCTAATAAGCGGAAATAGTAGGCGTGACCTCGAGACCCAAGGTCAACAGGTCGCGAACCAAATACTTAGGTGGTGTAGCTCGGCCAAACTCGAAATCTCGGCCACAAAGACGGAGGCAATTGTCCTCAAGAGTGGCTGGATCGAGCGGCAAATTTTAGGTCGAAGAGGAGGCGCCCGTCCCGATAGAAAACGCAAGGCCGTTCGGCCTTCGAAAGCCGACCTTGCCGGTAGACCACCGACCATCCGTATAGGAGACGCGAAGATAAAATTTAGACCCGCGGTTAAGTACCTAGGCGTCACGTTCGATAAAGGAATGCGCGTCCGAACGCATTGCCAGAAAATAAGCGACAAGGTCGGGTCGCTGTTCGCGAGATTAAGTAGGCTGGCGAGGAGTAGTTGGGGGCTTCGCTTCGACTCCCTAGCCGGGATATACAGGGGAGCATTCGTCCCGAAAGTGGCATACGCCTCAGCGGGATGGGCCGACCTGTGCTCGGAGAGGGAGTGGAGGGTGCTCAGGTCCGCGCAGCGCCGCGCTTTGATCGCGGTAACCGGCGCGTATCGCCGGATATCGTGGGAAAGTGCGTGCGTGGTGGCCGGCGCGGCTCCCATCGATATCGTCGTCCAGCAAAATAGGGCCCTCTACAATCTTCGTAGAGGAAAAGACGCCAGGTTAGGGAACGCCGTCATCCCAAGCGATGCGGATGACGGCAAACAACGCGTGAAGGAAGAGGCGACGAATGTGTGGCAAGCCTTGTGGACATCTTCCCCCAAGGGCCGCACAACATTCGTATTCTTCAAGGACGTCCGGGAGAGGTTGGCTGCCGGCTGGCTGAAGCCGAATCACTACACCACGCAGGTGCTGTCGGGTCACGGCAACTTCATGGCTCGTCTCTTGACGTACGCCGTTGCCGATGATGCGACGTGCGTCTGCGGTAGTGCGGTGGACACGGTAGGCCACTTCCTCCTGGAGTGTCCTATCTTCGAACCGCAGAGGGAAGCTCTGCGGACCTTCGTTCCTGCGGGTGAGTGGAGTTGGCCGGAGGCGGCACCGCATCTGGTGTCGTCACCAGAGGCCTTCTCCACGCTCGCCGATTTCAGCAGAGAATCGCTCTGGCTGAAAGGTTTCCTGGAGTAGGCTTGCTCCATCCGTTCCGAAATTTTCCCTCCCTCGTTCTTGGGGACGGCTCACCCCGGCGTTGTCGGAGCGCCGGGGCAAGGCGGAGCAGCGCTGCACATCTTCGCAGCTAACTGTCTCCGTCGAGCCCTCCTCCTCCTCCGCGAATTTTAAACTTATGTACTAATCATGTGTGTTTCTCCCTACAGGATCAGAGCGAGCATGCACGCGAGCATGCGGTGGGCCCGCCTCCCCGAGGTTCCCCGTGGATGCCCCTGCGGCCGAACGAGACTTAGTCTCGGTCGAGCGTCGGGGTAACTGAAGGGCCCACACCGCGGGAAAACGATCGCCGCGGCGCTGCTGGGTTTTTCCTCTCCCGTTCCAGAGGACTGGTTCGCGTTGGGAAGTCGATGGGAAAATGTTGCGTATGCCCTTAAGGCGAGGTAGCAGACTCGTGCCCCTTCCAGGGGCCGGGTTCAGAGTATTGCATTCGAGATGTTACGTTGCCTTAGATTAGGATATTTACCGTTATAGATGTATATACTGTTCCCTCCGAGCAGTAGGGTTCGACAGGCCAGGAATGTTGTCAAATATTGCATCCGAGATGTTAGGTTGCCTTAGGTTAGCATATATAACGTTATAGACGCACGTAATGTTACCAGCGAGACGTAGGGTTCCAACACGCCTGGAATGTTGTCAAATGTTATATCCGAGATGTTAGGTTGCCTTAGGTTAGGATATATAACGTTATAGACGTATATACTGTTCCCACCGAGAAGTAGGGTTCGACACGCCAGGAATGTTGTCAAATATTACATACGAGAAGTTAGTTGGGCTTAGGTTAGGATATATAACGTTATAGACGCATGTAATGTTACCACCGAGACGTAGGGACCGACACGCCTGAAATGTGGTAAAATGTTACATCCGAGATGTTAGGTTGCCTAAGATTTGGATATATACCGTTATAGACGCATGTAATGTTACCACCGAGACGTAGGGACCGACACGCCTGGAATGTTGTCAAATGTTACATCCGAGATGTTACGTTGCCTTAGGCTAGGATATATGACGTTATAGATGTATATGCTGTTCCCACCGAGAAGTAGGGTTCGACACGTCAGGAATGTTGTCAAATATTACATACGAGATGTTAGTTGGCCTTAGGTTAGGATATATAACGTTATAGACGCATGTAATGTTACCACCGAGACGTAGGGACCGACACGCCTGGAATGCTGTCAAATGTTACATCCGGGATGTTAGGTTGCCTTAGGTTAGGATATATAACGTTATAGACGTATATACTGTTCCCACCGAGAAGTAGGTTTCGACACGACAGGAATGTTGTCAAATATTACATACGAAATGTTAGTTGGGCTTAGGTTAGGATATATAACGTTATAGACGCATGTAATGTTACCACCGAGACGTAGAGACCGACACGCCTGGAATGTGGTAAAATGTTACATCCGAGATGTTAGGTTGCCTAAGATTAGTATATATACCGTTATAGACGCATGTAATGTTACCACCGAGACGTAGGGACCGACACGCCTGGAATGTTGTCAAATGTTACATCCGAGATGTTAGGTTGCCTTAGGCTAGGATATATGACGTTATAGATGTATATGCTGTTCCCTCCGAGAAGTAGGGTTCGACAGGCCAGGAATGTTGTCAAATATTGCATCCGAGATGTTAGGTTGCCTTAGGTTAGGATATACAACGTTATAGACGCATATAATGTTCTCACCGAGAAGTAGGGTCCGACACGCCTGGAATGTTGTAGAATAATATATCCGAGATGTCAGGTTGCCTTAGGTTAGGATATATAACGTTATAAACGTATATACTGTTCCCTCCGAGAAGTAGGGTTCGACAGGCCAGGAATGTTGTCAAATATTGCATCCGAGATGTTAGGTTGCCTTAGGTTAGGATATATAACGTTATAGACGCATGTAATATTACCACCGAGACGTAGGGACCGACACGCCTGGAATGTTGTCAAATGTTACATCCGAGATGTTAGGTTGCCTTAGGTTAGGATATGTGACGTTATAGACGTATATACTGTTCCCTCCGAGAAGTAGGGTTCGACAGGCCAGGAATGTTGTAAAATATTGCATCCGAGATGTTAGGTTGCCTTAGATCAGGAAATATACCGTTATAGACGCATGTAATGTTACCACCGAGACGTAGGGTTCGACAGGCTAGGAATGTTGTCAAATATTGCATCCGAGATGTTAGGTTGCCTTAGATAAGGATATATAACGTTATAGACGCATATAGTGTTACCACCGAGACGTAGGACCAACATGTCTGGAATGTTGTCACATGTTACATCCGAGATGTTAGGTTGCCTTAGGTTAGGATATATAACGTTATAGACGTATATACTGTTCCCTCCGAGAAGTATTGTTCGACAGGCCAGGAATGTTGTCAAATATTGCATCCGAGATGTTAGGTTGCCTTAGGTTAGGATATATAACGTTATAGACGCATGTAACGTTACCACCGAGACGTAGGGACCGACACGCCTGGAATGTTGTCAAATGTTACATCCGAGATGTTAGGTTGCCTTAGGTTAGGATATATGACGTTATAGACGTATATGCTGTTCACTCGGAGAAGTAGGGTTCGACAGGCCAAGAATGTTGTCAAATATTGCATCCGAGATGTTAGGTTGCCTTAGGTTAGCATATATAACGTTATAGACGCACATAATGTTACAAGCGAGACGTAGGGTTCCAACACGCCTGGAATGTTGTCAAATGTTATATCCGAGATGTTAGGTTGCCTTAGGTTAGGATATATAACGTTATAGACGTATATACTGTTCCCACCGAGTCGTAGGGACCGACACGCCTGGAATGTGGTAAAATGTTACATCCGAGATGTTAGGTTGCCTAAGATTAGGATATATACCGTTATAGACGCATGTAATGTTACCACCGAGACGTAGGGACCGACACGCCTGGAATGTTGTCAAATGTTACATCCGAGATGTTACGTTGCCTTAGGCTAGGATATATGACGTTATAGATGTATATGCTGTTCCCACCGAGAAGTAGGGTTCGACACGTCAGGAATGTTGTCAAATATTACATACGAGATGTTAGTTGGCCTTAGGTTAGGATATATAACGTTATAGACGCATGTAATGTTACCACCGAGACGTAGGGACCGACACGCCTGGAATGCTGTCAAATGTTACATCCGGGATGTTAGGTTGCCTTAGGTTAGGATATATAACGTTATAGACGTATATACTGTTCCCACCGAGAAGTAGGTTTCGACACGCCAGGAATGTTGTCAAATATTACATACGAAATGTTAGTTGGGCTTAGGTTAGGATATATAACGTTATAGACGCATGTAATGTTACCACCGAGACGTAGAGACCGACACGCCTGGAATGTGGTAAAATGTTACATCCGAGATGTTAGGTTGCCTAAGATTAGGATATATACCGTTATAGACGCATGTAATGTTACCACCGAGACGTAGGGACCGACACGCCTGGAATGTTGTCAAATGTTACATCCGAGATGTTAGGTTGCCTTAGGCTAGGATATATGACGTTATAGATGTATATGCTGTTCCCTCCGAGAAGTAGGGTTCGACAGGCCAGGAATGTTGTAAAATATTGCATCCGAGATGTTAGGTTGCCTTAGATCAGGAAATATACCGTTATAGACGCATGTAATGTTACCACCGAGACGTAGGGTTCGACAGGCTAGGAATGTTGTCATATATTGCATCCGAGATGTTAGGTTGCCTTAGATAAGGATATATAACGTTATAGACGCATATAGTGTTACCACCGAGACGTAGGACCAACATGTCTGGAATGTTGTCACATGTTACATCCGAGATGTTAGGTTGCCTTAGGTTAGGATATATAACGTTATAGACGTATATACTGTTCCCTCCGAGAAGTATTGTTCGACAGGCCAGGAATGTTGTCAAATATTGCATCCGAGATGTTAGGTTGCCTTAGGTTAGGATATATAACGTTATAGACGCATGTAACGTTACCACCGAGACGTAGGGACCGACACGCCTGGAATGTTGTCAAATGTTACATCCGAGATGTTAGGTTGCCTTAGGTTAGGATATATGACGTTATAGACGTATATGCTGTTCACTCGGAGAAGTAGGGTTCGACAGGCCAAGAATGTTGTCAAATATTGCATCCGAGATGTTAGGTTGCCTTAGGTTAGCATATATAACGTTATAGACGCACATAATGTTACAAGCGAGACGTAGGGTTCCAACACGCCTGGAATGTTGTCAAATGTTATATCCGAGATGTTAGGTTGCCTTAGGTTAGGATATATAACGTTATAGACGTATATACTGTTCCCACCGAGTCGTAGGGACCGACACGCCTGGAATGTGGTAAAATGTTACATCCGAGATGTTAGGTTGCCTAAGATTAGGATATATACCGTTATAGACGCATGTAATGTTACCACCGAGACGTAGGGACCGACACGCCTGGAATGTTGTCAAATGTTACATCCGAGATGTTACGTTGCCTTAGGCTAGGATATATGACGTTATAGATGTATATGCTGTTCCCTCCGAGATGTAGGGTTCGACAGGCCAGGAATGTTGTTAAATATTGCATCCGAGATATTAGGTTGCCTTAGGTTAGGATATATAACGTTATAGACGCATGTAATGTTACCACCGAGACGTAGGGACCGACACGCCTGGAATGCTGTCAAATGTTACATCCGGGATGTTAGGTTGTCTTAGGTTAGGATATATGACGTTACAGACGTATATACTGTTCCCTCCGAGATGTCGGGTTCGACAGGCCAGGAATGTTGTCACATATTTCATCCGAGATGTTAGGTTGCCTTAGATTAGGATATATACCGTTATAGATGTATATACTGTTCCCTCCGAGCAGTAGGGTTCGACAGGCCAGGAATGTTGTCAAATATTGCATCCGAGATGTTATGTTGCCTTAGGTTAGCATATATAACGTTATAGACGCACGTAATGTTACCAGCGAGACGTAGGGTTCCAACACGCCTGGAATGTTGTCAAATGTTATATCCGAGATGTTAGGTTGCCTTAGGTTAGGATATATAACGTTATAGACGTATATACTGTTCCCACCGAGAAGTAGGGTTCGACACGCCAGGAATGTTGTCAAATATTACATACGAGATGTTAGTTGGGCTTAGGTTAGGATATATAACGTTATAGACGCATGTAATGTTACCACCGAGACGTAGAGACCGACACGCCTGGAATGTGGTAAAATGTTACATCCGAGATGTTAGGTTGCCTAAGATTAGGATATATACCGTTATAGACGCATGTAATGTTACCACCGAGACGTAGGGACCGACACGCCTGGAATGTTGTCAAATGTTACATCCGAGATGTTAGGTTGCCTTAGATCAGGAAATATACCGTTATAGACGCATGTAATGTTACCACCGAGACGTAGGGTTCGACAGGCTAGGAATGTTGTCAAATATTGCATCCGAGATGTTAGGTTGCCTTAGATAAGGATATATAACGTTATAGACGCATATAATGTTACCACCGAGACGTAGGACCAACATGTCTGGAATGTTGTCACATGTTACATCCGAGATGTTAGGTTGCCTTAGGTTAGGATATATAACGTTATAGACGTATATACTGTTCCCTCCGAGAAGTATTGTTCGACAGGCCAGGAATGTTGTCAAATATTGCATCCGAGATGTTAGGTTGCCTTAGGTTAGGATATATAACGTTATAGACGCATGTAACGTTACCACCGAGACGTAGGGACCGACACGCCTGGAATGTTGTCAAATGTTACATCCGAGATGTTAGGTTGCCTTAGGTTAGTATATATGACGTTATAGACGTATATGCTGTTCACTCCGAGAAGTAGGGTTCGACAGGCCAGGAATGTTGTCAAATATTGCATCCGAGATGTTAGGTTGCCTTAGGTTAGCATATATAACGTTATAGACGCACGTAATGTTACCAGCGAGACGTAGGGTTCCAACACGCCTGGAATGTTGTCAAATGTTATATCCGAGATGTTAGGTTGCCTTAGGTTAGGATATATAACGTTATAGACGTATATACTGTTCCCACCGAGAAGTAGGGTTCGACACGCCAGGAATGTTGTCAAATATTACATACGAGAAGTTAGTTGGGCTTAGGTTAGGATATATAACGTTATAGACGCATGTAATGTTACCACCGAGACGTAGGGACCGACACGCCTGGAATGTGGTAAAATGTTACATCCGAGATGTTAGGTTGCCTAAGATTAGGATATATACCGTTATAGACGCATGTAATGTTACCACCGAGACGTAGGGACCGACACGCCTGGAATGTTGTCAAATGTTATATCCGAGATGTTAGGTTGCCTTAGGCTAGGATATATGACGTTATAGATGTATATGCTGTTCCCTCCGAGAAGTAGGGTTCGACAGGCCAGGAATGTTGTCAAATATTGCATCCGAGATGTTAGGTTGCCTTAGGTTAGGATATACAACGTTATAGACGCATATAATGTTCTCACCGAGAAGTAGGGTCCGACACGCCTGGAATGTTGTCACATGTTACATCCGAGATGTTAGGTTGCCTTAGGTTAGGATATATAACGTTATAGACGTATATACTGTTCCCTCCGAGAAGTATTGTTCGACAGGCCAGGAATGTTGTCAAATATTGCATCCGAGATGTTAGGTTGCCTTAGATAAGGATATATAACGTTATAGACGCATATAATGTTACCACCGAGACGTAGGACCAACATGTCTGGAATGTTGTCAAATGTTACATCCGAGATGTTAGGTTGCCTTAGGTTAGGATATATAACGTTATAGACGTATATACTGTTCCCTCCGAGAAGTATTGTTCGACAGGCCAGGAATGTTGTCAAATATTGCATCCGAGATGTTAGGTTGCCTTAGGTTAGGATATATAACGTTTTAGACGCATGTAACGTTACCACCGAGACGTCGGGACCGACACGCCTGGAATGTTGTCAAATGTTACATCCGAGATGTTAGGTTGCCTTAGGTTAGGATATATGACGTTATAAACGTATATGCTGTTCACTCCGAGAAGTAGGGTTCGACAGGCCAGGAATGTTGTCAAATATTGCATCCGAGATGTTAGGTTGCCTTAGGTTAGCATATATAACGTTATAGACGCACGTAATGTTACCAGCAAGACGTAGGGTTCCAACACGCCTGGAATGTTGTCAAATGTTATATCCGAGATGTTAGGTTGCCTTAGGTTAGGATATATAACGTTATAGACGTATATACTGTTCCCACCGAGTCGTAGGGACCGACACGCCTGGAATGTGGTAAAATGTTACATCCGAGATGTTAGGTTGCCTAAGATTAGGATATATACTGTTATAGACGCATGTAATGTTACCACCGAGACGTAGGGACCGACACGCCTGGAATGTTGTCAAATGTTACATCCGAGATGTTACGTTGCCTTAGGCTAGGATATATGACGTTATAGATGTATATGCTGTTCCCTCCGAGATGTAGGGTTCGACAGGCCAGGAATGTTGTTAAATATTGCATCCGAGATGTTAGGTTGCCTTAGATAAGGATATATAACGTTATAGACGCATATAATGTTACCACCGAGACGTAGGACCAACATGTCTGGAATGTTGTCAAATGTTACATCCGAGATGTTAGGTTGCCTTAGGTTAGGATATATAACGTTATAGACGTATATACTGTTCCCACCGAGAAGTAGGGTTCGACACGCCAGGAATGTTGTCAAATATTACATACGAGATGTTAGTTGGGCTTAGGTTAGGATATATAACGTTATAGACGCATGTAATGTTACCACCGAGACGTAGAGACCGACACGCCTGGAATGTGGTAAAATGTTACATCCGAGATGTTAGGTTGCCTAAGATTAGGATATATACCGTTATAGACGCATGTAATGTTACCACCGAGACGTAGGGACCGACACGCCTGGAATGTTGTCAAATGTTACATCCGAGATGTTACGTTGCCTTAGGCTAGGATATATGACGTTATAGATGTATATGCTGTTCCCTCCGAGAAGTAGGGTTCGACAGGCCAGGAATGTTGTCAAATATTGCATCCGAGATGTTAGGTTGCCTTAGGTTAGGATATACAACGTTATAGACGCATATAATGTTTTCACCGAGAAGTAGGGTCCGACACGCCTGGAATGTTGTAGAATAATATATCCGAGATGTCAGGTTGCCTTAGGTTAGGATATATAACGTTATAAACGTATATACTGTTCCCTCCAAGAAGTAGGGTTCGACAGGCCAGGAATGTTGTCAAATATTGCATCCGAGATGTTAGGTTGCCTTAGGTTAGGATATATAACGTTATAGACGCATGTAATATTACCACCGAGACGTAGGGACCGACACGCCTGGAATGTTGTCAAATGTTACATCCGAGATGTTAGGTTGCCTTAGGTTAGGATATGTGACGTTATAGACGTATATACTGTTCCCTCCGAGAAGTAGGGTTCGACAGGCCAGGAATGTTGTCAAATATTGCATCCGAGATGTTAGGTTGCCTTAGATCAGGAAATATACCGTTATAGACGCATGTAATGTTACCACCGAGACGTAGGGTTCGACAGGCTAGGAATGTTGTCAAATATTGCATCCGAGATGTTAGGTTGCCTTAGATAAGGATATATAACGTTATAGACGCATATAGTGTTACCACCGAGACGTAGGACCAACATGTCTGGAATGTTGTCACATGTTACATCCGAGATGTTAGGTTGCCTTAGGTTAGGATATATAACGTTATAGACGTATATACTGTTCCCTCCGAGAAGTATTGTTCGACAGGCCAGGAATGTTGTCAAATATTGCATCCGAGATGTTAGGTTGCCTTAGGTTAGGATATATAACGTTATAGACGCATGTAACGTTACCACCGAGACGTAGGGACCGACACGCCTGGAATGTTGTCAAATGTTACATCCGAGATGTTAGGTTGCCTTAGGTTAGGATATATGACGTTATAGACGTATATGCTGTTCACTCGGAGAAGTAGGGTTCGACAGGCCAGGAATGTTGTCAAATATTGCATCCGAGATGTTAGGTTGCCTTAGGTTAGCATATATAACGTTATAGACGCACATAATGTTACAAGCGAGACGTAGGGTTCCAACACGCCTGGAATGTTGTCAAATGTTATATCCGAGATGTTAGGTTGCCTTAGGTTAGGATATATAACGTTATAGACGTATATACTGTTCCCACCGAGTCGTAGGGACCGACACGCCTGGAATGTGGTAAAATGTTACATCCGAGATGTTAGGTTGCCTAAGATTAGGATATATACCGTTATAGACGCATGTAATGTTACCACCGAGACGTAGGGACCGACACGCCTGGAATGTTGTCAATTGTTACATCCGAGATGTTACGTTGCCTTAGGCTAGGATATATGACGTTATAGATGTATATGCTGTTCCCTCCGAGATGTAGGGTTCGACAGGCCAGGAATGTTGTTAAATATTGCATCCGAGATGTTAGGTTGCCTTAGATAAGGATATATAACGTTATAGACGCATATAATGTTACCACCGAGACGTAGGACCAACATGTCTGGAATGTTGTCAAATGTTACATCCGAGATGTTAGGTTGCCTTAGGTTAGGATATATAACGTTATAGACGTATATACTGTTCCCTCCGAGAAGTATTGTTCGACAGGCCAGGAATGTTGTCAAATATTGCATCCGAGATGTTAGGTTGCCTTAGGTTAGGATATATAACGTTTTAGACGCATGTAACGTTACCACCGAGACGTCGGGACCGACACGCCTGGAATGTTGTCAAATGTTACATCCGAGATGTTAGGTTGCCTTAGGCTAGGATATATGACGTTATAGATGTATATGCTGTTCCCTCCGAGAAGTAGGGTTCGACAGGCCAGGAATGTTGTCAAATATTGCATCCGAGATGTTAGGTTGCCTTAGGTTAGGATATACAACGTTATAGACGCATATAATGTTCTCACCGAGAAGTAGGGTCCGACACGCCTGGAATGTTGTAGAATAATATATCCGAGATGTCAGGTTGCCTTAGGTTAGGATATATAACGTTATAGACGTATATACTGTTCCCTCCGAGAAGTAGGGTTCGACAGGCCAGGAATGTTGTCAAATATTGCATCCGAGATGTTAGGTTGCCTTAGATAAGGATATATAACTTTATAGACGCATATAATGTTACCACCGAGACGTAGGACCAACATGTCTGGAATGTTGTCAAATGTTACATCCGAGATGTTAGGTTGCCTTAGGTTAGGATATATAACGTTATAGACGTATATACTGTTCCCTCCGAGAAGTATTGTTCGACAGGCCAGGAATGTTGTCAAATATTGCATCCGAGATGTTAGGTTGCCTTAGGTTAGGATATATAACGTTTTAGACGCATGTAACGTTACCACCGAGACGTAGGGACCGACACGCCTGGAATGTTGTCAAATGTTACATCCGAGATGTTACGTTGCCTTAGGTTAGGATATATGACGTTATAAACGTATATGCTGTTCACTCCGAGAAGTAGGGTTCGACAGGCCAGGAATGTTGTCAAATATTGCATCCGAGATGTTAGGTTGCCTTAGGTTAGCATATATAACGTTATAGACGCACGTAATGTTACCAGCGAGACGTAGGGTTCCAACACGCCTGGAATGTTGTCAAATGTTATATCCGAGATGTTAGGTTGCCTTAGGTTAGGATATATAACGTTATAGACGTATATACTGTTCCCACCGAGTCGTAGGGACCGACACGCCTGGAATGTGGTAAAATGTTACATCCGAGATGTTAGGTTGCCTAAGATTAGGATATATACCGTTATAGACGCATGTAATGTTACCACCGAGACGTAGGGACCGACACGCCTGGAATGTTGTCAAATGTTACATCAGAGATGTTAGGTTGCCTTAGGCTAGGATATATGACGTTATAGATGTATATGCTGTTCCCTCCGAGATGTAGGTTTCGACAGGCCAGGAATGTTGTCAAATATTGCATCCGAGATGTTAGGTTGCCTTAGGTTAGCATATATAACGTTATAGACGCACGTAATGTTACCAGCGAGACGTAGGGTTCCAACACGCCTGGAATGTTGTCAAATGTTATATCCGAGATGTTAGGTTGCCTTAGGTTAGGATATATAACGTTATAGACGTATATACTGTTCCCACCGAGTCGTAGGGACCGACACGTCTGGAATGTGGTAAAATGTTACATCCGAGATGTTAGGTTGCCTAAGATTAGGATATATACCGTTATAGACGCATGTAATGTTACCACCGAGACGTAGGGACCGACACGCCTGGAATGTTGTCAAATGTTACATCCGAGATGTTACGTTGCCTTAGGCTAGGATATATGACGTTATAGATGTATATGCTGTTCCCACCGAGAAGTAGGGTTCGACACGTCAGGAATGTTGTCAAATATTACATACGAGATGTTAGTTGGCCTTAGGTTAGGATATATAACGTTATAGACGCATGTAATGCTACCACCGAGACGTAGGGACCGACACGCCTGGAATGCTGTCAAATGTTACATCCGGGATGTTAGGTTGTCTTAGGTTAGGATATATGACGTTACAGACGTATATACTGTTCCCTCCGAGATGTCGGGTTCGACAGGCCAGGAATGTTGTCACATATTTCATCCGAGATGTTAGGTTGCCTTAGGTTAGCATATATAACGTTATAGACGCACGTAATGATACCAGCGAGACGTAGGGTTCCAACACGCCTGGAATGTTGTCAAATGTTATATCCGAGATGTTAGGTTGCCTTAGGTTAGGATATATAACGTTATAGACGTATATACTGTTCCCACCGAGAAGTAGGGTTCGACACGCCAGGAATGTTGTCAAATATTACATACGAGATGTTAGTTGGGCTTAGGTTAGGATATATAACGTTATAGACGCATGTAATGTTACCACCGAGACGTAGAGACCGACACGCCTGGAATGTGGTAAAATGTTACATCCGAGATGTTAGGTTGCCTAAGATTAGGATATATACCGTTATAGACGCATGTAATGTTACCACCGAGACGTAGGGACCGACACGCCTGGAATGTTGTCAAATGTTACATCCGAGATGTTACGTTGCCTTAGGCTAGGATATATGACGTTATAGATGTATATGCTGTTCCCTCCGAGAAGTAGGGTTCGACAGGCCAGGAATGTTGTCAAATATTGCATCCGAGATGTTAGGTTGCCTTAGGTTAGGATATACAACGTTATAGACGCATATAATGTTCTCACCGAGAAGTAGGGTCCGACACGCCTGGAATGTTGTAGAATAATATATCCGAGATGTCAGGTTGCCTTAGGTTAGGATATATAACGTTATAAACGTATATACTGTTCCCTCCAAGAAGTAGGGTTCGACAGGCCAGGAATGTTGTCAAATATTGCATCCGAGATGTTAGGTTGCCTTAGGTTAGCATATATAACGTTATAGACGCACGTAATGTTACCAGCGAGACGTAGGGTTCCAACACGCCTGGAATGTTGTCAAATGTTATATCCGAGATGTTAGGTTGCCTTAGGTTAGGATATATAACGTTATAGACCTATATACTGTTCCCACCGAGAAGTAGGGTTCGACAGGCCAGGAATGTTGTCAAATATTGCATCCGAGATGTTAGGTTGCCTTAGATCAGGAAATATACCGTTATAGACGCATGTAATGTTACCACCGAGACGTAGGGTTCGACAGGCTAGGAATGTTGTCAAATATTGCATCCGAGATGTTAGGTTGCCTTAGATAAGGATATATAACGTTATAGACGCATATAGTGTTACCACCGAGACGTAGGACCAACATGTCTGGAATGTTGTCACATGTTACATCCGAGATGTTAGGTTGCCTTAGGTTAGGATATATAACGTTATAGACGTATATACTGTTCCCTCCGAGAAGTATTGTTCGACAGGCCAGGAATGTTGTCAAATATTGCATCCGAGATGTTAGGTTGCCTTAGGTTAGGATATATAACGTTATAGACGCATGTAACGTTACCACCGAGACGTAGGGACCGACACGCCTGGAATGTTGTCAAATGTTACATCCGAGATGTTAGGTTGCCTTAGGTTAGGATATATGACGTTATAGACGTATATGCTGTTCACTCGGAGAAGTAGGGTTCGACAGGCCAGGAATGTTGTCAAATATTGCATCCGAGATGTTAGGTTGCCTTAGGTTAGCATATATAACGTTATAGACGCACATAATGTTACAAGCGAGACGTAGGGTTCCAACACGCCTGGAATGTTGTCAAATGTTATATCCGAGATGTTAGGTTGCCTTAGGTTAGGATATATAACGTTATAGACGTATATACTGTTCCCACCGAGTCGTAGGGACCGACACGCCTGGAATGTGGTAAAATGTTACATCCGAGATGTTAGGTTGCCTAAGATTAGGATATATACCGTTATAGACGCATGTAATGTTACCACCGAGACGTAGGGACCGACACGCCTGGAATGTTGTCAAATGTTACATCCGAGATGTTACGTTGCCTTAGGCTAGGATATATGACGTTATAGATGTATATGCTGTTCCCTCCGAGATGTAGGGTTCGACAGGCCAGGAATGTTGTTAAATATTGCATCCGAGATATTAGGTTGCCTTAGGTTAGGATATATAACGTTATAGACGCATGTAATGTTACCACCGAGACGTAGGGACCGACACGCCTGGAATGCTGTCAAATGTTACATCCGGGATGTTAGCTTGTCTTAGGTTAGGATATATGACGTTACAGACGTATATACTGTTCCCTCCGAGATGTCGGGTTCGACAGGCCAGGAATGTTGTCACATATTTCATCCGAGATGTTAGGTTGCCTTAGATTAGGATATATACCGTTATAGATGTATATACTGTTCCCTCCGAGCAGTAGGGTTCGACAGGCCAGGAATGTTGTCAAATATTGCATCCGAGATGTTATGTTGCCTTAGGTTAGCATATATAACGTTATAGACGCACGTAATGTTACCAGCGAGACGTAGGGTTCCAACACGCCTGGAATGTTGTCAAATGTTATATCCGAGATGTTAGGTTGCCTTAGGTTAGGATATATAACGTTATAGACGTATATACTGTTCCCACCGAGAAGTAGGGTTCGACACGTCAGGAATGTTGTCAAATATTACATACGAGATGTTAGTTGGCCTTAGGTTAGGATATATAACGTTATAGACGCATGTAATGCTACCACCGAGACGTAGGGACCGACACGCCTGGAATGCTGTCAAATGTTACATCCGGGATGTTAGGTTGTCTTAGGTTAGGATATATGACGTTACAGACGTATATACTGTTCCCTCCGAGATGTCGGGTTCGACAGGCCAGGAATGTTGTCACATATTTCATCCGAGATGTTAGGTTGCCTTAGGTTAGCATATATAACGTTATAGACGCACGTAATGATACCAGCGAGACGTAGGGTTCCAACACGCCTGGAATGTTGTCAAATGTTATATCCGAGATGTTAGGTTGCCTTAGGTTAGGATATATAACGTTATAGACGTATATACTGTTCCCACCGAGAAGTAGGGTTCGACACGCCAGGAATGTTGTCAAATATTACATACGAGATGTTAGTTGGGCTTAGGTTAGGATATATAACGTTATAGACGCATGTAATGTTACCACCGAGACGTAGAGACCGACACGCCTGGAATGTGGTAAAATGTTACATCCGAGATGTTAGGTTGCCTAAGATTAGGATATATACCGTTATAGACGCATGTAATGTTACCACCGAGACGTAGGGACCGACACGCCTGGAATGTTGTCAAATGTTACATCCGAGATGTTACGTTGCCTTAGGCTAGGATATATGACGTTATAGATGTATATGCTGTTCCCTCCGAGAAGTAGGGTTCGACAGGCCAGGAATGTTGTCAAATATTGCATCCGAGATGTTAGGTTGCCTTAGGTTAGGATATACAACGTTATAGACGCATATAATGTTCTCACCGAGAAGTAGGGTCCGACACGCCTGGAATGTTGTAGAATAATATATCCGAGATGTCAGGTTGCCTTAGGTTAGGATATATAACGTTATAAACGTATATACTGTTCCCTCCAAGAAGTAGGGTTCGACAGGCCAGGAATGTTGTCAAATATTGCATCCGAGATGTTAGGTTGCCTTAGGTTAGGATATATAACGTTATAGACGCATGTAATATTACCACCGAGACGTAGGGACCGACACGCCTGGAATGTTGTCAAATGTTACATCCGAGATGTTAGGTTGCCTTAGGTTAGGATATGTGACGTTATAGACGTATATACTGTTCCCTCCGAGAAGTAGGGTTCGACAGGCCAGGAATGTTGTCAAATATTGCATCCGAGATGTTAGGTTGCCTTAGATCAGGAAATATACCGTTATAGACGCATGTAATGTTACCACCGAGACGTAGGGTTCGACAGGCTAGGAATGTTGTCAAATATTGCATCCGAGATGTTAGGTTGCCTTAGATAAGGATATATAACGTTATAGACGCATATAGTGTTACCACCGAGACGTAGGACCAACATGTCTGGAATGTTGTCACATGTTACATCCGAGATGTTAGGTTGCCTTAGGTTAGGATATATAACGTTATAGACGTATATACTGTTCCCTCCGAGAAGTATTGTTCGACAGGCCAGGAATGTTGTCAAATATTGCATCCGAGATGTTAGGTTGCCTTAGGTTAGGATATATAACGTTATAGACGCATGTAACGTTACCACCGAGACTTAGGGACCGACACGCCTGGAATGTTGTCAAATGTTACATCCGAGATGTTAGGTTGCCTTAGGTTAGGATATATGACGTTATAGACGTATATGCTGTTCACTCGGAGAAGTAGGGTTCGACAGGCCAGGAATGTTGTCAAATATTGCATCCGAGATGTTAGGTTGCCTTAGGTTAGCATATATAACGTTATAGACGCACATAATGTTACAAGCGAGACGTAGGGTTCCAACACGCCTGGAATGTTGTCAAATGTTATATCCGAGATGTTAGGTTGCCTTAGGTTAGGATATATAACGTTATAGACGTATATACTGTTCCCACCGAGTCGTAGGGACCGACACGCCTGGAATGTGGTAAAATGTTACATCCGAGATGTTAGGTTGCCTAAGATTAGGATATATACCGTTATAGACGCATGTAATGTTACCACCGAGACGTAGGGACCGACACGCCTGGAATGTTGTCAAATGTTACATCCGAGATGTTACGTTGCCTTAGGCTAGGATATATGACGTTATAGATGTATATGCTGTTCCCTCCGAGATGTAGGGTTCGACAGGCCAGGAATGTTGTTAAATATTGCATCCGAGATATTAGGTTGCCTTAGGTTAGGATATATAACGTTATAGACGCATGTAATGTTACCACCGAGACGTAGGGACCGACACGCCTGGAATGCTGTCAAATGTTACATCCGGGATGTTAGGTTGTCTTAGGTTAGGATATATGACGTTACAGACGTATATACTGTTCCCTCCGAGATGTCGGGTTCGACAGGCCAGGAATGTTGTCACATATTTCATCCGAGATGTTAGGTTGCCTTAGATTAGGATATATACCGTTATAGATGTATATACTGTTCCCTCCGAGCAGTAGGGTTCGACAGGCCAGGAATGTTGTCAAATATTGCATCCGAGATGTTATGTTGCCTTAGGTTAGCATATATAACGTTATAGACGCACGTAATGTTACCAGCGAGACGTAGGGTTCCAACACGCCTGGAATGTTGTCAAATGTTATATCCGAGATGTTAGGTTGCCTTAGGTTAGGATATATAACGTTATAGACGTATATACTGTTCCCACCGAGAAGTAGGGTTCGACACGTCAGGAATGTTGTCAAATATTACATACGAGATGTTAGTTGGCCTTAGGTTAGGATATATAACGTTATAGACGCATGTAATGCTACCACCGAGACGTAGGGACCGACACGCCTGGAATGCTGTCAAATGTTACATCCGGGATGTTAGGTTGTCTTAGGTTAGGATATATGACGTTACAGACGTATATACTGTTCCCTCCGAGATGTCGGGTTCGACAGGCCAGGAATGTTGTCACATATTTCATCCGAGATGTTAGGTTGCCTTAGGTTAGCATATATAACGTTATAGACGCACGTAATGATACCAGCGAGACGTAGGGTTCCAACACGCCTGGAATGTTGTCAAATGTTATATCCGAGATGTTAGGTTGCCTTAGGTTAGGATATATAACGTTATAGACGTATATACTGTTCCCACCGAGAAGTAGGGTTCGACACGCCAGGAATGTTGTCAAATATTACATACGAGATGTTAGTTGGGCTTAGGTTAGGATATATAACGTTATAGACGCATGTAATGTTACCACCGAGACGTAGAGACCGACACGCCTGGAATGTGGTAAAATGTTACATCCGAGATGTTAGGTTGCCTAAGATTAGGATATATACCGTTATAGACGCATGTAATGTTACCACCGAGACGTAGGGACCGACACGCCTGGAATGTTGTCAAATGTTACATCCGAGATGTTACGTTGCCTTAGGCTAGGATATATGACGTTATAGATGTATATGCTGTTCCCTCCGAGAAGTAGGGTTCGACAGGCCAGGAATGTTGTCAAATATTGCATCCGAGATGTTAGGTTGCCTTAGGTTAGGATATACAACGTTATAGACGCATATAATGTTCTCACCGAGAAGTAGGGTCCGACACGCCTGGAATGTTGTAGAATAATATATCCGAGATGTCAGGTTGCCTTAGGTTAGGATATATAACGTTATAAACGTATATACTGTTCCCTCCAAGAAGTAGGGTTCGACAGGCCAGGAATGTTGTCAAATATTGCATCCGAGATGTTAGGTTGCCTTAGGTTAGGATATATAACGTTATAGACGCATGTAATATTACCACCGAGACGTAGGGACCGACACGCCTGGAATGTTGTCAAATGTTACATCCGAGATGTTAGGTTGCCTTAGGTTAGGATATGTGACGTTATAGACGTATATACTGTTCCCTCCGAGAAGTAGGGTTCGACAGGCCAGGAATGTTGTCAAATATTGCATCCGAGATGTTAGGTTGCCTTAGATCAGGAAATATACCGTTATAGACGCATGTAATGTTACCACCGAGACGTAGGGTTCGACAGGCTAGGAATGTTGTCAAATATTGCATCCGAGATGTTAGGTTGCCTTAGATAAGGATATATAACGTTATAGACGCATATAGTGTTACCACCGAGACGTAGGACCAACATGCCTGGAATGTTGTCAAATGTTACATCCGAGATGTTAGGTTGCCTTAGGTTAGGATATATGACGTTATAGACGTATATGCTGTTCACTCGGAGAAGTAGGGTTCGACAGGCCAGGAATGTTGTCAAATATTGCATCCGAGATGTTAGGTTGCCTTAGGTTAGCATATATAACGTTATAGACGCACATAATGTTACAAGCGAGACGTAGGGTTCCAACACGCCTGGAATGTTGTCAAATGTTATATCCGAGATGTTAGGTTGCCTTAGGTTAGGATATATAACGTTATAGACCTATATACTGTTCCCACCGAGTCGTAGGGACCGACACGCCTGGAATGTGGTAAAATGTTACATCCGAGATGTTAGGTTGCCTAAGATTAGGATATATACCGTTATAGACGCATGTAATGTTACCACCGAGACGTAGGGACCGACACGCCTGGAATGTTGTCAAATGTTACATCCGAGATGTTACGTTGCCTTAGGCTAGGATATATGACGTTATAGATGTATATGCTGTTCCCTCCGAGATGTAGGGTTCGACAGGCCAGGAATGTTGTTAAATATTGCATCCGAGATATTAGGTTGCCTTAGGTTAGGATATATAACGTTATAGACGCATGTAATGTTACCACCGAGACGTAGGGACCGACACGCCTGGAATGCTGTCAAATGTTACATCCGGGATGTTAGGTTGTCTTAGGTTAGGATATATGACGTTACAGACGTATATACTGTTCCCTCCGAGATGTCGGGTTCGACAGGCCAGGAATGTTGTCACATATTTCATCCGAGATGTTAGGTTGCCTTAGATTAGGATATATACCGTTATAGATGTATATACTGTTCCCTCCGAGCAGTAGGGTTCGACAGGCCAGGAATGTTGTCAAATATTGCATCCGAGATGTTATGTTGCCTTAGGTTAGCATATATAACGTTATAGACGCACGTAATGTTACCAGCGAGACGTAGGGTTCCAACACGCCTGGAATGTTGTCAAATGTTATATCCGAGATGTTAGGTTGCCTTAGGTTAGGATATATAACGTTATAGACGTATATACTGTTCCCACCGAGAAGTAGGGTTCGACACGCCAGGAATGTTGTCAAATATTACATACGAGATGTTAGTTGGGCTTAGGTTAGGATATATAACGTTATAGACGCATGTAATGTTACCACCGAGACGTAGAGACCGACACGCCTGGAATGTGGTAAAATGTTACATCCGAGATGTTAGGTTGCCTAAGATTAGGATATATACCGTTATAGACGCATGTAATGTTACCACCGAGACGTAGGGACCGACACGCCTGGAATGTTGTCAAATGTTACATCCGAGATGTTAGGTTGCCTTAGATCAGAAAATATACCGTTATAGACGCATGTAATGTTACCACCGAGACGTAGGGTTCGACACGCTAGGAATGTTGTCAAATATTGCATCCGAGATGTTAGGTTGCCTTAGATAAGGATATATAACGTTATAGACGCATATAAGGTTACCACCGAGACGTAGGACCAACATGTCTGGAATGTTGTCACATGTTACATCCGAGATGTTAGGTTGCCTTAGGTTAGGATATATAACGTTATAGACGTATATAATGTTCCCTCCGAGAAGTATTGTTCGACAGGCCAGGAATGTTGTCAAATATTGCATCCGAGATGTTAGGTTGCCTTAGGTTAGGATATATAACGTTATAGACGCATGTAACGTTACCACCGAGACGTAGGGACCGACACGCCTGGAATGTTGTCAAATGTTACATCCGAGATGTTAGGTTGCCTTAGGTTAGGATATATGACGTTATAGACGTATATGCTGTTCACTCCGAGAAGTAGGGTTCGACAGGCCAGGAATGTTGTCAAATATTGCATCCGAGATGTTAGGTTGCCTTAGGTTAGCATATATAACGTTATAGACGCACATAATGTTACCAGCGAGACGTAGGGTTCCAACACGCCTGGAATGTTGTCAAATGTTATATCCGAGATGTTAGGTTGCCTTAGGTTAGGATATATAACGTTATAGACGTATATACTGTTCCCACCGAGTCGTAGGGACCGACACGCCTGGAATGTGGTAAAATGTTACATCCGAGATGTTAGGTTGCCTAAGATTAGGATATATACCGTTATAGACGCATGTAATGTTACCACCGAGACGTAGGTACCGACACGCCTGGAATGTTGTCAAATGTTACATCCGAGATGTTACGTTGCCTTAGGCTAGGATATATGACGTTATAGATGTATATGCTGTTCCCTCCGAGACGTAGGGTTCGACAGGCCAGGAATGTTGTTAAATATTGCATCCGAGATATTAGGTTGCCTTAGGTTAGGATATATAACGTTATAGACGTATATACTGTTCCCTCCGAGAAGTATTGTTCGACACGCCAGGAATGTTGTCAAATATTGCATCCGAGATGTTAGGTTGCCTTAGGTTAGGATATATAACGTTATAGACGCATGTAACGTTACCACCGAGACGTAGGGACCGACATGCCTGGAATGTTGTCAAATGTTACATCCGAGATGTTAGGTTGCCTTAGGTTAGTATATATGACGTTATAGACGTATATGCTGTTCACTCCGAGAAGTAGGGTTCGACAGGCCAGGAATGTTGTCAAATATTGCATCCGAGATGTTAGGTTGCCTTAGGTTAGCATATATAACGTTATAGACGCACGTAATGTTACCAGCGAGACGTAGGGTTCCAACACGCCTGGAATGTTGTCAAATGTTATATCCGAGATGTTAGGTTGCCTTAGGTTAGGATATATAACGTTATAGACGTATATACTGTTCCCACCGAGAAGTAGGGTTCGACACGCCAGGAATGTTGTCAAATATTACATACGAGAAGTTAGTTGGGCTTAGGTTAGGATATATAACGTTATAGACGCATGTAATGTTACCACCGAGACGTAGGGACCGACACGCCTGGAATGTGGTAAAATGTTACATCCGAGATGTTAGGTTGCCTAAGATTAGGATATATACCGTTATGGACGCATGTAATGTTACCACCGAGACGTAGGGACCGACACGCCTGGAATGTTGTCAAATGTTACATCCGAGATGTTAGGTTGCCTTAGGCTAGGATATATGACGTTATAGATGTATATGCTGTTCCCTCCGAGAAGTAGGGTTCGACAGGCCAGGAATGTTGTCAAATATTGCATCCGAGATGTTAGGTTGCCTTAGGTTAGGATATACAACGTTATAGACGCATATAATGTTCTCACCGAGAAGTAGGGTCCGACACGCCTGGAATGTTGTCACATGTTACATCCGAGATGTTAGGTTGCCTTAGGTTAGGATATATAACGTTATAGACGTATATACTGTTCCCTCCGAGAAGTATTGTTCGACAGGCCAGGAATGTTGTCAAATATTGCATCCGAGATGTTAGGTTGCCTTAGATAAGGATATATAACGTTATAGACGCATATAATGTTACCACCGAGACGTAGGACCAACATGTCTGGAATGTTGTCAAATGTTACATCCGAGATGTTAGGTTGCCTTAGGTTAGGATATATAACGTTATAGACGTATATACTGTTCCCTCCGAGAAGTATTGTTCGACAGGCCAGGAATGTTGTCAAATATTGCATCCGAGATGTTAGGTTGCCTTAGGTTAGGATATATAACGTTTTAGACGCATGTAACGTTACCACCGAGACGTCGGGACCGACACGCCTGGAATGTTGTCAAATGTTACATCCGAGATGTTAGGTTGCCTTAGGTTAGGATATATGACGTTATAAACGTATATGCTGTTCACTCCGAGAAGTAGGGTTCGACAGGCCAGGAATGTTGTCAAATATTGCATCCGAGATGTTAGGTTGCCTTAGGTTAGCATATATAACGTTATAGACGCACGTAATGTTACCAGCGAGACGTAGGGTTCCAACACGCCTGGAATGTTGTCAAATGTTATATCCGAGATGTTAGGTTGCCTTAGGTTAGGATATATAACGTTATAGACGTATATACTGTTCCCACCGAGAAGTAGGGTTCGACACGCCAGGAATGTTGTCAAATATTACATACGAGAAGTTAGTTGGGCTTAGGTTAGGATATATAACGTTATAGACGCATGTAATGTTACCACCGAGACGTAGGGACCGACACGCCTGGAATGTGGTAAAATGTTACATCCGAGATGTTAGGTTGCCTAAGATTAGGATATATACCGTTATAGACGCATGTAATGTTACCACCGAGACGTAGGGACCGACACGCCTGGAATGTTGTCAAATGTTACATCCGAGATGTTAGGTTGCCTTAGGCTAGGATATATGACGTTATAGATGTATATGCTGTTCCCTCCGAGAAGTAGGGTTCGACAGGCCAGGAATGTTGTCAAATATTGCATCCGAGATGTTAGGTTGCCTTAGGTTAGGATATACAACGTTATAGACGCATATAATGTTCTCACCGAGAAGTAGGGTCCGACACGCCTGGAATGTTGTCACATGTTACATCCGAGATGTTAGGTTGCCTTAGGTTAGGATATATAACGTTATAGACGTATATACTGTTCCCTCCGAGAAGTATTGTTCGACAGGCCAGGAATGTTGTCAAATATTGCATCCGAGATATTAGGTTGCCTTAGATAAGGATATATAACGTTATAGACGCATATAATGTTACCACCGAGACGTAGGACCAACATGTCTGGAATGTTGTCAAATGTTACATCCGAGATGTTAGGTTGCCTTAGGTTAGGATATATAACGTTATAGACGTATATACTGTTCCCTCCGAGAAGTATTGTTCGACAGGCCAGGAATGTTGTCAAATATTGCATCCGAGATGTTAGGTTGCCTTAGGTTAGGATATATAACGTTTTAGACGCATGTAACGTTACCACCGAGACGTCGGGACCGACACGCCTGGAATGTTGTCAAATGTTACATCCGAGATGTTAGGTTGCCTTAGGTTAGGATATATGACGTTATAGACGTATATGCTGTTCACTCCGAGAAGTAGGGTTCGACAGGCCAGGAATGTTGTCAAATATTGCATCCGAGATGTTAGGTTGCCTTAGGTTAGCATATATAACGTTATAGACGCACATAATGTTACCAGCGAGACGTAGGGTTCCAACACGCCTGGAATGTTGTCAAATGTTATATCCGAGATGTTAGGTTGCCTTAGGTTAGGATATATAACGTTATAGACGTATATACTGTTCCCACCGAGTCGTAGGGACCGACACGCCTGGAATGTGGTAAAATGTTACATCCGAGATGTTAGGTTGCCTAAGATTAGGATATATACCGTTATAGACGCATGTAATGTTACCACCGAGACGTAGGTACCGACACGCCTGGAATGTTGTCAAATGTTACATCCGAGATGTTACGTTGCCTTAGGCTAGGATATATGACGTTATAGATGTATATGCTGTTCCCTCCGAGACGTAGGGTTCGACAGGCCAGGAATGTTGTTAAATATTGCATCCGAGATATTAGGTTGCCTTAGGTTAGGATATATAACGTTATAGACGTATATACTGTTCCCTCCGAGAAGTATTGTTCGACACGCCAGGAATGTTGTCAAATATTGCATCCGAGATGTTAGGTTGCCTTAGGTTAGGATATATAACGTTATAGACGCATGTAACGTTACCACCGAGACGTAGGGACCGACATGCCTGGAATGTTGTCAAATGTTACATCCGAGATGTTAGGTTGCCTTAGGTTAGTATATATGACGTTATAGACGTATATGCTGTTCACTCCGAGAAGTAGGGTTCGACAGGCCAGGAATGTTGTCAAATATTGCATCCGAGATGTTAGGTTGCCTTAGGTTAGCATATATAACGTTATAGACGCACGTAATGTTACCAGCGAGACGTAGGGTTCCAACACGCCTGGAATGTTGTCAAATGTTATATCCGAGATGTTAGGTTGCCTTAGGTTAGGATATATAACGTTATAGACGTATATACTGTTCCCACCGAGAAGTAGGGTTCGACACGCCAGGAATGTTGTCAAATATGACATACGAGAAGTTAGTTGGGCTTAGGTTAGGATATATAACGTTATAGACGCATGTAATGTTACCACCGAGACGTAGGGACCGACACGCCTGGAATGTGGTAAAATGTTACATCCGAGATGTTAGGTTGCCTAAGATTAGGATATATACCGTTATAGACGCATGTAATGTTACCACCGAGACGTAGGGACCGACACGCCTGGAATGTTGTCAAATGTTACATCCGAGATGTTAGGTTGCCTTAGGCTAGGATATATGACGTTATAGATGTATATGCTGTTCCCTCCGAGAAGTAGGGTTCGACAGGCCAGGAATGTTGTCAAATATTGCATCCGAGATGTTAGGTTGCCTTAGGTTAGGATATACAACGTTATAGACGCATATAATGTTCTCACCGAGAAGTAGGGTCCGACACGCCTGGAATGTTGTCACATGTTACATCCGAGATGTTAGGTTGCCTTAGGTTAGGATATATAACGTTATAGACGTATATACTGTTCCCTCCGAGAAGTATTGTTCGACAGGCCAGGAATGTTGTCAAATATTGCATCCGAGATGTTAGGTTGCCTTAGATAAGGATATATAACGTTATAGACGCATATAATGTTACCACCGAGACGTAGGACCAACATGTCTGGAATGTTGTCAAATGTTACATCCGAGATGTTAGGTTGCCTTAGGTTAGGATATATAACGTTATAGACGTATATACTGTTCCCTCCGAGAAGTATTGTTCGACAGGCCAGGAATGTTGTCAAATATTGCATCCGAGATGTTAGGTTGCCTTAGGTTAGGATATATAACGTTTTAGACGCATGTAACGTTACCACCGAGACGTCGGGACCGACACGCCTGGAATGTTGTCAAATGTTACATCCGAGATGTTAGGTTGCCTTAGGTTAGGATATATGACGTTATAAACGTATATGCTGTTCACTCCGAGAAGTAGGGTTCGACAGGCCAGGAATGTTGTCAAATATTGCATCCGAGATGTTAGGTTGCCTTAGGTTAGCATATATAACGTTATAGACGCACGTAATGTTACCAGCGAGACGTAGGGTTCCAACACGCCTGGAATGTTGTCAAATGTTATATCCGAGATGTTAGGTTGCCTTAGGTTAGGATATATAACGTTATAGACGTATATACTGTTCCCACCGAGAAGTAGGGTTCGACACGCCAGGAATGTTGTCAAATATTACATACGAGAAGTTAGTTGGGCTTAGGTTAGGATATATAACGTTATAGACGCATGTAATGTTACCACCGAGACGTAGGGACCGACACGCCTGGAATGTGGTAAAATGTTACATCCGAGATGTTAGGTTGCCTAAGATTAGGATATATACCGTTATAGACGCATGTAATGTTACCACCGAGACGTAGGGACCGACACGCCTGGAATGTTGTCAAATGTTACATCCGAGATGTTAGGTTGCCTTAGGCTAGGATATATGACGTTATAGATGTATATGCTGTTCCCTCCGAGAAGTAGGGTTCGACAGGCCAGGAATGTTGTCAAATATTGCATCCGAGATGTTAGGTTGCCTTAGGTTAGGATATACAACGTTATAGACGCATATAATGTTCTCACCGAGAAGTAGGGTCCGACACGCCTGGAATGTTGTCACATGTTACATCCGAGATGTTAGGTTGCCTTAGGTTAGGATATATAACGTTATAGACGTATATACTGTTCCCTCCGAGAAGTATTGTTCGACAGGCCAGGAATGTTGTCAAATATTGCATCCGAGATATTAGGTTGCCTTAGATAAGGATATATAACGTTATAGACGCATATAATGTTACCACCGAGACGTAGGACCAACATGTCTGGAATGTTGTCAAATGTTACATCCGAGATGTTAGGTTGCCTTAGGTTAGGATATATAACGTTATAGACGTATATACTGTTCCCTCCGAGAAGTATTGTTCGACAGGCCAGGAATGTTGTCAAATATTGCATCCGAGATGTTAGGTTGCCTTAGGTTAGGATATATAACGTTTTAGACGCATGTAACGTTACCACCGAGACGTCGGGACCGACACGCCTGGAATGTTGTCAAATGTTACATCCGAGATGTTAGGTTGCCTTAGGTTAGGATATATGACGTTATAAACGTATATGCCGTTCACTCCGAGAAGTAGGGTTCGACAGGCCAGGAATGTTGTCAAATATTGCATCCGAGATGTTAGGTTGCCTTAGGTTAGCATATATAACGTTATAGACGCACGTAATGTTACCAGCGAGACGTAGGGTTCCAACACGCCTGGAATGTTGTCAAATGTTATATCCGAGATGTTAGGTTGCCTTAGGTTAGGATATATAACGTTATAGACGTATATACTGTTCCCACCGAGTCGTAGGGACCGACACGCCTGGAATGTGGTAAAATGTTACATCCGAGATGTTAGGTTGCCTAAGATTAGGATATATACCGTTATAGACGCATGTAATGTTACCACCGAGACGTAGGGACCGACACGCCTGGAATGTTGTCAAATGTTACATCAGAGATGTTAGGTTGCCTTAGGCTAGGATATATGACGTTATAGATGTATATGCTGTTCCCTCCGAGATGTAGGTTTCGACAGGCCAGGAATGTTGTCAAATATTGCATCCGAGATGTTAGGTTGCCTTAGGTTAGCATATATAACGTTATAGACGCACGTAATGTTACCAGCGAGACGTAGGGTTCCAACACGCCTGGAATGTTGTCAAATGTTATATCCGAGATGTTAGGTTGCCTTAGGTTAGGATATATAACGTTATAGACGTATATACTGTTCCCACCGAGTCGTAGGGACCGACACGCCTGGAATGTGGTAAAATGTTACATCCGAGATGTTAGGTTGCCTAAGATTAGGATATATACCGTTATAGACGCATGTAATGTTACCACCGAGACGTAGGGACCGACACGCCTGGAATGCTGTCAAATGTTACATCCGGGATGTTAGGTTGTCTTAGTTTGGGATATATGACGTTACAGACGTATATACTGTTCCTTCCGAGATGTCGGGTTCGACAGGCCAGGAATGTTGTCACATATTTCATCCGAGATGTTAGGTTGCCTTAGATTAGGATATATACCGTTATAGATGTATATACTGTTCCCTCCGAGCAGTAGGGTTCGACAGGCCAGGAATGTTGTCAAATATTGCATCCGAGATGTTAGGTTGCCTTAGGTTAGCATATATAACGTTATAGACGCACGTAATGTTACCAGCGAGACGTAGGGTTCCAACACGCCTGGAATGTTGTCAAATGTTATATCCGAGATGTTAGGTTGCCTTAGGTTAGGATATATAACGTTATAGACGTATATACTGTTCCCACCGAGAAGTAGGGTTCGACACGTCAGGAATGTTGTCAAATATTACATACGAGATGTTAGTTGGCCTTAGGTTAGGATATATAACGTTATAGACGCATGTAATGTTACCACCGAGACGTAGGGACCGACACGCCTGGAATGTGGTAAAATGTTACATCCGAGATGTTAGGTTGCCTAAGATTAGGATATATACCGTTATAGACGTATATACTGTTCCCTCCGAGCAGTAGGGTTCGACAGGCCAGGAATGTTGTCAAATATTGCATCCGAGATGTTAGGTTGCCTTAGATGAGCATATGCAGCGTTATAGACGCATATAATGTTACCACCGAGAAGTAGGGTCCGACACGCCTGGAAGGTTGTAGAATATTACGTCTGAGATAATAGGTTGCCTTAGATTAGGATATACAACGTTATAGACTCATATAATGTTCCCACCAAGAAGTAGGGTCCGACACGCCTTGAATGATGTAGAATATTACATCCGAGATGTCAGGTTGCCTTAGGCTAGGATATATGACGTTATAGATGTATATGCTGTTCCCTCCGAGAAGTAGGGTTCGACAGGCCAGGAATGTTGTCAAATATTGCATCCGAGATGTTAGGTTGCCTTAGGTTAGGATATACAACGTTATAGACGCATATAATGTTCTCACCGAGAAGTAGGGTCCGACACGCCTGGAATGTTGTAGAATAATATATCCGAGATGTCAGGTTGCCTTAGATAAGGATATATAACGTTATAGACGCATATAATGTTACCACCGAGACGTAGGACCAACATGTCTGGAATGTTGTCAAATGTTACATCCGAGATGTTAGGTTGCCTTAGGTTAGGATATATAACGTTATAGACGTATATACTGTTCCCTCCGAGAAGTATTGTTCGACAGGCCAGGAATGTTGTCAAATATTGCATCCGAGATATTAGGTTGCCTTAGGTTAGGATATATAACGTTATAGACGCATGTAACGTTACCACCGAGACGTAGGGACCGACACGCCTGGAATGTTGTCAAATATTGCATCCGAGATGTTAGGTTGCCTTAGGTTAGCATATATAACGTTATAGACGCACGTAATGTTACCAGCGAGACGTAGGGTTCCAACACGCCTGGAATGTTGTCAAATGTTATATCCGAGATGTTAGGTTGCCTTAGGTTAGGATATATAACGCTATAGACGTATATACTGTTCCCACCGAGATGTAGGGTTCGACAGGCCAGGAATGTTGTCAAATATTGCATCCGAGATATTAGGTTGCCTTAGGTTAGGATATATAACGTTATAGACGCATGTAATGTTACCACCGAGACGTAGGGACCGACACGCCTGGAATGCTGTCAAATGTTACATCCGGGATGTTAGGTTGTCTTAGGTTAGGATATATGACGTTACAGACGTATATACTGTTCCCTCCGAGATGTCGGGTTCGACAGGCCAGGAATGTTGTCACATATTTCATCCGAGATGTTAGGTTGCCTTAGATTAGGATATATACCGTTATAGATGTATATACTGTTCCCTCCGAGCAGTAGGGTTCGACAGGCCAGGAATGTTGTCAAATATTGCATCCGAGATGTTAGGTTGCCTTAGGTTAGCATATATAACGTTATAGACGCACGTAATGTTACCAGCGAGACGTAGGGTTCCAAAACGCCTGGAATGTTGTCAAATGTTATATCCGAGATGTTAGGTTGCCTTAGGTTAGGATATATAACGTTATAGACGTATATACTGTTCCCACCGAGAAGTGGGGTTCGACACGCCAGGAATGTTGTCAAATATTACATACGAGATGTTAGTTGGGCTTAGGTTAGGATATATAACGTTATAGACGCATGTAATGTTACCACCGAGACGTAGAGACCGACACGCCTGGAATGTGGTAAAATGTTACATCCGAGATGTTAGGTTGCCTAAGATTAGGATATATACCGTTATAGACGCATGTAATGTTACCACCGAGACGTAGGGACCGACACGCCTGGAATGTTGTCAAATGTTACATCCGAGATGTTAGGTTGCCTTAGGCTAGGATATATGACGTTATAGATGTATATGCTGTTCCCTCCGAGAAGTAGGGTTCGACAGGCCAGGAATGTTGTCAAATATTGCATCCGAGATGTTAGGTTGCCTTAGGTTAGGATATACAACGTTATAGACGCATATAATGTTCTCACCGAGAAGTAGGGTCCGACACGCCTGGAATGTTGTAGAATAATATATCCGAGATGTCAGGTTGCCTTAGGTTAGGATATATAACGTTATAAACGTATATACTGTTCCCTCCGAGAAGTAGGGTTCGACAGGCCAGGAATGTTGTCAAATATTGCATCCGAGATGTTAGGTTGCCTTAGGTTAGGATATATAACGTTATAGACGCATGTATTATTACCACCGAGACGTAGGGACCGACACGCCTGGAATGTTGTCAAATGTTACATCCGAGATGATAGGTTGCCTTAGGTTAGGATATGTGACGTTATAGACGTATATACTGTTCCCTCCGAGAAGTAGGGTTCGACAGGCCAGGAATGTTGTTAAATATTGCATCCGAGACGTTAGGTTGCCTTAGATCAGGAAATATACCGTTATAGACGCATGTAATGTTACCACCGAGACGTAGGGTCCGACACGCCTGGAATGTTGTCACATGTCACATCCGAGATGTTAGGTTGCCTTAGGTTAGGATATATAACGTTATAGACGTATATACTGTTCCCTCCGAGAAGTATTGTTCGACAGGCCAGGAATGTTGTCAAATATTGCATCCGAGATGTTAGGTTGCCTTAGATAAGGATATATAACGTTATAGACGCATATAATGTTACCACCGAGACGTAGGACCAACATGTCTGGAATGTTGTCAAATGTTACATCCGAGATGTTAGGTTGCCTTAGGTTAGGATATATAACGTTATAGACGTATATACTGTTCCCTCCGAGAAGTATTGTTCGACAGGCCAGGAATGTTGTCAAATATTGCATCCGAGATGTTAGGTTGCCTTAGGTTAGGATATATAACGTTATAGACGCATGTAACGTTACCACCGAGACGTAGGGACCGACACGCCTGGAATGTTGTCAAATATTGCATCCGAGATGTTAGGTTGCCTTAGGTTAGCATATATAACGTTATAGACGCACGTAATGTTACCAGCGAGACGTAGGGTTCCAACACGCCTGGAATGTTGTCAAATGTTATATCCGAGATGTTAGGTTGCCTTAGGTTAGGATATATAACGCTATAGACGTATATACTGTTCCCACCGAGATGTAGGGTTCGACAGGCCAAGAATGTTGTCAAATATTGCATCCGAGATATTAGGTTGCCTTAGGTTAGGATATATAACGTTATAGACGCATGTAATGTTACCACCGAGACGTAGGGACCGACACGCCTGGAATGCTGTCAAATGTTACATCCGGGATGTTAGGTTGTCTTAGGTTAGGATATATGACGTTACAGACGTATATACTGTTCCCTCCGAGATGTCGGGTTCGACAGGCCAGGAATGTTGTCACATATTTCATCCGAGATGTTAGGTTGCCTTAGATTAGGATATATACCGTTATAGATGTATATACTGTTCCCTCCGAGCAGTAGGGTTCGACAGGCCAGGAATGTTGTCAAATATTGCATCCGAGATGTTAGGTTGCCTTAGGTTAGCATATATAACGTTATAGACGCACGTAATGTTACCAGCGAGACGTAGGGTTCCAAAACGCCTGGAATGTTGTCAAATGTTATATCCGAGATGTTAGGTTGCCTTAGGTTAGGATATATAACGTTATAGACGTATATACTGTTCCCACCGAGAAGTGGGGTTCGACACGCCAGGAATGTTGTCAAATATTACATACGAGATGTTAGTTGGGCTTAGGTTAGGATATATAACGTTATAGACGCATGTAATGTTACCACCGAGACGTAGAGACCGACACGCCTGGAATGTGGTAAAATGTTACATCCGAGATGTTAGGTTGCCTAAGATTAGGATATATACCGTTATAGACGCATGTAATGTTACCACCGAGACGTAGGGACCGACACGCCTGGAATGTTGTCAAATGTTACATCCGAGATGTTAGGTTGCCTTAGGCTAGGATATATGACGTTATAGATGTATATGCTGTTCCCTCCGAGAAGTAGGGTTCGACAGGCCAGGAATGTTGTCAAATATTGCATCCGAGATGTTAGGTTGCCTTAGGTTAGGATATACAACGTTATAGACGCATATAATGTTCTCACCGAGAAGTAGGGTCCGACACGCCTGGAATGTTGTAGAATAATATATCCGAGATGTCAGGTTGCCTTAGGTTAGGATATATAACGTTATAAACGTATATACTGTTCCCTCCGAGAAGTAGGGTTCGACAGGCCAGGAATGTTGTCAAATATTGCATCCGAGATGTTAGGTTGCCTTAGGTTAGGATATATAACGTTATAGACGCATGTATTATTACCACCGAGACGTAGGGACCGACACGCCTGGAATGTTGTCAAATGTTACATCCGAGATGTTAGGTTGCCTTAGGTTAGGATATGTGACGTTATAGACGTATATACTGTTCCCTCCGAGAAGTAGGGTTCGACAGGCCAGGAATGTTGTTAAATATTGCATCCGAGACGTTAGGTTGCCTTAGATCAGGAAATATACCGTTATAGACGCATGTAATGTTACCACCGAGACGTAGGGTTCGACGGGCTAGGAATGTTGTCAAATATTGCATCCGAGATGTTAGGTTGCCTTAGATAAGGATATATAACGTTATAGACGCATATAATGTTACCACCGAGACGTAGGACCAACATGTCTGGAATGTTGTCACATGTTACATCCGAGATGTTAGGTTGCCTTAGGTTAGGATATATAACGTTATAGACGTATATACTGTTCCCTCCGAGAAGTATTGTTCGACAGGCCAGGAATGTTGTCAAATATTGCATCCGAGATGTTAGGTTGCCTTAGGTTAGGATATACAACGTTATAGACGCATATAATGTTCTCACCGAGAAGTAGGGTCCGACACGCCTGGAATGTTGTAGAATAATATATCCGAGATGTCAGGTTGCCTTAGGTTAGGATATATAACGTTATAAACGTATATACTGTTCCCTCCGAGAAGTAGGGTTCGACAGGCCAGGAATGTTGTCAAATATTGCATCCGAGATGTTAGGTTGCCTTAGGTTAGGATATATAACGTTATAGACGCATGTAACGTTACCACCGCGACGTAGGGACCGACACGCCTGGAATGTTGTCAAATGTTACATCCGAGATGTTAGGTTGCCTTAGGTTAGGATATATGACGTTATAGACGTATATGCTGTTCACTCCGAGAAGTAGGGTTCGACAGGCCAGGAATGTTGTCAAATATTGCATCCGAGATGTTAGGTTGCCTTAGGTTAGCATATATAACGTTATAGACGCACATAATGTTACCAGCGAGACGTAGGGTTCCAACACGCCTGGAATGTCGTCAAATGTTATATCCGAGATGTTAGGTTGCCTTAGGTTAGGATATATAACGTTATAGACGTATATACTGTTCCCACCGAGTCGTAGGGACCGACACGCCTGGAATGTGGTAAAATGTTACATCCGAGATGTTAGGTTGCCTAAGATTAGGATATATACCGTTATAGACGCATGTAATGTTACCACCGAGACGTAGGGACCGACACGCCTGGAATGCTGTCAAATGTTACATCCGGGATGTTAGGTTGTCTTAGGTTAGGATATATGACGTTACAGACGTATATACTGTTCCTTCCGAGATGTCGGGTTCGACAGGCCAGGAATGTTGTCACATATTTCATCCGAGATGTTAGGTTGCCTTAGATTAGGATATATACCGTTATAGATGTATATACTGTTCCCTCCGAGCAGTAGGGTTCGACAGGCCAGGAATGTTGTCAAATATTGCATCCGAGATGTTAGGTTGCCTTAGGTTAGCATATATAACGTTATAGACGCACGTAATGTTACCAGCGAGACGTAGGGTTCCAACACGCCTGGAATGTTGTCAAATGTTATATCCGAGATGTTAGGTTGCCTTAGGTTAGGATATATAACGTTATAGACGTATATACTGTTCCCACCGAGAAGTAGGGTTCGACACGTCAGGAATGTTGTCAAATATTACATACGAGATGTTAGTTGGCCTTAGGTTAGGATATATAACGTTATAGACGCATGTAATGTTACCACCGAGACGTAGGGTCCGACACGCCTGGAATGTGGTAAAATGTTACATCCGAGATGTTAGGTTGCCTAAGATTAGGATATATACCGTTATAGACGTATATACTGTTCCCTCCGAGCAGTAGGGTTCGACAGGCCAGGAATGTTGTCAAATATTGCATCCGAGATGTTAGGTTGCCTTAGATTAGCATATGCAGCGTTATAGACGCATATAATGTTACCACCGAGAAGTAGGGTCCGACACGCCTGGAAGTTTGTAGAATATTACGTCTGAGATAATAGGTTGCCTTAGATTAGGATATACAACGTTATAGACTCATATAATGTTCCCACCAAGAAGTAGGGTCCGACACGCCTTGAATGATGTAGAATATTACATCCGAGATGTCAGGTTGCCTTCGGTTAGGATATATAACGTTATAGACGTATATACTGTTCCCTCCGAGAAGTAGGGTTCGACAGGCCAGGAATGTTGTCAAATATTGCATCCGAGATGTTAGGTTGCCTTAGATAAGGATATATAACGTTATAGACGCATATAATGTTACCACCGAGACGTAGGGACCGACATGCCTGGAATGTTGTCAAATGTTACATCCGAGATGTTAGGTTGCCTTAGGTTAGGATATATGACGTTGTAGACGTATATACTGTTCCCTCCGAGAAGTAGGGTTCGACAGGCCAGGAATGTTGTCAAATATTGCATCCGAGATGTTAGGTTGCCTTAGATAAGGATATATAACGTTATAGACGCATATAATGTTACCACCGAGACGTAGGGACCGACATGCCTGGAATGTTGTCAAATGTTACATCCGAGATGTTAGGTTGCCTTAGGTTAGGATATATGACGTTATAGACGTATATACTGTTCCCTCCGAGAAGTAGGGTTCGGCAGGCCAGGAATGTTGTCAAATATTGCATCCGAGATGTTAGGTTGCCTTAGGTTAAGAGATATAACGTTCTAGACGCATGTAACGTTAGCACCGAGACGTAGGGACCGACACGCCTGGAATGTTGTCAAATGTTACATCCGAGATGTTAGGTTGCCTTAGGTTAGGATTTATGACGTTATAGACGTATATGCTGTTCCCTCCGAGAAGTAGGGTCCGACACGCCTGGAACGATGTAGAATATTACATCCGAGATGTTAGGTTGCCTTAGGTTAGGATATATAACGTTATAGACGTATATACTGTTCCCTCCGAGAAGTATTGTTCGACACGCCAGGAATGTTGTCAAATATTGCATCCGAGATGTTAGGTTGCCTTAGGTTAGGATATATAACGTTATAGACGCATGTAACGTTACCACCGAGACGTAGGGACCGACATGCCTGGAATGTTGTCAAATGTTACATCCGAGATGTTAGGTTGCCTTAGGTTAGGATATATAACGTTATAGACGTATATACTGTTCCCACCGAGAAGTAGGGTTCGACACGCCAGGAATGTTGTCAAATATTACATACGAGAAGTTAGTTGGGCTTAGGTTAGGATATATAACGTTATAGACGCATGTAATGTTACCACCGAGACGTAGGGACCGACACGCCTGGAATGAGGTAAAATGTTACATCCGAGATGTTAGGTTGCCTAAGATTAGGATATATACCGTTATAGACGCATGTAATGTTACCACCGAGACGTAGGGACCGACACGCCTGGAATGTTGTCAAATGTTACATCCGAGATGTTAGGTTGCCTTAGGCTAGGATATATGACGTTATAGATGTATATGCTGTTCCCTCCGAGAAGTAGGGTTCGACAGGCCAGGAATGTTGTCAAATATTGCATCCGAGATGTTAGGTTGCCTTAGGTTAGGATCTACAACGTTATAGACGCATATAATGTTCTCACCGAGAAGTAGGGTCCGACACGCCTGGAATTTTGTAGAATAATATATCCGAGATGTCAGGTTGCCTTAGGTTAGGATATATAACGTTATAGACGTATATACTGTTCCCACCGAGAAGTAGGGTTCGACACGCCAGGAATGTTGTCAGATATTACATACGAGATGTTAGTTGGCCTTAGGTTAGGATATATAACGTTATAGACGCATGTAACGTTACCACCGAGACGTAGGGACCGACACGCCTGGAATGTGGTAAAATGTTACATCCGAGATGTTAGGTTGCCTTAGATAAGGATATATACCGTTATAGACGCATGTAATGTTACCACCGAGACGTAGGGACCGACATGCCTGGAATGTTGTCAAATGTTACATCCGAGATGTTAGGTTGCCTTAGGTTAGGATATATGACGTTATAGACGTATATACTGTTCCCTCCGAGAAGTAGGGTTCGGCAGGCCAGGAATGTTGTCAAATATTGCATCCGAGATGTTAGGTTGCCTTAGGTTAAGAGATATAACGTTCTAGACGCATGTAACGTTAGCACCGAGACGTAGGGACCGACACGCCTGGAATGTTGTCAAATGTTACATCCGAGATGTTAGGTTGCCTTAGGTTAGGATTTATGACGTTATAGACGTATATGCTGTTCCCTCCGAGAAGTAGGGTCCGACACGCCTGGAACGATGTAGAATATTACATCCGAGATGTTAGGTTGCCTTAGGTTAGGATATATAACGTTATAGACGTATATACTGTTCCCTCCGAGAAGTATTGTTCGACACGCCAGGAATGTTGTCAAATATTGCATCCGAGATGTTAGGTTGCCTTAGGTTAGGATATATAACGTTATAGACGCATGTAACGTTACCACCGAGACGTAGGGACCGACATGCCTGGAATGTTGTCAAATGTTACATCCGAGATGTTAGGTTGCCTTAGGTTAGTATATATGACGTTATAGACGTATATGCTGTTCACTCCGAGAAGTAGGGTTCGACAGGCCAGGAATGTTGTCAAATATTGCATCCGAGATGTTAGGTTGCCTTAGGTTAGCATATATAACGTTATAGACGCACGTAATGTTACCAGCGAGACGTAGGGTTCCAACACGCCTGGAATGTTGTCAAATGTTATATCCGAGATGTTAGGTTGCCTTAGGTTAGGATATATAACGTTATAGACGTATATACTGTTCCCACCGAGAAGTAGGGTTCGACACGCCAGGAATGTTGTCAAATATTACATACGAGAAGTTAGTTGGGCTTAGGTTAGGATATATAACGTTATAGACGCATGTAATGTTACCACCGAGACGTAGGGACCGACACGCCTGGAATGTGGTAAAATGTTACATCCGAGATGTTAGGTTGCCTAAGATTAGGATATATACCGTTATAGACGCATGTAATGTTACCACCGAGACGTAGGGACCGACACGCCTGGAATGTTGTCAAATGTTACATCCGAGATGTTAGGTTGCCTTAGGCTAGGATATATGACGTTATAGATGTATATGCTGTTCCCTCCGAGAAGTAGGGTTCGACAGGCCAGGAATGTTGTCAAATATTGCATCCGAGATGTTAGGTTGCCTTAGGTTAGGATCTACAACGTTATAGACGCATATAATGTTCTCACCGAGAAGTAGGGTCCGACACGCCTGGAATGTTGTAGAATAATATATCCGAGATGTCAGGTTGCCTTAGGTTAGGATATATAACGTTATAGACGTATATACTGTTCCCACCGAGAAGTAGGGTTCGACACGCCAGGAATGTTGTCAGATATTACATACGAGATGTTAGTTGGCCTTAGGTTAGGATGTATAACGTTATAGACGCATGTAACGTTACCACCGAGACGTAGGGACCGACACGCCTGGAATGTGGTAAAATGTTACATCCGAGATGTTAGGTTGCCTAAGATTAGGATATATACCGTTATAGACGCATGTAATGTTACCACCGAGACGTAGGGACCGACACGCCTGGAATGTTGTCAAATGTTACATCCGAGATGTTAGGTTGCCTTAGGCTAGGATATATAACGTTATAGACGTATATACTGTTCCCTCCGAGAAGTATTGTTCGACAGGCCAGGAATGTTGTCAAATATTGCATCCGAGATGTTAGGGTGCCTTAGGTTAGGATATATAACGTTCTAGACGCATGTAACGTTACCACCGAGACGTAGGGACCGACACGTCTGGAATGTTGTCAAATTTTACATCCGAGATGTTAGGTTGGCTTAGGTTAGGATTTATGACGTTATAGACGTATATGCTGTTCCCTCCGAGAAGTAGGGTCCGACACGCCTGGAATGATGTAGAATATTACATCCGAGATGTCAGGTTGCCTTAGGTTAGGATATATAATGTTATAGACGTATATACTGTTCCCTCCGAGAAGTAGGGTTCGACAGGCTAGGAATGTTGTCAAATATTGCATCCGAGATGTTAGGTTGCCTTAGATAAGGATATATAACGTTATAGACGCATATAATGTTACCACCGAGACGTAGGACCAACATGCCTGGAATGTTGTCAAATGTTACATCCGAGATATTAGGTTGCCTTAGGTTAGGATGTATAACGTTATAGACGTATATACTGTTCCCTCCGAGAAGTATTGTTCGGCAGGCCAGGAATGTTGTCAAATATTGCATCCGAGATGTTAGGTTGCCTTAGGTTAGGATTTATATCGTTATAGACGCATGTAACGTTACCACCGAGACGTAGGGACCGACACGCCTGGAATGTTGTCAAATGTTACATCCGAGATGTTAGGTTGCCTTAGGTTAGGATATATGACGTTATAGACGTATATGCTGTTCACTCCGAGAAGTAGGATTCGACAGGCCAGGAATGTTGTCAAATATTGCATCCGAGATATTAGGTTGCCTTAGGTTAGGATATATAACGTTATAGACGCATGTAATGTTACCACCGAGACGTAGGGACCGACACGCCTGGAATGTTGTCAAATGTTACATCCGAGATGTTAGGTTGTCTTAGGTTAGGATATATGACGTTACAGACGTATATACTGTTCCCTCCGAGATGTCGGGTTCGACAGGCTGGAATGTTGTCACATATTTCATCCGGGATGTTAGGTTGCCTTAGATTAGGATATATACCGTTATAGATGTATATACTGTTCCCTCCGAGCAGTAGGGTTCGACAGGCCAGGAATGTTGTCAAATATTGCATCCGAGATGTTAGGTTGCCTTAGGTTAGCATATATAACGTTATAGACGCACGTAATGTTACCAGCGAGACGTAGGGTTCCAACACGCCTGGAATGTTGTCAAATGTTATATCCGAGATATTAGGTTGCCTTAGGTTAGGATATTTAACGTTATAGACGTATATACTGTTCCCACCGAGAAGTAGGGTTCGACACGCCAGGAATGTTGTCAGATATTACATACGAGATGTTAGTTGGCCTTAGGTTAGGATATATAACGTTATAGACGCATGTAACGTTACCACCGAGACGTAGGGACCGACACGCCTGGAATGTGGTAAAATGTTACATCCGAGATGTTAGGTTGCCTAAGATTAGGATATATACCGTTATAGACGCATGTAATGTTACCACCGAGACGTAGGGACCGACACGCCTGGAATGTTGTCAAATGTTACATCCGAGATGTTAGGTTGCCTTAGGCTAGGATATATGACGTTATAGACGTATATACTGTTCCCTCCGAGAAGTAGGGTTCGACAGGCCAGGAATGTTGTCAAATATTGCATCCGAGATGTTAGGTTGCCTTAGCTTAGGATATACAACGTTATAGACGCATATAATGTTCTCACCGAGAAGTAGGGTCCGACACGCCTGGAATGTTGTAGAATAATATATCCGAGATTTCAGGTTGCCTTAGGTGAGGATATATAACGTTATAGACGTATATACTGTTCCCTCCGAGAAGTAGGGTTCGACAGGCCAGGAATGTTGTCAAATATTGCATCCGAGATGTTAGGTTGCCTTAGGTTAGGATATATAACGTTATAGACGCATGTAATATTACCACCGAGACGTAGGGACCGACACGCCTGGAATGTTGTCAAATGTTACATCCGAGATGTTAGGTTGCCTTAGGTTAGGATATGTGACGTTATAGACGTATATACTGTTCCCTCCGAGAAGTAGGGTTCGACAGGCCAGGAATGTTGTCAAATATTGCATCCGAGATGTTAGGTTGCCTTAGATCAGGAAATATACCGTTATAGACGCATGTAATGTTACCACCGAGACGTAGGGTTCGACAGGCTAGGAATGTTGTCAAATATTGCATCCGAGATGTTAGGTTGCCTTAGATAAGGATATATAACGTTATAGACGCATATAATGTTACCACCGAGACGTAGGACCAACATGTCTGGAATGTTGTCACATGTTACATCCGAGATGTTAGGTTGCCTTAGGTTACGATATATAACGTTATAGACGTATATACTGTTCCCTCCGAGAAGTATTGTTCGACAGGCCAGGAATGTTGTCAAATATTGCATCCGAGATGTTAGGTTGCCTTAGGTTAGGATATATAACGTTATAGACGCATGTAATGTTACCACCGAGACGTAGGGACCGACACGCCTGGAATGCTGTCAAATGTTACATCCGGGATGTTAGGTTGTCTTAGGTTAGGATATATGACGTTACAGACGTATATACTGTTCCCTCCGAGATGTCGGGTTCGACAGGCCAGGAATGTTGTCACATATTTCATCCGAGATGTTAGGTTGCCTTAGATTAGGATATATACCGTTATAGATGTATATACTGTTCCCTCCGAGCAGTAGGGTTCGACAGGCCAGGAATGTTGTCAAATATTGCATCCGAGATGTTAGGTTGCCTTAGGTTAGCATATATAACGTTATAGACGCACGTAATGTTACCAGCGAGACGTAGGGTTCCAACACGCCTGGAATGTTGTCAAATGTTATATCCGAGATGTTAGGTTGCCTTAGGTTAGGATATATAACGTTATAGACGTATATACTGTTCCCACCGAGAAGTAGGGTTCGACACGCCAGGAATGTTGTCAAATATTACATACGAGATGTTAGTTGGGCTTAGGTTAGGATATATAACGTTATAGACGCATGTAATGTTACCACCGAGACGTAGAGACCGACACGCCTGGAATGTGGTAAAATGTTACATCCGAGATGTTAGGTTGCCTAAGATTAGGATATATACCGTTATAGACGCATGTAATGTTACCACCGAGACGTAGGGACCGACACGCCTGGAATGTTGTCAAATGTTACATCCGAGATGTTAGGTTGCCTTAGGCTAGGATATATGACGTTATAGATGTATATGCTGTTCCCTCCGAGAAGTAGGGTTCGACAGGCCAGGAATGTTGTCAAATATTGCATCCGAGATGTTAGGTTGCCTTAGGTTAGGATATACAACGTTATAGACGCATATAATGTTCTCACCGAGAAGTAGGGTCCGACACGCCTGGAATGTTGTAGAACAATATATCCGAGATGTCAGGTTGCCTTAGGTTAGGATATATAACGTTATAAACGTATATACTGTTCCCTCCGAGAAGTAGGGTTCGACAGGCCAGGAATGTTGTCAAATATTGCATCCGAGATGTTAGGTTGCCTTAGGTTAGGATATATAACGTTATAGACGCATGTAATATTACCAGCGAGACGTAGGGACCGACACGCCTGGTATGTTGTCAAATGTTACATCCGAGATGTTAGGTTGCCTTAGGTTAGGATATGTGACGTTATAGACGTATATACTGTTCCCTCCGAGAAGTAGGGTTCGACAGGCCAGGAATGTTGTCAAATATTGCATCCGAGATGTTAGGTTGCCTTAGATCAGGAAATATACCGTTATAGACGCATGTAATGTTACCACCGAGACGTAGGGTTCGACAGGCTAGGAATGTTGTCAAATGTTGCATCCGAGATGTTAGGTTGCCTTAGATAAGGATATATAACGTTATAGACGCACATAATGTTACCAGCCGGACGTAGGGTTCCAACACGCCTGGAATGTTGTCAAATGTTATATCCAAGATGTTAGGTTGCCTTAGGTTAGGATATATAACGTTATAGACGTATATACTGTTCCCACCGAGTCGTAGGGACCGACACGCCTGGAATGTGGTAAAATGTTACATCCGAGATGTTAGGTTGCCTAAGATTAGGATATATACCGTTATAGACGCATGTAATGTTACCACCGAGACGTAGGGACCGAGACGCCTGGAATGTTGTCAAATGTTACATCCGAGATGTTACGTTGCCTTAGGCTAGGATATATGACGTTATAGATGTATATGCTGTTCCCTCCGAGATGTAGGGTTCGACAGGCCAGGAATGTTGTTAAATATTGCATCCGAGATATTAGGTTGCCTTAGGTTAGGATATATAACGTTATAGACGCATGTAATGTTACCACCGAGACGTAGGGACCGACACGCCTGGAATGCTGTCAAATGTTACATCCGGGATGTTAGGTTGTCTTAGGTTAGGATATATGACGTTACAGACGTATATACTGTTCCCTCCGAGATGTCGGGTTCGACAGGCCAGGAATGTTGTCACATATTTCATCCGAGATGTTAGGTTGCCTTAGATTAGGATATATACCGTTATAGATGTATATACTGTTCCCTCCGAGCAGTAGGGTTCGACAGGCCAGGAATGTTGTCAAATATTGCATCCGAGATGTTAGGTTGCCGTAGGTTAGCATATATAACGTTATAGACGCACGTAATGTTACCAGCGAGACGTAGGGTTCCAACACGCCTGGAATGTTGTCAAATGTTATATCCGAGATGTTAGGTTGCCTTAGGTTAGGATATATAACGTTATAGACGTATATACTGTTCCCACCGAGAAGTAGGGTTCGACACGCCAGGAATGTTGTCAAATATTACATACGAGAAGTTAGTTGGGCTTAGGTTAGGATATATAACGTTATAGACGCATGTAATGTTACCACCGAGACGTAGGGACCGACACGCCTGGAATGTGGTAAAATGTTACATCCGAGATGTTAGGTTGCCTTAGGCTAGGATATATGACGTTATAGATGTATATGCTGTTCCCTCCGAGAAGTAGGGTTCGACAGGCCAGGAATGTTGTCAAATATTGCATCCGAGATGTTAGGTTGCCTTAGGTTAGGATATACAACGTTATAGACGCATATAATGTTCTCACCGAGAAGTAGGGTCCGACACGCCTGGAATGTTGTAGAATAATATATCCGAGATGTCAGGTTGCCTTAGGCTAGGATATATGACGTTATAGATGTATATACTGTTCCCTCCGAGAAGTAGGGTTCGACAGGCCAGGAATGTTGTCAAATATTGCATCCGAGATGTTAGGTTGCCTTAGATAAGGATATATAACGTTATAGACGCATATAATGTTACCACCGAGACGTAGGATCAACATGTCTGGAATGTTGTCAAATGTTACATCCGAGATGTTAGGTTGCCTTAGGTTAGGATATATAACGTTATAGACGTATATACTGTTCCCTCCGAGAAGTAGGGTTCGACAGGCCAGGAATGTTGTCAAATATTGCATCCGAGATGTTAGGTTGCCTTTGATCAGGAAATATACCGTTATAGACGCATGTAATGTTACCACCGAGACGTAGGGTTCGACAGGCTAGGAATGTTGTCAAATATTGCATCCGAGATGTTAGGTTGCCTTAGATAAGGATATATAACGTTATAGACGCATATAATGTTACCACCGAGACGTAGGACCAACATGTCTGGAATGTTGTCACATGTTACATCCGAGATGTTAGGTTGCCTTAGGTGAGGATATATAACGTTATAGACGTATATACTGTTCCCTCCGAGAAGTAATGTTCGACAGGCCAGGAATGTTGTCAAATATTGCATCCGAGATGTTAGGTTGCCTTAGGTTAGGATATATAACGTTATAGACGCATGTAACGTTACCACCGAGACGTAGGGACCGACACGCCTGGAATGTTGTCAAATGTTACATCCGAGATGTTAGGTTGCCTTAGGTTAGGATATATGACGTTATAGACGTATATGCTGTTCACTCCGAGAAGTAGGGTTCGACAGGCCAGGAATGTTGTCAAATATTGCATCCGAGATGTTAGGTTGCCTTAGGTTAGCATATATAACGTTATAGACGCACATAATGTTACCAGCGAGACGTAGGGTTCCAACACGCCTGGAATGTTGTCAAATGTTATATCCGAGATGTTAGGTTGCCTTAGGTTAGGATATATAACGTTATAGACGCATGTAATGTTACCACCGAGACGTAGGGACCGACACGCCTGGAATGTTGTCAAATGTTACATCCGAGATGTTAGGTTGCCTTAGGCTAGGATATATGACGTTATAGATGTATATGCTGTTCCCTCCGAGAAGTAGGGTTCGACAGGCCAGGAATGTTGTCAAATGTTACATCCGAGATGTTACGTTGCCTTAGGCTAGGATATATGACGTTATAGATGTATATGCTGTTCCCACCGAGAAGTAGGGTTCGACACGTCAGGAATGTTGTCAAATATTACATACGAGATGTTAGTTGGCCTTAGGTTGGGATATATAACGTTATAGACGCATGTAATGTTACCACCGAGACGTAGGTACCGACACGCCTGGAATGCTGTCAAATGTTACATCCGGGATGTTAGGTTGTCTTAGGTTAGGATATATGACGTTACAGACGTATATACTGTTCCCTCCGAGATGTCGGGTTCGACAGGTCAGGAATGTTGTCACATATTTCATCCGAGATGTTAGGTTGCCTTAGATTAGGATATATACCGTTATAGATGTATATACAGTTCCCTCCGAGCTGTAGGGTTCGATAGGCCAGGAATGTTGTCAAATATTGCATCCGAGATGTTAGGTTGCCTTAGGTTAGCATATATAACGTTATAGACGCACGTAATGATACCAGCGAGACGTAGGGTTCCAACACGCCTGGAATGTTGTCAAATGTTATATCCGAGATGTTAGGTTGCCTTAGGTTAGGATATATAACGTTATAGACGTATATACTGTTCCCACCGAGAAGTAGGGTTCGACACGCCAGGAATGTTGTCAAATATTACATACGAGATGTTAGTTGGGCTTAGGTTAGGATATATAACGTTATAGACGCATGTAATGTTACCACCGAGACGTAGAGACCGACACGCCTGGAATGTGGTAAAATGTTACATCCGAGATGTTAGGTTGCCTAAGATTAGGATATATACCGTTATAGACGCATGTAATGTTACCACCGAGACGTAGGGACCGACACGCCTGGAATGTTGTCAAATGTTACATCCGAGATGTTAGGTTGCCTTAGGCTAGGATATATGACGTTATAGATGTATATGCTGTTCCCTCCGAGAAGTAGGGTTCGACAGGCCAGGAATGTTGTCAAATGTTACATCCGAGATGTTAGGTTGCCTTAGGTTAGGATATGTGACGTTATAGACGTATATACTGTTCCCTCCGAGAAGTAGGGTTCGACAGGCCAGGAATGTTGTCAAATATTGCATCCGAGATGTTAGGTTGCCTTAGATCAGGAAATATACCGTTATAGACGCATGTAATGTTACCACCGAGACGTAGGACCAACATGTCTGGAATGTTGTCACATGCTACATCCGAGATGTTAGGTTGCCTTAGGTTAGGATATATAACGTTATAGACGTATATACTGTTCCCTCCGAGAAGTATTGTTCGACAGGCCAGGAATGTTGTCAAATATTGCATCCGAGATGTTAGGTTGCCTTAGGTTAGGATATATAACGTTATAGACGCATGTAACGTTACCACCGAGACGTAGGGACCGACACGCCTGGAATGTTGTCAAATGTTACATCCGAGATGTTAGGTTGCCTTACGTTAGGATATATGACGTTATAGATGTATATGCTGTTCCCTCCGAGATGTAGGGTTCGACAGGCCAGGAATGTTGTTAAATATTGCATCCGAGATATTAGGTTGCCTTAGGTTAGGATATATAACGTTATAGACGCATGTAATGTTACCACCGAGTCGTAGGGACCGACACGCCTGGAATGTGGTAAAATGTTACATCCGAGATGTTAGGTTGCCTAAGATTAGGATATATACCGTTATAGACGCATGTAATGTTACCACCGAGACGTAGGGACCGACACGCCTGGAATGTTGTCAAATGTTACATCCGAGATGTTACGTTGCCTTAGGCTAGGATATATGACGTTATAGATGTATATGCTGTTCCCTCCGAGATGTAGGGTTCGACAGGCCAGGAATGTTGTTAAATATTGCATCCGAGATATTAGGTTGCCTTAGGTTAGGATATATAACGTTATAGACGCATGTAATGTTACCACCGAGACGTAGGGACCGACACGCCTGGAATGCTGTCAAATGTTACATCCGGGATGTTAGGTTGTCTTAGGTTAGGATATATGACGTTACAGACGTATATACTGTTCCCTCCGAGATGTCGGGTTCGACAGGCCAGGAATGTTGTCACATATTTCATCCGAGATGTTAGGTTGCCTTAGATTAGGATATATACCGTTATAGATGTATATACTGTTCCCTCCGAGCAGTAGGGTTCGACAGGCCAGGAATGTTGTCAAATATTGCATCCGAGATGTTAGGTTGCCTTAGGTTAGCATATATAACGTTATAGACGCACGTAATGTTACCAGCGAGACGTAGGGTTCCAACACGCCTGGAATGTTGTCAAATGTTATATCCGAGATGTTAGGTTGCCTTAGGTTAGGATATATAACGTTATAGACGTATATACTGTTCCCACCGAGAAGTAGGGTTCGACACGCCAGGAATGTTGTCAAATATTACATACGAGAAGTTAGTTGGGCTTAGGTTAGGATATATAACGTTATAGACGCATGTAATGTTACCACCGAGACGTAGGGACCGACACGCCTGGAATGTGGTAAAATGTTACATCCGAGATGTTAGGTTGCCTAAGATTAGGATATATACCGTTATAGACGCATGTAATGTTACCACCGAGACGTAGGGACCGACACGCCTGGAATGTTGTCAAATGTTACATCCGAGATGTTAGGTTGCCTTAGGCTAGGATATATGACGTTATAGATGTATATGCTGTTCCCTCCGAGAAGTAGGGTTCGACAGGCCAGGAATGTTGTCAAATATTGCATCCGAGATGTTAGGTTGCCTTAGGTTAGGATATACAACGTTATAGACGCATATAATGTTCTCACCGAGAAGTAGGGTCCGACACGCCTGGAATGTTGTAGAATAATATATCCGAGATGTCAGGTTGCCTTAGGTTAGGATATATAACGTTATAGACGTATATACTCTTCCCTCCGAGAAGTAGGGTTCGACAGGCCAGGAATGTTGTCAAATATTGCATCCGAGATGTTAGGTTGCCTTAGATAAGGATATATAACGTTATAGACGCATATAATGTTACCACCGAGACGTAGGACCAACATGTCTGGAATGTTGTCAAATGTTACATCCGAGATGTTAGGTTGCCTTAGGTTAGGATATATAACGTTATAGACGTATATACTGTTCCCTCCGAGAAGTATTGTTCGACACGCCAGGAATGTTGTCAAATATTACATACGAGATGTTAGTTGGGCTTAGGTTAGGATATATAACGTTATAGACGCATGTAATGTTACCACCGAGACGTAGAGACCGACACGCCTGGAATGTGGTAAAATGTTACATCCGAGATGTTAGGTTGCCTAAGATTAGGATATATACCGTTATAGACGCATGTAATGTTACCACCGAGACGTAGGGACCGACACGCCTGGAATGTTGTCAAATGTTACATCCGAGATGTTAGGTTGCCTTAGGCTAGGATATATGACGTTATAGATGTATATGCTGTTCCCTCCGAGAAGTAGGGTTCGACAGGCCAGGAATGTTGTCAAATGTTACATCCGAGATGTTAGGTTGCCTTAGGTTAGGATATGTGACGTTATAGACGTATATACTGTTCCCTCCGAGAAGTAGGGTTCGACAGGCCAGGAATGTTGTCAAATATTGCATCCGAGATGTTAGGTTGCCTTAGATCAGGAAATATACCGTTATAGACGCATGTAATGTTACCACCGAGACGTAGGGTTCGACAGGCTAGGAATGTTGTCAAATATTGCATCCGAGATGTTAGGTTGCCTTAGATAAGGATATATAACGTTATAGACGCATATAATGTTACCACCGAGACGTAGGACCAACATGTCTGGAATGTTGTCACATGTTACATCCGAGATGTTAGGTTGCCTTAGGTTAGGATATATAACGTTATAGACGTATATACTGTTCCCTCCGAGAAGTATTGTTCGACAGGCCAGGAATGTTGTCAAATATTGCATCCGAGATGTTAGGTTGCCTTAGGTTAGGATATATAACGTTATAGACGCATGTAACGTTACCACCGAGACGTAGGGACCGACACGCCTGGAATGTTGTCAAATGTTACATCCGAGATGTTAGGTTGCCTTACGTTAGGATATATGACGTTATAGACGTATATGCTGTTCACTCGGAGAAGTAGGGTTCGACAGGCCAGGAATGTTGTCAAATATTGCAACCGAGATGTTAGGTTGCCTTAGGTTAGCATATATATCGTTATAGACGCACATAATGTTACAAGCGAGACGTAGGGTTCCAACACGCCTGGAATGTTGTCAAATGTTATATCCGAGATGTTAGGTTGCCTTAGGTTAGGATATATAACGTTATAGACGTATATACTGTTCCCACCGAGTCGTAGGGACCGACACGCCTGGAATGTGGTAAAATGTTACATCCGAGATGTTAGGTTGCCTAAGATTAGGATATATACCGTTATAGACGCATGTAATGTTACCACCGAGACGTAGGGACCGACACGCCTGGAATGTTGTCAAATGTTACATCCGAGATGTTACGTTGCCTTAGGCTAGGATATATGACGTTATAGATGTATATGCTGTTCCCTCCGAGATGTAGGGTTCGACAGGCCAGGAATGTTGTTAAATATTGCATCCGAGATATTAGGTTGCCTTAGGTTAGGATATATAACGTTATAGACGCATGTAATGTTACCACCGAGACGTAGGGACCGACACGCCTGGAATGCTGTCAAATGTTACATCCGGGATGTTAGGTTGTCTTAGGTTAGGATATATGACGTTACAGACGTATATACTGTTCCCTCCGAGATGTCGGGTTCGACAGGCCAGGAATGTTGTCACATATTTCATCCGAGATGTTAGGTTGCCTTAGATTAGGATATATACCGTTATAGATGTATATACTGTTCCCTCCGAGCAGTAGGGTTCGACAGGCCAGGAATGTTGTCAAATATTGCATCCGAGATGTTAGGTTGCCTTAGGTTAGCATATATAACGTTATAGACGCACGTAATGTTACCAGCGAGACGTAGGGTTCCAACACGCCTGGAATGTTGTCAAATGTTATATCCGAGATGTTAGGTTGCCTTAGGTTAGGATATATAACGTTATAGACGTATATACTGTTCCCACCGAGAAGTAGGGTTCGACACGCCAAGAATGTTGTCAAATATTACATACGAGAAGTTAGTTGGGCTTAGGTTAGGATATATAACGTTATAGACGCATGTAATGTTACCACCGAGACGTAGGGACCGACACGCCTGGAATGTGGTAAAATGTTACATCCGAGATGTTAGGTTGCCTAAGATTAGGATATATACCGTTATAGACGCATGTAATGTTACCACCGAGACGTAGGGACCGACACGCCTGGAATGTTGTCAAATGTTACATCCGAGATGTTAGGTTGCCTTAGGCTAGGATATATGACGTTATAGATGTATATGCTGTTCCCTCCGAGAAGTAGGGTTCGACAGGCCAGGAATGTTGTCAAATATTGCATCCGAGATGTTAGGTTGCCTTAGGTTAGGATATACAACGTTATAGACGCATATAATGTTCTCACCGAGAAGTAGGGTCCGACACGCCTGGAATGTTGTAGAATAATATATCCGAGATGTCAGGTTGCCTTAGGTTAGGATATATAACGTTATAGACGTATATACTCTTCCCTCCGAGAAGTAGGGTTCGACAGGCCAGGAATGTTGTCAAATATTGCATCCGAGATGTTAGGTTGCCTTAGATAAGGATATATAACGTTATAGACGCATATAATGTTACCACCGAGACGTAGGACCAACATGTCTGGAATGTTGTCAAATGTTACATCCGAGATGTTAGGTTGCCTTAGGTTCGGATATATAACGTTATAGACGTATATACTGTTCCCTCCGAGAAGTATTGTTCGACAGGCCAGGAATGTTGTCAAATATTGCATCCGAGATGTTAGGTTGCCTTAGGTTAGGATATATAACGTTATAGACGCATGTAACGTTACCACCGAGACGTAGGGACCGACACGCCTGGAATGTTGTCAAATGTTACATCCGAGATGTTAGGTTGCCTTAGGTTAGGATATATGACGTTATAGACGTATATGCTGTTCACTCGGAGAAGTAGGGTTCGACAGGCCAGGAATGTTGTCAAATATTGCAACCGAGATGTTAGGTTGCCTTAGGTTAGCATATATAACGTTATAGACTCACATAATGTTACAAGCGAGACGTAGGGTTCCAACACGCCTGGAATGTTGTCAAATGTTATATCCGAGATGTTAGGTTGCCTTAGGTTAGGATATATAACGTTATAGACGTATATACTGTTCCCACCGAGTCGTAGGGACCGACACGCCTGGAATGTGGTAAAATGTTACATCCGAGATGTTAGGTTGCCTAAGATTAGGATATATACCGTTATAGACGCATGTAATGTTACCACCGAGACGTAGGGACCGACACGCCTGGAATGTTGTCAAATGTTACATCCGAGATGTTACGTTGCCTTAGGCTAGGATATATGACGTTATAGATGTATATGCTGTTCCCTCCGAGATGTAGGGTTCGACAGGCCAGGAATGTTGTTAAATATTGCATCCGAGATATTAGGTTGCCTTAGGTTAGGATATATAACGTTATAGACGCATGTAATGTTACCACCGAGACGTAGGGACCGACACGCCTGGAATGCTGTCAAATGTTACATCCGGGATGTTAGGTTGTCTTAGGTTAGGATATATGACGTTACAGACGTATATACTGTTCCCTCCGAGATGTCGGGTTCGACAGGCCAGGAATGTTGTCACATATTTCATCCGAGATGTTAGGTTGCCTTAGATTAGGATATATACCGTTATAGATGTATATACTGTTCCCTCCGAGCAGTAGGGTTCGACAGGCCAGGAATGTTGTCAAATATTGCATCCGAGATGTTAGGTTGCCTTAGGTTAGCATATATAACGTTATAGACGCACGTAATGTTACCAGCGAGACGTAGGGTTCCAACACGCCTGGAATGTTGTCAAATGTTATATCCGAGATGTTAGGTTGCCTTAGGTTAGGATATATAACGTTATAGACGTATATACTGTTCCCACCGAGAAGTAGGGTTCGACACGCCAGGAATGTTGTCAAATATTACATACGAGAAGTTAGTTGGGCTTAGGTTAGGATATATAACGTTATAGACGCATGTAATGTTACCACCGAGACGTAGGGACCGACACGCCTGGAATGTGGTAAAATGTTACATCCGAGATGTTAGGTTGCCTAAGATTAGGATATATACCGTTATAGACGCATGTAATGTTACCACCGAGACGTAGGGACCGACACGCCTGGAATGTTGTCAAATTTTACATCCGAGATGTTAGGTTGCCTTAGGCTAGGATATATGACGTTATAGATGTATATGCTGTTCCCTCCGAGAAGTAGGGTTCGACAGGCCAGGAATGTTGTCAAATATTGCATCCGAGATGTTAGGTTGCCTTAGGTTAGGATATACAACGTTATAGACGCATATAATGTTCTCACCGAGAAGTAGGGTCCGACACGCCTGGAATGTTGTAGAATAATATATCCGAGATGTCAGGTTGCCTTAGGTTAGGATATATAACGTTATAGACGTATATACTGTTCCCTCCGAGAAGTAGGGTTCGACAGGCCAGGAATGTTGTCAAATATTGCATCCGAGATGTTAGGTTGCCTTAGATAAGGATATATAACGTTATAGACGCATATAATGTTACCACCGAGACGTAGGACCAACATGTCTGGAATGTTGTCAAATGTTACATCCGAGATGTTAGGTTGCCTTAGGTTAGGATATATAACGTTATAGACGTATATACTGTTCCCTCCGAGAAGTATTGTTCGACACGCCTGGAATGTTGTCAAATATTGCATCCGATATGTTAGGTTGCCTTAGGTTAGCATATATAACGTTATAGACGCACGTAATGTTACCAGCGAGACGTAGGGTTCCAACACGCCTTGAATGTTGTCAAATGTTATATCCGAGATGTTAGGTTGCCTTAGGTTAGGATATATAACGCTATAGACGTATATACTGTTCCCACCGAGATGTAGGGTTCGACAGGCCAGGAATGTTGTCAAATATTGCATCCGAGATATTAGGTTGCCTTAGGTTAGGATATATAACGTTATAGACGCATGTAATGTTACCACCGAGACGTAGGGACCGACACGCCTGGAATGCTGTCAAATGTTACATCCGGGATGTTAGGTTGTCTTAGGTTAGGATATATGACGTTACAGACGTATATACTGTTCCCTCCGAGATGTCGGGTTCGACAGGCCAGGAATGTTGTCACATATTTCATCCGAGATGTTAGGTTGCCTTAGGTTAGGATATATAACGTTATAGACGCATGTAACGTTACCACCGAGCTGTAGGGTTCGACAGGCCAGGAATGTTGTCAAATATTGCATCCGAGATGTTAGGTTGCCTTAGGTTAGCATATATAACGTTATAGACGCACGTAATGATACCAGCGAGACGTAGGGTTCCAACACGCCTGGAATGTTGTCAAATGTTATATCCGAGATGTTAGGTTGCCTTAGGTTAGGATATATAACGTTATAGACGTATATACTGTTCCCACCGAGAAGTAGGGTTCGACACGCCAGGAATGTTGTCAAATATTACGTACGAGATGTTAGTTGGGCTTAGGTTAGGATATATAACGTTATAGACGCATGTAATGTTACCACCGAGACGTAGAGACCGACACGCCTGGAATGTGGTAAAATGTTACATCCGAGATGTTAGGTTGCCTAAGATTAGGATATATACCGTTATAGACGCATGTAATGTTACCACCGAGACGTAGGGACCGACACGCCTGGAATGTTGTCAAATGTTACATCCGAGATGTTAGGTTGCCTTAGGTTAGGATATGTGACGTTATAGACGTATATACTGTTCCCTCCGAGAAGTAGGGTTCGACAGGCCAGGAATGTTGTCAAATATTGCATCCGAGATGTTAGGTTGCCTTAGATCAGGAAATATACCGTTATAGACGCATGTAATGTTACCACCGAGACGTAGGGTTCGACAGGCTAGGAATGTTGTCAAATATTGCATCCGAGATGTTAGGTTGCCTTAGATAAGGATATATAACGTTATAGACGCATATAATGTTACCACCGAGACGTAGGACCAACATGTCTGGAATGTTGTCACATGTTACATCCGAGATGTTAGGTTGCCTTAGGTTAGGATATATAACGTTATAGACGTATATACTGTTCCCTCCGAGAAGTATTGTTCGACAGGCCAGGAATGTTGTCAAATATTGCATCCGAGATGTTAGGTTGCCTTAGGTTAGGATATATAACGTTATAGACGCATGTAACGTTACCACCGAGACGTAGGGACCGACACGCCTGGAATGTTGTCAAATGTTACATCCGAGATGTTAGGTTGCCTTAGGTTAGGATATATGACGTTATAGACGTATATGTAGTTCACTCGGAGAAGTAGGGTTCGACAGGCCAGGAATGTTGTCAAATATTGCAACCGAGATGTTAGGTTGCCTTAGGTTAGCATATATAACGTTATAGACGCACATAATGTTACAAGCGAGACGTAGGGTTCCAACACGCCTGGAATGTTGTCAAATGTTATATCCGAGATGTTAGGTTGCCTTAGGTTAGGATATATAACGTTATAGACGTATATACTGTTCCCACCGAGTCGTAGGGACCGACACGCCTGGAATGTGGTAAAATGTTACATCCGAGATGTTAGGTTGCCTAAGATTAGGATATATACCGTTATAGACGCATGTAATGTTACCACCGAGACGTAGGGACCGACACGCCTGGAATGTTGTCAAATGTTACATCCGAGATGTTACGTTGCCTTAGGCTAGGATATATGACGTTATAGATGTATATGCTGTTCCCTCCGAGAAGTAGGGTTCGACAGGCCAGGAATGTTGTCAAATATTGCATCCGAGATGTTAGGTTGCCTTAGGTTAGGATATACAACGTTATAGACGCATATAATGTTCTCACCGAGAAGTAGGGTCCGACACGCCTGGAATGTTGTAGAATAATATATCCGAGATGTCAGGTTGCCTTAGGTTAGGATATATAACGTTATAGACGTATATACTGTTCCCTCCGAGAAGTAGGGTTCGACAGGCCAGGAATGTTGTCAAATATTGCATCCGATATGTCAGGTTGCCTTAGGTTAGCATATATAACGTTATAGACGCACGTAATGTTACCAGCGAGACGTAGGGTTCCAACACGCCTTGAATGTTGTCAAATGTTATATCCGAGATGTTAGGTTGCCTTAGGTTAGGATATATAACGCTATAGACGTATATACTGTTCCCACCGAGATGTAGGGTTCGACAGGCCAGGAATGTTGTCAAATATTGCATCCGAGATATTAGGTTGCCTTAGGTTAGGATATATAACGTTATAGACGCATGTAATGTTACCACCGAGACGTAGGGACCGACACGCCTGGAATGCTGTCAAATGTTACATCCGGGATGTTAGGTTGTCTTAGGTTAGGATATATGACGTTACAGACGTATATACTGTTCCCTCCGAGATGTCGGGTTCGACAGGCCAGGAATGTTGTCACATATTTCATCCGAGATGTTAGGTTGCCTTAGGTTAGGATATATAACGTTATAGACGCATGTAACGTTACCACCGAGCTGTAGGGTTCGACAGGCCAGGAATGTTGTCAAATATTGCATCCGAGATGTTAGGTTGCCTTAGGTTAGCATATATAACGTTATAGACGCACGTAATGATACCAGCGAGACGTAGGGTTCCAACACGCCTGGAATGTTGTCAAATGTTATATCCGAGATGTTAGGTTGCCTTAGGTTAGGATATATAACGTTATAGACGTATATACTGTTCCCACCGAGAAGTAGGGTTCGACACGCCAGGAATGTTGTCAAATATTACGTACGAGATGTTAGTTGGGCTTAGGTTAGGATATATAACGTTATAGACGCATGTAATGTTACCACCGACACGTAGAGACCGACACGCCTGGAATGTGGTAAAATGTTACATCCGAGATGTTAGGTTGCCTAAGATTAGGATATATACCGTTATAGACGCATGTAATGTTACCACCGAGACGTAGGGACCGACACGCCTGGAATGTTGTCAAATGTTACATCCGAGATGTTAGGTTGCCTTAGGTTAGGATATGTGACGTTATAGACGTATATACTGTTCCCTCCGAGAAGTAGGGTTCGACAGGCCAGGAATGTTGTCAAATATTGCATCCGAGATGTTAGGTTGCCTTAGATAAGGATATATAACGTTATAGACGCATATAATGTTACCACCGAGACGTAGGACCAACATGTCTGGAATGTTGTCACATGTTACATCCGAGATGTTAGGTTGCCTTAGGTTAGGATATATAACGTTATAGACGTATATACTGTTCCCTCCGAGAAGTATTGTTCGACAGGCCAGGAATGTTGTCAAATATTGCATCCGAGATGTTAGGTTGCCTTAGGTTAGGATATATAACGTTATAGACGCATGTAACGTTACCACCGAGACGTAGGGACCGACACGCCTGGAATGTTGTCAAATGTTACATCCGAGATGTTAGGTTGCCTTAGGTTAGGATATATGACGTTATAGACGTATATGCTGTTCACTCGGAGAAGTAGGGTTCGACAGGCCAGGAATGTTGTCAAATATTGCAACCGAGATGTTAGGTTGCCTTAGGTTAGCATATATAACGTTATAGACGCACATAATGTTACAAGCGAGACGTAGGGTTCCAACACGCCTGGAATGTTGTCAAATGTTATATCCGAGATGTTAGGTTGCCTTAGGTTAGGATATATAACGTTATAGACGTATATACTGTTCCCACCGAGTCGTAGGGACCGACACGCCTGGAATGTGGTAAAATGTTACATCCGAGATGTTAGGTTGCCTAAGATTAGGATATATACCGTTATAGACGCATGTAATGTTACCACCGAGACGTAGGGACCGACACGCCTGGAATGTTGTCAAATGTTACATCCGAGATGTTACGTTGCCTTAGGCTAGGATATATGACGTTATAGATGTATATGCCGTTCCCTCCGAGATGTAGGGTTCGACAGGCCAGGAATGTTGTTAAATATTGCATCCGAGATATTAGGTTGCCTTAGGTTAGGATATATAACGTTATAGACGCACGTAATGTTACCACCGAGACGTAGGGACCGACACGCCTGGAATGCTGTCAAATGTTACATCCGGGATGTTAGGTTGTCTTAGGTTAGGATATATGACGTTACAGACGTATATACTGTTCCCTCCGAGATGTCGGGTTCGACACGCCTGGAATGCTGTCAAATGTTACATCCGGGATGTTAGGTTGTCTTAGGTTAGGATATATGACGTTACAGACGTATATACTGTTCCCTCCGAGATGTCGGGTTCGACAGGCCAGGAATGTTGTCACATATTTCATCCGAGATGTTAGGTTGCCTTAGATTAGGATATATACCGTTATAGATGTATATACTATTCCCTCCGAGCAGTAGGGTTCGACAGGCCAGGAATGTTGTCAAATATTGCATCCGAGATGTTAGGTTGCCTTAGGTTAGCATATATAACGTTATAGACGCACGTAATGTTACCAGCGAGACGTAGGGTTCCAACACGCCAGGAATGTTGTCAAATATTACATACGAGAAGTTAGTTGGGCTTAGGTTAGGATATATAACGTTATAGACGCATGTAATGTTACCACCGAGACGTAGGGACCGACACGCCTGGAATGTGGTAAAATGTTACATCCGAGATGTTAGGTTGCCTAAGATTAGGATATATACCGTTATAGACGCATGTAATGTTACCACCGAGACGTAGGGACCGACACGCCTGGAATGTTGTCAAATGTTACATCCGAGATGTTAGGTTGCCTTAGGCTAGGATATATGACGTTATAGATGTATATGCTGTTCCCTCCGAGAAGTAGGGTCCGACACGCCTGGAATGTTGTAGAATAATATATCCGAGATGTCAGGTTGCCTTAGGTTAGGATATATAACGTTATAGACGTATATACTGTTCCCTCCGAGAAGTAGGGTTCGACAGGCCAGGAATGTTGTCAAATATTGCATCCGAGATGTTAGGTTGCCTTAGATAAGTATATATAACGTTATAGACGCATATAATGTTACCACCGAGACGTAGGACCAACATGTCTGGAATGTTGTCAAATGTTACATCCGAGATGTTAGGTTGCCTTAGGTTAGGATATATAACGTTATAGACGTATATACTGTTCCCTCCGAGAAGTATTGTTCGACGGGCCAGGAATGTTGTCAAATATTGCATCCGAGATGTTAGGTTGCCTTAGGTTAGGATATATAACGTTATAGACGCATGTAACGTTACCACCGAGACGTAGGGACCGACACGCCTGGAATGTTGTCAAATATTGCATCCGATATGTTAGGTTGCCTTAGGTTAGCATATATAACGTTATAGACGCACGTAATGTTACCAGCGAGACGTAGGGTTCCAACACGCCTTGAATGTTGTCAAATGTTATATTCGAGATGTTAGGTTGCCTTAGGTTAGGATATATAACGCTATAGACGTATATACTGTTCCCACCGAGATGTAGGGTTCGACAGGCCAGGAATGTTGTCAAATATTGCATCCGAGATATTAGGTTGCCTTAGGTTAGGATATATAACGTTATAGACGTATATACTGTTCCCACCGAGAAGTAGGGACCGACACGCCTGGAATGTGGTAAAATGTTACATCCGAGATGTAAGGTTGCCTTAGGTTAGGATATATGACGTTACAGACGTATATACTGTTCCCTCCGAGAAGTAGGGTTCGACAGGCCAGGAATGTTGTCAAATATTGCATCCGAGATGTTATGTTGCCTTAGGTTAGCATATATAACGTTATAGACGCACGTAATGTTACCACCGAGACGTAGGGTTCCAACACGCCTGGAATGTTGTCAAATGTTATATCCGAGATGTTAGGTTGCCTTAGGTTAGGATATATGACGTTACAGACGTATATACTGTTCCCACCGAGAAGTAGGGTCCGACACGCCAGGAATGTTGTAAAATGTTACATCCGAGATGTTAGGTTGCCTTAGGTTAGGATATATGACGTTATAGACGTATATGCTGTTCCCCCCGAGAAGTAGGATTCGACAGGCCAGGAATGTTGTCAAATATTGCATCCGAGATGTTAGGTTGCCTTAGGTTAGGATATATAACGTTATAGACGCATGTAACGTTACCACCGAGACGTAGGGACCGACACGCCTGGAATGTTGTCAAATGTTACATCCGAGATGTTAGGTTGCCTTAGGTTAGGATATATGACGTTATAGACGTATATGCTGTTCACTCGGAGAAGTAGGGTTCGACAGGCCAGGAATGTTGTCAAATATTGCAACCGAGATGTTAGGTTGCCTTAGGTTAGCATATATAACGTTATAGACTCACATAATGTTACAAGCGAGACGTAGGGTTCCAACACGCCTGGAATGTTGTCAAATGTTATATCCGAGATGTTAGGTTGCCTTAGGTTAGGATATATAACGTTATAGACGTATATACTGTTCCCACCGAGTCGTAGGGACCGACACGCCTGGAATGTGGTAAAATGTTACATCCGAGATGTTAGGTTGCCTAAGATTAGGATATATACCGTTATAGACGCATGTAATGTTACCACCGAGACGTAGGGACCGACACGCCTGGAATGTTGTCAAATGTTACATCCGAGATGTTACGTTGCCTTAGGCTAGGATATATGACGTTATAGATGTATATGCTGTTCCCTCCGAGATGTAGGGTTCGACAGGCCAGGAATGTTGTTAAATATTGCATCCGAGATATTAGGTTGCCTTAGGTTAGGATATATAACGTTATAGACGCATGTAATGTTACCACCGAGACGTAGGGACCGACACGCCTGGAATGCTGTCAAATGTTACATCCGGGATGTTAGGTTGTCTTAGGTTAGGATATATGACGTTACAGACGTATATACTGTTCCCTCCGAGATGTCGGGTTCGACAGGCCAGGAATGTTGTCACATATTTCATCCGAGATGTTAGGTTGCCTTAGATTAGGATATATACCGTTATAGATGTATATACTGTTCCCTCCGAGCAGTAGGGTTCGACAGGCCAGGAATGTTGTCAAATATTGCATCCGAGATGGTAGGTTGCCTTAGGTTAGCATATATAACGTTATAGACGCACGTAATGTTACCAGCGAGACGTAGGGTTCCAACACGCCTGGAATGTTGTCAAATGTTATATCCGAGATGTTAGGTTGCCTTAGGTTAGGATATATAACGTTATAGACGTATATACTGTTCCCACCGAGAAGTAGGGTTCGACACGCCAGGAATGTTGTCAAATATTACATACGAGAAGTTAGTTGGGCTTAGGTTAGGATATATAACGTTATAGACGCATGTAATGTTACCACCGAGACGTAGGGACCGACACGCCTGGAATGTGGTAAAATGTTACATCCGAGATGTTAGGTTGCCTAAGATTAGGATATATACCGTTATAGACGCATGTAATGTTACCACCGAGACGTAGGGACCGACACGCCTGGAATGTTGTCAAATTTTACATCCGAGATGTTAGGTTGCCTTAGGCTAGGATATATGACGTTATAGATGTATATGCTGTTCCCTCCGAGAAGTAGGGTTCGACAGGCCAGGAATGTTGTCAAATATTGCATCCGAGATGTTAGGTTGCCTTAGGTTAGGATATACAACGTTATAGACGCATATAATGTTCTCACCGAGAAGTAGGGTCCGACACGCCTGGAATGTTGTAGAATAATATATCCGAGATGTCAGGTTGCCTTAGGTTAGGATATATAACGTTATAGACGTATATACTGTTCCCTCCGAGAAGTAGGGTTCGACAGGCTAGGAATGTTGTCAAATATTGCATCCGAGATGTTAGGTTGCCTTAGATAAGGATATATAACGTTATAGACGCATATAATGTTACCACCGAGACGTAGGACCAACATGTCTGGAATGTTGTCACATGTTACATCCGAGATGTTAGGTTGCCTTAGGTTAGGATATATAACGTTATAGACGTATATACTGTTCCCTCCGAGAAGTATTGTTCGACGGGCCAGGAATGTTGTCAAATATTGCATCCGAGATGTTAGGTTGCCTTAGGTTAGGATATATAACGTTATAGACGCATGTAACGTTACCACCGAGACGTAGGGACCGACACGCCTGGAATGTTGTCAAATATTGCATCCGATATGTTAGGTTGCCTTAGGTTAGCATATATAACGTTATAGACGCACGTAATGTTACCAGCGAGACGTAGGGTTCCAACACGCCTTGAATGTTGTCAAATGTTATATCCGAGATGTTAGGTTGCCTTAGGTTAGGATATATAACGCTATAGACGTATATACTGTTCCCACCGAGATGTAGGGTTCGACAGGCCAGGAATGTTGTCAAATATTGCATCCGAGATATTAGGTTGCCTTAGGTTAGGATATATAACGTTATAGACGCATGTAATGTTACCACCGAGACGTAGGGACCGACACGCCTGGAATGCTGTCAAATGTTACATCCGGGATGTTAGGTTGTCTTAGGTTAGGATATATGACGTTACAGACGTATATACTGTTCCCTCCGAGATGTCGGGTTCGACAGGCCAGGAATGTTGTCACATATTTCATCCGAGATGTTAGGTTGCCTTAGGTTAGGATATATAACGTTATAGACGCATGTAACGTTACCACCGAGCTGTAGGGTTCGACAGGCCAGGAATGTTGTCAAATATTGCATCCGAGATGTTAGGTTGCCTTAGGTTAGCATATATAACGTTATAGACGCACGTAATGATACCAGCGAGACGTAGGGTTCCAACACGCCTGGAATGTTGTCAAATGTTATATCCGAGATGTTAGGTTGCCTTAGGTTAGGATATATAACGTTATAGACGTATATACTGTTCCCACCGAGAAGTAGGGTTCGACACGCCAGGAATGTTGTCAAATATTACGTACGAGATGTTAGTTGGGCTTAGGTTAGGATATATAACGTTATAGACGCATGTAATGTTACCACCGAGACGTAGAGACCGACACGCCTGGAATGTGGTAAAATGTTACATCCGAGATGTTAGGTTGCCTAAGATTAGGATATATACCGTTATAGACGCATGTAATGTTACCACCGAGACGTAGGGACCGACACGCCTGGAATGTTGTCAAATGTTACATCCGAGATGTTAGGTTGCCTTAGGTTAGGATATGTGACGTTATAGACGTATATACTGTTCCCTCCGAGAAGTAGGGTTCGACAGGCCAGGAATGTTGTCAAATATTGCATCCGAGATGTTAGGTTGCCTTAGATCAGGAAATATACCGTTATAGACGCATGTAATGTTACCACCGAGACGTAGGGTTCGACAGGCTAGGAATGTTGTCAAATATTGCATCCGAGATGTTAGGTTGCCTTAGATAAGGATATATAACGTTATAGACGCATATAATGTTACCACCGAGACGTAGGACCAACATGTCTGGAATGTTGTCACATGTTACATCCGAGATGTTAGGTTGCCTTAGGTTAGGATATATAACGTTATAGACGTATATACTGTTCCCTCCCAGAAGTATTGTTCGACAGGCCAGGAATGTTGTCAAATATTGCATCCGAGATGTTAGGTTGCCTTAGGTTAGGATATATAACGTTATAGACGCATGTAACGTTACCACCGAGACGTAGGGACCGACACGCCTGGAATGTTGTCAAATGTTACATCCGAGATGTTAGGTTGCCTTAGGTTAGGATATATGACGTTATAGACGTATATGCTGTTCACTCGGAGAAGTAGGGTTCGACAGGCCAGGAATGTTGTCAAATATTGCAACCGAGATGTTAGGTTGCCTTAGGTTAGCATATATAACGTTATAGACTCACATAATGTTACAAGCGAGACGTAGGGTTCCAACACGCCTGGAATGTTGTCAAATGTTATATCCGAGATGTTAGGTTGCCTTAGGTTAGGATATATAACGTTATAGACGTATATACTGTTCCCACCGAGTCGTAGGGACCGACACGCCTGGAATGTGGTAAAATGTTACATCCGAGATGTTAGGTTGCCTAAGATTAGGATATATACCGTTATAGACGCATGTAATGTTACCACCGAGACGTAGGGACCGACACGCCTGGAATGTTGTCAAATGTTACATCAGAGATGTTACGTTGCCTTAGGCTAGGATATATGACGTTATAGATGTATATGCTGTTCCCTCCGAGATGTAGGGTTCGACAGGCCAGGAATGTTGTTAAATATTGCATCCGAGATATTAGGTTGCCTTAGGTTAGGATATATAACGTTATAGACGCATGTAATGTTACCACCGAGACGTAGGGACCGACACGCCTGGAATGCTGTCAAATGTTACATCCGGGATGTTAGGTTGTCTTAGGTTAGGATATATGACGTTACAGACGTATATACTGTTCCCTCCGAGATGTCGGGTTCGACAGGCCAGGAATGTTGTCACATATTTCATCCGAGATGTTAGGTTGCCTTAGATTAGGATATATACCGTTATAGATGTATATACTGTTCCCTCCGAGCAGTAGGGTTCGACAGGCCAGGAATGTTGTCAAATATTGCATCCGAGATGTTAGGTTGCCTTAGGTTAGCATATATAACGTTATAGACGCACGTAATGTTACCAGCGAGACGTAGGGTTCCAACACGCCTGGAATGTTGTCAAATGTTATATCCGAGATGTTAGGTTGCCTTAGGTTAGGATATATAACGTTATAGACGTATATACTGTTCCCACCGAGAAGTAGGGTTCGACACGCCAGGAATGTTGTCAAATATTACATACGAGAAGTTAGTTGGGCTTAGGTTAGGATATATAACGTTATAGACGCATGTAATGTTACCACCGAGACGTAGGGACCGACACGCCTGGAATGTGGTAAAATGTTACATCCGAGATGTTAGATTGCCTAAGATTAGGATATATACCGTTATAGACGCATGTAATGTTACCACCGAGACGTAGGGACCGACACGCCTGGAATGTTGTCAAATTTTACATCCGAGATGTTAGGTTGCCTTAGGCTAGGATATATGACGTTATAGATGTATATGCTGTTCCCTCCGAGAAGTAGGGTTCGACAGGCCAGGAATGTTGTCAAATATTGCATCCGAGATGTTAGGTTGCCTTAGGTTAGGATATACAACGTTATAGACGCATATAATGTTCTCACCGAGAAGTAGGGTCCGACACGCCTGGAATGTTGTAGAATAATATATCCGAGATGTCAGGTTGCCTTAGGTTAGGATATATAACGTTATAGACGTATATACTGTTCCCTCCGAGAAGTAGGGTTCGACAGGCCAGGAATGTTGTCAAATATTGCATCCGAGATGTTAGGTTGCCTTAGATAAGGATATATAACGTTATAGACGCATATAATGTTACCACCGAGACGTAGGACCAACATGTCTGGAATGTTGTCATATGTTACATCCGAGATGTTAGGTTGCCTTAGGTTAGGATATATAACGTTATAGACGTATATACTGTTCCCTCCGAGAAGTATTGTTCGACGGGCCAGGAATGTTGTCAAATATTGCATCCGAGATGTTAGGTTGCCTTAGGTTAGGATATATAACGTTATAGACGCATGTAACGTTACCACCGAGACGTAGGGACCGACACGCCTGGAATGTTGTCAAATATTGCATCCGATATGTTAGGTTGCCTTAGGTTAGCATATATAACGTTATAGACGCACGTAATGTTACCAGCGAGACGTAGGGTTCCAACACGCCTTGAATGTTGTCAAATGTTATATCCGAGATGTTAGGTTGCCTTAGGTTAGGATATATAACGCTATAGACGTATATACTGTTCCCACCGAGATGTAGGGTTCGACAGGCCAGGAATGTTGTCAAATATTGCATCCGAGATGTTAGGTTGCCTTAGGTTAGCATATATAACGTTATAGACGCACGTAATGATACCAGCGAGACGTAGGGTTCCAACACGCCTGGAATGTTGTCAAATGTTATATCCGAGATGTTAGGTTGCCTTAGGTTAGCATATATAACGTTATAGACGCACATAATGTTACAAGCGAGACGTAGGGTTCCAACACGCCTGGAATGTTGTCAAATGTTATATCCGAGATGTTAGGTTGCCTTAGGTTAGGATATATAACGTTATAGACGTATATACTGTTCCCACCGAGTCGTAGGGACCGACACGCCTGGAATGTGGTAAAATGTTACATCCGAGATGTTAGGTTGCCTAAGATTAGGATATATACCGTTATAGACGCATGTAATGTTACCACCGAGACGTAGGGACCGACACGCCTGGAATGTTGTCAAATGTTACATCCGAGATGTTACGTTGCCTTAGGCTAGGATATATGACGTTATAGATGTATATGCTGTTCCCTCCGAGATGTAGGGTTCGACAGGCCAGGAATGTTGTTAAATATTGCATCCGAGATATTAGGTTGCCTTAGGTTAGGATATATAACGTTATAGACGCATGTAATGTTACCACCGAGACGTAGGGACCGACACGCCTGGAATGCTGTCAAATGTTACATCCGGGATGTTAGGTTGTCTTAGGTTAGGATATATGACGTTACAGACGTATATACTGTTCCCTCCGAGATGTCGGGTTCGACAGGCCAGGAATGTTGTCACATATTTCATCCGAGATGTTAGGTTGCCTTAGATTAGGATATATACCGTTATAGATGTATATACTGTTCCCTCCGAGCAGTAGGGTTCGACAGGCCAGGAATGTTGTCAAATATTGCATCCGAGATGGTAGGTTGCCTTAGGTTAGCATATATAACGTTATAGACGCACGTAATGTTACCAGCGAGACGTAGGGTTCCAACACGCCTGGAATGTTGTCAAATGTTATATCCGAGATGTTAGGTTGCCTTAGGTTAGGATATATAACGTTATAGACGTATATACTGTTCCCACCGAGAAGTAGGGTTCGACACGCCAGGAATGTTGTCAAATATTACATACGAGAAGTTAGTTGGGCTTAGGTTAGGATATATAACGTTATAGACGCATGTAATGTTACCACCGAGACGTAGGGACCGACACGCCTGGAATGTGGTAAAATGTTACATCCGAGATGTTAGGTTGCCTAAGATTAGGATATATACCGTTATAGACGCATGTAATGTTACCACCGAGACGTAGGGACCGACACGCCTGGAATGTTGTCAAATTTTACATCCGAGATGTTAGGTTGCCTTAGGCTAGGATATATGACGTTATAGATGTATATGCTGTTCCCTCCGAGAAGTAGGGTTCGACAGGCCAGGAATGTTGTCAAATATTGCATCCGAGATGTTAGGTTGCCTTAGGTTAGGATATACAACGTTATAGACGCATATAATGTTCTCACCGAGAAGTAGGGTCCGACACGCCTGGAATGTTGTAGAATAATATATCCGAGATGTCAGGTTGCCTTAGGTTAGGATATATAACGTTATAGACGTATATACTGTTCCCTCCGAGAAGTAGGGTTCGACAGGCTAGGAATGTTGTCAAATATTGCATCCGAGATGTTAGGTTGCCTTAGATAAGGATATATAACGTTATAGACGCATATAATGTTACCACCGAGACGTAGGACCAACATGTCTGGAATGTTGTCACATGTTACATCCGAGATGTTAGGTTGCCTTAGGTTAGGATATATAACGTTATAGACGTATATACTGTTCCCTCCGAGAAGTATTGTTCGACGGGCCAGGAATGTTGTCAAATATTGCATCCGAGATGTTAGGTTGCCTTAGGTTAGGATATATAACGTTATAGACGCATGTAACGTTACCACCGAGACGTAGGGACCGACACGCCTGGAATGTTGTCAAATATTGCATCCGATATGTTAGGTTGCCTTAGGTTAGCATATATAACGTTATAGACGCACGTAATGTTACCAGCGAGACGTAGGGTTCCAACACGCCTTGAATGTTGTCAAATGTTATATCCGGGATGTTAGGTTGTCTTAGGTTAGGATATATGACGTTACAGACGTATATACTGTTCCCTCCGAGATGTCGGGTTCGACAGGCCAGGAATGTTGTCACATATTTCATCCGAGATGTTAGGTTGCCTTAGATTAGGATATATACCGTTATAGATGTATATACTGTTCCCTCCGAGCAGTAGGGTTCGACAGGCCAGGAATGTCGTCAAATATTGCATCCGAGATGTTAGGTTGCCTTAGGTTAGCATATATAACGTTATAGACGCACGTAATGTTACCAGCGAGACGTAGGGTTCCAACACGCCTGGAATGTTGTCAAATGTTACATCCGAGATGTTAGGTTGCCTTAGGTTAGGATATATAACGTTATAGACGTATATACTGTTCCCTCCGAGAAGTATTGTTCGACAGGCCAGGAATGTTGTCAAATATTGCATCCGAGATGTTAGGTTGCCTTAGGTTAGGATATATAACGTTATAGACGCATGTAACGTTACCACCGAGACGTAGGGACCGACACGCCTGGAATGTTGTCAAATGTTACATCCGAGATGTTAGGTTGCCTTAGGTTAGGATATATGACGTTATAGACGTATATGCTGTTCACTCGGAGAAGTAGGGTTCGACAGGCCAGGAATGTTGTCAAATATTGCAACCGAGATGTTAGGTTGCCTTAGGTTAGCATATATAACGTTATAGACTCACATAATGTTACAAGCGAGACGTAGGGTTCCAACACGCCTGGAATGTTGTCAAATGTTATATCCGAGATGTTAGGTTGCCTTAGGTTAGGATATATAACGTTATAGACGTATATACTGTTCCCACCGAGTCGTAGGGACCGACACGCCTGGAATGTGGTAAAATGTTACATCCGAGATGTTAGGTTGCCTAAGATTAGGATATATACCGTTATAGACGCATGTAATGTTACCACCGAGACGTAGGGACCGACACGCCTGGAATGTTGTCAAATGTTACATCCGAGATGTTACGTTGCCTTAGGCTAGGATATATGACGTTATAGATGTATATGCTGTTCCCTCCGAGATGTAGGGTTCGACAGGCCAGGAATGTTGTTAAATATTGCATCCGAGATATTAGGTTGCCTTAGGTTAGGATATATAACGTTATAGACGCATGTAATGTTACCACCGAGACGTAGGGACCGACACGCCTGGAATGCTGTCAAATGTTACATCCGGGATGTTAGGTTGTCTTAGGTTAGGATATATGACGTTACAGACGTATATACTGTTCCCTCCGAGATGTCGGGTTCGACAGGCCAGGAATGTTGTCACATATTTCATCCGAGATGTTAGGTTGCCTTAGATTAGGATATATACCGTTATAGATGTATATACTGTTCCCTCCGAGCAGTAGGGTTCGACAGGCCAGGAATGTCGTCAAATATTGCATCCGAGATGTTAGGTTGCCTTAGGTTAGCATATATAACGTTATAGACGCACGTAATGTTACCAGCGAGACGTAGGGTTCCAACACGCCTGGAATGTTGTCAAATGTTATATCCGAGATGTTAGGTTGCCTTAGGTTAGGATATATAACGTTATAGACGTATATACTGTTCCCACCGAGAAGTAGGGTTCGACACGCCAGGAATGTTGTCAAATATTACATACGAGAAGTTAGTTGGGCTTAGGTTAGGATATATAACGTTATAGACGCATGTAATGTTACCACCGAGACGTAGGGACCGACACGCCTGGAATGTGGTAAAATGTTACATCCGAGATGTTAGGTTGCCTAAGATTAGGATATATACCGTTATAGACGCATGTAATGTTACCACCGAGACGTAGGGACCGACACGCCTGGAATGTTGTCAAATTTTACATCCGAGATGTTAGGTTGCCTTAGGCTAGGATATATGACGTTATAGATGTATATGCTGTTCCCTCCGAGAAGTAGGGTTCGACAGGCCAGGAATGTTGTCAAATATTGCATCCGAGATGTTAGGTTGCCTTAGGTTAGGATATACAACGTTATAGACGCATATAATGTTCTCACCGAGAAGTAGGGTCCGACACGCCTGGAATGTTGTAGAATAATATATTCGAGATGTCAGGTTGCCTTAGGTTAGGATATATAACGTTATAGACGTATATACTGTTCCCTCCGAGAAGTAGGGTTCGACAGGCCAGGAATGTTGTCAAATATTGCATCCGAGATGTTAGGTTGCCTTAGATAAGGATATATAACGTTATAGACGCATATAATGTTACCACCGAGACGTAGGACCAACATGTCTGGAATGTTGTCATATGTTACATCCGAGATGTTAGGTTGCCTTAGGTTAGGATATATAACGTTATAGACGTATATACTGTTCCCTCCGAGAAGTATTGTTCGACGGGCCAGGAATGTTGTCAAATATTGCATCCGAGATGTTAGGTTGCCTTAGGTTAGGATATATAACGTTATAGACGCATGTAACGTTACCACCGAGACGTAGGGACCGACACGCCTGGAATGTTGTCAAATATTGCATCCGATATGTTAGGTTGCCTTAGGTTAGCATATATAACGTTATAGACGCACGTAATGTTACCAGCGAGACGTAGGGTTCCAACACGCCTTGAATGTTGTCAAATGTTATATCCGAGATGTTAGGTTGCCTTAGGTTAGGATATATAACGCTATAGACGTATATACTGTTCCCACCGAGATGTAGGGTTCGACAGGCCAGGAATGTTGTCAAATATTGCATCCGAGATATTAGGTTGCCTTAGGTTAGGATATATAACGTTATAGACGCATGTAATGTTACCACCGAGACGTAGGGACCGACACGCCTGGAATGCTGTCAAATGTTACATCCGGGATGTTAGGTTGTCTTAGGTTAGGATATATGACGTTACAGACGTATATACTGTTCCCTCCGAGATGTCGGGTTCGACAGGCCAGGAATGTTGTCACATATTTCATCCGAGATGTTAGGTTGCCTTAGGTTAGGATATATAACGTTATAGACGCATGTAACGTTACCACCGAGCTGTAGGGTTCGACAGGCCAGGAATGTTGTCAAATATTGCATCCGAGATGTTAGGTTGCCTTAGGTTAGCATATATAACGTTATAGACGCACGTAATGATACCAGCGAGACGTAGGGTTCCAACACGCCTGGAATGTTGTCAAATGTTATATCCGAGATGTTAGGTTGCCTTAGGTTAGCATATATAACGTTATAGACGCACATAATGTTACAAGCGAGACGTAGGGTTCCAACACGCCTGGAATGTTGTCAAATGTTATATCCGAGATGTTAGGTTGCCTTAGGTTAGGATATATAACGTTATAGACGTATATACTGTTCCCACCGAGTCGTAGGGACCGACACGCCTGGAATGTGGTAAAATGTTACATCCGAGATGTTAGGTTGCCTAAGATTAGGATATATACCGTTATAGACGCATGTAATGTTACCACCGAGACGTAGGGACCGACACGCCTGGAATGTTGTCAAATGTTACATCCGAGATGTTACGTTGCCTTAGGCTAGGATATATGACGTTATAGATGTATATGCTGTTCCCTCCGAGATGTAGGGTTCGACAGGCCAGGAATGTTGTTAAATATTGCATCCGAGATATTAGGTTGCCTTAGGTTAGGATATATAACGTTATAGACGCACGTAATGTTACCACCGAGACGTAGGGACCGACACGCCTGGAATGCTGTCAAATGTTACATCCGGGATGTTAGGTTGTCTTAGGTTAGGATATATGACGTTACAGACGTATATACTGTTCCCTCCGAGATGTCGGGTTCGACAGGCCAGGAATGTTGTCACATATTTCATCCGAGATGTTAGGTTGCCTTAGATTAGGATATATACCGTTATAGATGTATATACTGTTCCCTCCGAGCAGTAGGGTTCGACAGGCCAGGAATGTTGTCAAATATTGCATCCGAGATGTTAGGTTGCCTTAGGTTAGCATATATAACGTTATAGACGCACGTAATGTTACCAGCGAGACGTAGGGTTCCAACACGCCTGGAATGTTGTCAAATGTTATATCCGAGATGTTAGGTTGCCTTAGGTTAGGATATATAACGTTATAGACGTATATACTGTTCCCACCGAGAAGTAGGGTTCGACACGCCAGGAATGTTGTCAAATATTACATACGAGAAGTTAGTTGGGCTTAGGTTAGGATATATAACGTTATAGACGCATGTAATGTTACCACCGAGACGTAGGGACCGACATGCCTGGAATGTGGTAAAATGTTACATCCGAGATGTTAGGTTGCCTAAGATTAGGATATATACCGTTATAGACGCATGTAATGTTACCACCGAGACGTAGGGACCGACACGCCTGGAATGTTGTCAAATGTTACATCCGAGATGTTAGGTTGCCTTAGGCTAGGATATATGACGTTATAGATGTATATGCTGTTCCCTCCGAGAAGTAGGGTTCGACAGGCCAGGAATGTTGTCAAATATTGCATCCGAGATGTTAGGTTGCCTTAGGTTAGGATATACAACGTTATAGACGCATATAATGTTCTCACCGAGAAGTAGGGTCCGACACGCCTGGAATGTTGTAGAATAATATATCCGAGATGTCAGGTTGCCTTAGGTTAGGATATATAACGTTATAGACGTATATACTCTTCCCTCCGAGAAGTAGGGTTCGACAGGCCAGGAATGTTGTCAAATATTGCATCCGAGATGTTAGGTTGCCTTAGATAAGGATATATAACGTTATAGACGCATATAATGTTACCACCGAGACGTAGGACCAACATGTCTGGAATGTTGTCAAATGTTACATCCGAGATGTTAGGTTGCCTTAGGTTAGGATATATAACGTTATAGACGTATATACTGTTCCCTCCGAGAAGTATTGTTCGACAGGCCAGGAATGTTGTCAAATATTGCATCCGAGATGTTAGGTTGCCTTAGGTTAGGATATATAACGTTATAGACGCATGTAACGTTACCACCGAGACGTAGGGACCGACACGCCTGGAATGTTGTCAAATATTGCATCCGAGATGTTAGGTTGCCTTAGGTTAGCATATATAACGTTATAGACGCACGTAATGTTACCAGCGAGACGTAGGGTTCCAACACGCCTTGAATGTTGTCAAATGTTATATCCGAGATGTTAGGTTGCCTTAGGTTAGGATATATAACGCTATAGACGTATATACTGTTCCCTCCGAGAAGTAGGGTTCGACAGGCCAGGAATGTTGTCAAATATTGCATCCGAGATGTTAGGTTGCCTTAGGTTAGGATATATGACGTTATAGACGTATATGCTGTTCACTCCGAGAAGTAGGGTTCGACAGGCCAGGAATGTTGTCAAATATTGCATCCGAGATGTTAGGTTGCCTTAGGTTAGCATATATAACGTTATAGACGCACATAATGTTACCAGCGAGACGTAGGGTTCCAACACGCCTGGAATGTTGTCAAATGTTATATCCGAGATGTTAGGTTGCCTTAGGTTAGGATATATAACGTTATAGACGTATATACTGTTCCCACCGAGTCGTAGGGACCGACACGCCTGGAATGTGGTAAAATGTAACATCCGAGATGTTAGGTTGCCTAAGATTAGGATATATACCGTTATAGACGCATGTAATGTTACCACCGAGACGTAGGGACCGACACGCCTGGAATGTTGTCAAATGTTACATCCGAGATGTTACGTTGCCTTAGGCTAGGATATATGACGTTATAGATGTATATGCTGTTCCCTCCGAGATGTAGGGTTCGACAGGCCAGGAATGTTGTCAAATATTGCATCCGAGATATTAGGTTGCCTTAGGTTAGGATATATAACGTTATAGACGCATGTAATGTTACCACCGAGACGTAGGGACCGACACGCCTGGAATGCTGTCAAATGTTACATCCGGGATGTTAGGTTGTCTTAGGTTAGGATATATGACGTTACAGACGTATATACTGTTCCCTCCGAGATGTCGGGTTCGACAGGCCAGGAATGTTGTCACATATTTCATCCGAGATGTTAGGTTGCCTTAGATTAGGATATATACCGTTATAGATGTATATACTGTTCCCTCCGAGCAGTAGGGTTCGACAGGCCAGGAATGTTGTCAAATATTGCATCCGAGATGTTAGGTTGCCTTAGGTTAGCATATATAACGTTATAGACGCACGTAATGTTACCAGCGAGACGTAGGGTTCCAACACGCCTGGAATGTTGTCAAATGTTATATCCGAGATGTTAGGTTGCCTTAGGTTAGGATATATAACGTTATAGACGTATATACTGTTCCCACCGAGAAGTAGGGTTCGACACGCCAGGAATGTTGTCAAATATTACATACGAGAAGTTAGTTGGGCTTAGGTTAGGATATATAACGTTATAGACGCATGTAATGTTACCACCGTGACGTAGGGACCGACACGCCTGGAATGTGGTAAAATGTTACATCCGAGATGTTAGGTTGCCTAAGATTAGGATATATACCGTTATAGACGCATGTAATGTTACCACCGAGACGTAGGGACCGACACGCCTGGAATGTTGTCAAATGTTACATCCGAGATGTTAGGTTGCCTTAGGCTAGGATATATGACGTTATAGATGTATATGCTGTTCCCTCCGAGAAGTAGGGTTCGACAGGCCAGGAATGTTGTCAAATATTGCATCCGAGATGTTAGGTTGCCTTAGGTTAGGATATACAACGTTATAGACGCATATAATGTTCTCACCGAGAAGTAGGGTCCGACACGCCTGGAATGTTGTAGAATAATATATCCGAGATGTCAGGTTGCCTTAGGTTAGGATATATAACGTTATAGACGTATATACTGTTCCCTCCGAGAAGTAGGGTTCGACAGGCCAGGAATGTTGTCAAATATTGCATCCGAGATGTTAGGTTGCCTTAGATAAGGATATATAACGTTATAGACGCATATAATGTTACCACCGAGACGTAGGACCAACATGTCTGGAATGTTGTCAAATGTTACATCCGAGATGTTAGGTTGCCTTAGGTTAGGATATATAACGTTATAGACGTATATACTGTTCCCTCCGAGAAGTATTGTTCGACAGGCCAGGAATGTTGTCAAATATTGCATCCGAGATGTTAGGTTGCCTTAGGTTAGGATATATAACGTTATAGACGCATGTAACGTTACCACCGAGACGTAGGGACCGACACGCCTGGAATGTTGTCAAATATTCCATCCGAGATGTTAGGTTGCCTTAGGTTAGCATATAGCGTTATAGACGCACGTAATGTTACCAGCGAGACGTAGGGTTCCAACACGCCTTGAATGTTGTCAAATGTTATATCCGAGATGTTAGGTTGCCTTAGGTTAGGATATATAACGCTATAGACGTATATACTGTTCCCACCGAGATGTAGGGTTCGACAGGCCAGGAATGTTGTCAAATATTGCATCCGAGATATTAGGTTGCCTTAGGTTAGGATATATAACGTTATAGACGCATGTAATGTTACCACCGAGACGTAGGGACCGACACGCCTGGAATGCTGTCAAATGTTACATCCGGGATGTTAGGTTGTCTTAGGTTAGGATATATGACGTTACAGACGTATATACTGTTCCCTCCGAGATGTCGGGTTCGACAGGCCAGGAATGTTGTCACATATTTCATCCGAGATGTTAGGTTGCCTTAGATTAGGATATATACCGTTATAGATGTATATACTGTTCCCTCCGAGCAGTAGGGTTCGACAGGCCAGGAATGTTGTCAAATATTGCATCCGAGATGTTAGGTTGCCTTAGGTTAGCATATATAACGTTATAGACGCACGTAATGTTACCAGCGAGACGTAGGGTTCCAACACGCCTGGAATGTTGTCAAATGTTATATCCGAGATGTTAGGTTGCCTTAGGTTAGGATATATAACGTTATAGACGTATATACTGTTCCCACCGAGAAGTAGGGTTCGACACGCCAGGAATGTTGTCAAATATTACATACGAGATGTTAGTTGGGCTTAGGTTAGGATATATAACGTTATAGACGCATGTAATGTTACCACCGAGACGTAGAGACCGACACGCCTGGAATGTGGTAAAATGTTACATCCGAGATGTTAGGTTGCCTAAGATTAGGATATATACCGTTATAGACGCATGTAATGTTACCACCGAGACGTAGGGACCGACACGCCTGGAATGTTGTCAAATGTTACATCCGAGATGTTAGGTTGCGTTAGGCTAGGATATGTGACGTTATAGATGTATATGCTGTTCCCTCCGAGAAGTAGGGTTCGACAGGCCAGGAATGTTGTCAAATATTGCATCCGAGATGTTAGGTTGCCTTAGGTTAGGATATACAACGTTATAGACGCATATAATGTTCTCACCGAGAAGTAGGGTCCGACACGCCTGGAATGTTGTAGAATAATATATCCGAGATGTCAGGTTGCCTTAGGTTCGGATATATAACGTTATAGACGTATATACTCTTCCCTCCGAGAAGTAGGGTTCGACAGGCCAGGAATGTTGTCAAATATTGCATCCGAGATGTTAGGTTGCCTTAGATAAGGATATATAACGTTATAGACGCATATAATGTTACCACCGAGACGTAGGACCAACATGTCTGGAATGTTGTCAAATGTTACATCCGAGATGTTAGGTTGCCTTAGGTTAGGATATATAACGTTATAGACGTATATACTGTTCCCTCCGAGAAGTATTGTTCGACAGGCCAGGAATGTTGTCAAATATTGCATCCGAGATGTTAGGTTGCCTTAGGTTAGGATATATAACGTTATAGACGCATGTAACGTTACCACCGAGACGTAGGGACCGACACGCCTGGAATGTTGTCAAATATTGCATCCGAGATGTTAGGTTGCCTTGGGTTAGCATATATAACGTTATAGACGCACGTAATGTTACCAGCGAGACGTAGGGTTCCAACACGCCTTGAATGTTGTCAAATGTTATATCCGAGATGTTAGGTTGCCTTAGGTTAGGATATATAACGCTATAGACGTATATACTGTTCCCTCCGAGAAGTAGGGATCGACAGGCCAGGAATGTTGTCAAATATTGCATCCGAGATATTAGGTTGCCTTAGGTTAGGATATATAACGTTATAGACGCATGTAATGTTACCACCGAGACGTAGGGACCGACACGCCTGGAATGCTGTCAAATGTTACATCCGGGATGTTAGGTTGTCTTAGGTTAGGATATATGACGTTACAGACGTATATACTGTTCCCTCCGAGATGTCGGGTTCGACAGGCCAGGAATGTTGTCACATATTTCATCCGAGATGTTAGGTTGCCTTAGATTAGGATATATACCGTTATAGATGTATATACTGTTCCCTCCGAGCAGTAGGGTTCGACAGGCCAGGAATGTTGTCAAATATTGCATCCGAGATGTTAGGTTGCCTTAGGTTAGCATATATAACGTTATAGACGCACGTAATGTTACCAGCGAGACGTAGGGTTCCAACACGCCTGGAATGTTGTCAAATGTTATATCCGAGATGTTAGGTTGCCTTAGGTTAGGATATATAACGTTATAGACGTATATACTGTTCCCACCGAGAAGTAGGGTTCGACACGCCAGGAATGTTGTCAAATATTACATACGAGAAGTTAGTTGGGCTTAGGTTAGGATATATAACGTTATAGACGCATGTAATGTTACCACCGTGACGTAGGGACCGACACGCCTGGAATGTGGTAAAATGTTACATCCGAGATGTTAGGTTGCCTAAGATTAGGATATATACCGTTATAGACGCATGTAATGTTACCACCGAGACGTAGGGACCGACACGCCTGGAATGTTGTCAAATGTTACATCCGAGATGTTAGGTTGCGTTAGGCTAGGATATGTGACGTTATAGATGTATATGCTGTTCCCTCCGAGAAGTAGGGTTCGACAGGCCAGGAATGTTGTCAAATATTGCATCCGAGATGTTAGGTTGCCTTAGGTTAGGATATACAACGTTATAGACGCATATAATGTTCTCACCGAGAAGTAGGGTCCGACACGCCTGGAATGTTGTAGAATAATATATCCGAGATGTCAGGTTGCCTTAGGTTCGGATATATAACGTTATAGACGTATATACTCTTCCCTCCGAGAAGTAGGGTTCGACAGGCCAGGAATGTTGTCAAATATTGCATCCGAGATGTTAGGTTGCCTTAGATAAGGATATATAACGTTATAGACGCATATAATGTTACCACCGAGACGTAGGACCAACATGTCTGGAATGTTGTCAAATGTTACATCCGAGATGTTAGGTTGCCTTAGGTTAGGATATATAACGTTATAGACGTATATACTGTTCCCTCCGAGAAGTATTGTTCGACAGGCCAGGAATGTTGTCAAATATTGCATCCGAGATGTTAGGTTGCCTTAGGTTAGGATATATAACGTTATAGACGCATGTAACGTTACCACCGAGACGTAGGGACCGACACGCCTGGAATGTTGTCAAATATTGCATCCGAGATGTTAGGTTGCCTTGGGTTAGCATATATAACGTTATAGACGCACGTAATGTTACCAGCGAGACGTAGGGTTCCAACACGCCTTGAATGTTGTCAAATGTTATATCCGAGATGTTAGGTTGCCTTAGGTTAGGATATATAACGCTATAGACGTATATACTGTTCCCTCCGAGAAGTAGGGATCGACAGGCCAGGAATGTTGTCAAATATTGCATCCGAGATGTTAGGTTGCCTTAGGTTAGGATATATGACGTTATAGACGTATATGCTGTTCACTCCGAGAAGTAGGGTTCGACAGGCCAGGAATGTTGTCAAATATTGCATCCGAGATGTTAGGTTGCCTTAGGTTAGCATATATAACGTTATAGACGCACATAATGTTACCAGCGAGACGTAGGGTTCCAACACGCCTGGAATGTTGTCAAATGTTATATCCGAGATGTTAGGTTGCCTTAGGTTAGGATATATAACGTTATAGACGTATATACTGTTCCCACCGAGTCGTAGGGACCGACACGCCTGGAATGTGGTAAAATGTTACATCCGAGATGTTAGGTTGCCTAAGATTAGGATATATACCGTTATAGACGCATGTAATGTTACCACCGAGACGTAGGGACCGACACGCCTGGAATGTTGTCAAATGTTACATCCGAGATGTTACGTTGCCTTAGGCTAGGATATATGACGTTATAGATGTATATGCTGTTCCCTCCGAGATGTAGGGTTCGACAGGCCAGGAATGTTGTCAAATATTGCATCCGAGATATTAGGTTGCCTTAGGTTAGGATATATAACGTTATAGACGCATGTAATGTTACCACCGAGACGTAGGGACCGACACGCCTGGAATGCTGTCAAATGTTACATCCGGGATGTTAGGTTGTCTTAGGTTAGGATATATGACGTTACAGACGTATATACTGTTCCCTCCGAGATGTCGGGTTCGACAGGCCAGGAATGTTGTCACATATTTCATCCGAGATGTTAGGTTGCCTTAGATTAGGATATATACCGTTATAGATGTATATACTGTTCCCTCCGAGCAGTAGGGTTCGACAGGCCAGGAATGTTGTCAAATATTGCATCCGAGATGTTAGGTTGCCTTAGGTTAGCATATATAACGTTATAGACGCACGTAATGTTACCAGCGAGACGTAGGGTTCCAACACGCCTGGAATGTTGTCAAATGTTATATCCGAGATGTTAGGTTGCCTTAGGTTAGGATATATAACGTTATAGACGTATATACTGTTCCCACCGAGAAGTAGGGTTCGACACGCCAGGAATGTTGTCAAATATTACATACGAGAAGTTAGTTGGGCTTAGGTTAGGATATATAACGTTATAGACGCATGTAATGTTACCACCGTGACGTAGGGACCGACACGCCTGGAATGTGGTAAAATGTTACATCCGAGATGTTAGGTTGCCTAAGATTAGGATATATACCGTTATAGACGCATGTAATGTTACCACCGAGACGTAGGGACCGACACGCCTGGAATGTTGTCAAATGTTACATCCGAGATGTTAGGTTGCCTTAGGCTAGGATATATGACGTTATAGATGTATATGCTGTTCCCTCCGAGAAGTAGGGTTCGACAGGCCAGGAATGTTGTCAAATATTGCATCCGAGATGTTAGGTTGCCTTAGGTTAGGATATACAACGTTATAGACGCATATAATGTTCTCACCGAGAAGTAGGGTCCGACACGCCTGGAATGTTGTAGAATAATATATCCGAGATGTCAGGTTGCCTTAGGTTAGGATATATAACGTTATAGACGTATATACTCTTCCCTCCGAGAAGTAGGGTTCGACAGGCCAGGAATGTTGTCAAATATTGCATCCGAGATGTTAGGTTGCCTTAGATAAGGATATATAACGTTATAGACGCATATAATGTTACCACCGAGACGTAGGACCAACATGTCTGGAATGTTGTCAAATGTTACATCCGAGATGTTAGGTTGCCTTGGGTTAGCATATATAACGTTATAGACGCACGTAATGTTACCAGCGAGACGTAGGGTTCCAACACGCCTTGAATGTTGTCAAATGTTATATCCGAGATGTTAGGTTGCCTTAGGTTAGGATATATAACGCTATAGACGTATATACTGTTCCCTCCGAGAAGTAGGGATCGACAGGCCAGGAATGTTGTCAAATATTGCATCCGAGATGTTAGGTTGCCTTAGGTTAGGATATATGACGTTATAGACGTATATGCTGTTCACTCCGAGAAGTAGGGTTCGACAGGCCAGGAATGTTGTCAAATATTGCATCCGAGATGTTAGGTTGCCTTAGGTTAGCATATATAACGTTATAGACGCACATAATGTTACCAGCGAGACGTAGGGTTCCAACACGCCTGGAATGTTGTCAAATGTTATATCCGAGATGTTAGGTTGCCTTAGGTTAGGATATATAACGTTATAGACGTATATACTGTTCCCACCGAGTCGTAGGGACCGACACGCCTGGAATGTGGTAAAATGTTACATCCGAGATGTTAGGTTGCCTAAGATTAGGATATATACCGTTATAGACGCATGTAATGTTACCACCGAGACGTAGGGACCGACACGCCTGGAATGTTGTCAAATGTTACATCCGAGATGTTACGTTGCCTTAGGCTAGGATATATGACGTTATAGATGTATATGCTGTTCCCTCCGAGATGTAGGGTTCGACAGGCCAGGAATGTTGTCAAATATTGCATCCGAGATATTAGGTTGCCTTAGGTTAGGATATATAACGTTATAGACGCATGTAATGTTACCACCGAGACGTAGGGACCGACACGCCTGGAATGCTGTCAAATGTTACATCCGGGATGTTAGGTTGTCTTAGGTTAGGATATATGACGTTACAGACGTATATACTGTTCCCTCCGAGATGTCGGGTTCGACAGGCCAGGAATGTTGTCACATATTTCATCCGAGATGTTAGGTTGCCTTAGATTAGGATATATACCGTTATAGATGTATATACTGTTCCCTCCGAGCAGTAGGGTTCGACAGGCCAGGAATGTTGTCAAATATTGCATCCGAGATGTTAGGTTGCCTTAGGTTAGCATATATAACGTTATAGACGCACGTAATGTTACCAGCGAGACGTAGGGTTCCAACACGCCTGGAATGTTGTCAAATGTTATATCCGAGATGTTAGGTTGCCTTAGGTTAGGATATATAACGTTATAGACGTATATACTGTTCCCACCGAGAAGTAGGGTTCGACACGCCAGGAATGTTGTCAAATATTACATACGAGAAGTTAGTTGGGCTTAGGTTAGGATATATAACGTTATAGACGCATGTAATGTTACCACCGTGACGTAGGGACCGACACGCCTGGAATGTGGTAAAATGTTACATCCGAGATGTTAGGTTGCCTAAGATTAGGATATATACCGTTATAGACGCATGTAATGTTACCACCGAGACGTAGGGACCGACACGCCTGGAATGTTGTCAAATGTTACATCCGAGATGTTAGGTTGCCTTAGGCTAGGATATATGACGTTATAGATGTATATGCTGTTCCCTCCGAGAAGTAGGGTTCGACAGGCCAGGAATGTTGTCAAATATTGCATCCGAGATGTTAGGTTGCCTTAGGTTAGGATATACAACGTTATAGACGCATATAATGTTCTCACCGAGAAGTAGGGTCCGACACGCTTGGAATGTTGTAGAATAATATATCCGAGATGTCAGGTTGCTTAGGTTAGGATATATAACGTTATAGACGTATATACTGTTCCCTCCGAGAAGTAGGGTTCGACAGGCCAGGAATGTTGTCAAATATTGCATCCGAGATGTTAGGTTGCCTTAGATAAGGATATATAACGTTATAGACGCATATAATGTTACCACCGAGACGTAGGACCAACATGTCTGGAATGTTGTCAAATGTTACATCCGAGATGTTAGGTTGCCTTAGGTTAGGATATATAACGTTATAGACGTATATACTGTTCCCTCCGAGAAGTATTGTTCGACAGGCCAGGAATGTTGTCAAATATTGCATCCGAGATGTTAGGTTGCCTTAGGTTAGGATATATAACGTTATAGACGCATGTAACGTTACCACCGAGACGTAGGGACCGACACGCCTGGAATGTTGTCAAATATTGCATCCGAGATGTTAGGTTGCCTTAGGTTAGCATATATAACGTTATAGACGCACGTAATGTTACCAGCGAGACGTAGGGTTCCAACACGCCTTGAATGTTGTCAAATGTTATATCCGAGATGTTAGGTTGCCTTAGGTTAGGATATATAACGCTATAGACGTATATACTGTTCCCTCCGAGAAGTAGGGTTCGACAGGCCAGGAATGTTGTCAAATATTGCATCCGAGATGTTAGGTTGCCTTAGGTTAGCATATATAACGTTATAGACGCACATAATGTTACCAGCGAGACGTAGGGTTGCAACACGCCTGGAATGTTGTCAAATGTTATATCCGAGATGTTAGGTTGCCTTAGGTTAGAATATATAACGTTATAGACGTATATACTGTTCCCACCGAGTCGTAGGGACCGACACGCCTGGAATGTGGTAAAATGTTACATCCGAGATGTTAGGTTGCCTAAGATTAGGATATATACCGTTATAGACGCATGTAATGTTACCACCGAGACGTAGGGACCGACACGCCTGGAATGTTGTCAAATGTTACATCCGAGATGTTACGTTGCCTTAGGCTAGGATATATGACGTTATAGATGTATATGCTGTTCCCTCCGAGATGTAGGGTTCGACAGGCCAGGAATGTTGTCAAATATTGCATCCGAGATATTAGGTTGCCTTAGGTTAGGATATATAACGTTATAGACGCATGTAATGTTACCACCGAGACGTAGGGACCGACACGCCTGGAATGCTGTCAAATGTTACATCCGGGATGTTAGGTTGTCTTAGGTTAGGATATATGACGTTACAGACGTATATACTGTTCCCTCCGAGATGTCGGGTTCGACAGGCCAGGAATGTTGTCACATATTTCATCCGAGATGTTAGGTTGCCTTAGATTAGGATATATACCGTTATAGATGTATATACTGTTCCCTCCGAGCAGTAGGGTTCGACAGGCCAGGAATGTTGTCAAATATTGCATCCGAGATGTTAGGTTGCCTTAGGTTAGCATATATAACGTTATAGACGCACGTAATGTTACCAGCGAGACGTAGGGTTCCAACACGCCTGGAATGTTGTCAAATGTTATATCCGAGATGTTAGGTTGCCTTAGGTTAGGATATATAACGTTATAGACGTATATACTGTTCCCACCGAGAAGTAGGGTTCGACACGCCAGGAATGTTGTCAAATATTACATACGAGAAGTTAGTTGGGCTTAGGTTAGGATATATAACGTTATAGACGCATGTAATGTTACCACCGTGACGTAGGGACCGACACGCCTGGAATGTGGTAAAATGTTACATCCGAGATGTTAGGTTGCCTAAGATTAGGATATATACCGTTATAGACGCATGTAATGTTACCACCGAGACGTAGGGACCGACACGCCTGGAATGTTGTCAAATGTTACATCCGAGATGTTAGGTTGCCTTAGGCTAGGATATATGACGTTATAGATGTATATGCTGTTCCCTCCGAGAAGTAGGGTTCGACAGGCCAGGAATGTTGTCAAATATTGCATCCGAGATGTTAGGTTGCCTTAGGTTAGGATATACAACGTTATAGACGCATATAATGTTCTCACCGAGAAGTAGGGTCCGACACGCTTGGAATGTTGTAGAATAATATATCCGAGATGTCAGGTTGCTTAGGTTAGGATATATAACGTTATAGACGTATATACTGTTCCCTCCGAGAAGTAGGGTTCGACAGGCCAGGAATGTTGTCAAATATTGCATCCGAGATGTTAGGTTGCCTTAGATAAGGATATATAACGTTATAGACGCATATAATGTTACCACCGAGACGTAGGACCAACATGTCTGGAATGTTGTCAAATGTTACATCCGAGATGTTAGGTTGCCTTAGGTTAGGATATATAACGTTATAGACGTATATACTGTTCCCTCCGAGAAGTATTGTTCGACAGGCCAGGAATGTTGTCAAATATTGCATCCGAGATGTTAGGTTGCCTTAGGTTAGGATATATAACGTTATAGACGCATGTAACGTTACCACCGAGACGTAGGGACCGACACGCCTGGAATGTTGTCAAATATTGCATCCGAGATGTTAGGTTGCCTTAGGTTAGCATATATAACGTTATAGACGCACGTAATGTTACCAGCGAGACGTAGGGTTCCAACACGCCTTGAATGTTGTCAAATGTTATATCCGAGATGTTAGGTTGCCTTAGGTTAGGATATATAACGCTATAGACGTATATACTGTTCCCTCCGAGAAGTAGGGTTCGACAGGCCAGGAATGTTGTCAAATATTGCATCCGAGATGTTAGGTTGCCTTAGGTTAGCATATATAACGTTATAGACGCACATAATGTTACCAGCGAGACGTAGGGTTGCAACACGCCTGGAATGTTGTCAAATGTTATATCCGAGATGTTAGGTTGCCTTAGGTTAGAATATATAACGTTATAGACGTATATACTGTTCCCACCGAGTCGTAGGGACCGACACGCCTGGAATGTGGTAAAATGTTACATCCGAGATGTTAGGTTGCCTAAGATTAGGATATATACCGTTATAGACGCATGTAATGTTACCACCGAGACGTAGGGACCGACACGCCTGGAATGTTGTCAAATGTTACATCCGAGATGTTACGTTGCCTTAGGCTAGGATATATGACGTTATAGATGTATATGCTGTTCCCTCCGAGATGTAGGGTTCGACAGGCCAGGAATGTTGTCAAATATTGCATCCGAGATATTAGGTTGCCTTAGGTTAGGATATATAACGTTATAGACGCATGTAATGTTACCACCGAGACGTAGGGACCGACACGCCTGGAATGCTGTCAAATGTTACATCCGGGATGTTAGGTTGTCTTAGGTTAGGATATATGACGTTACAGACGTATATACTGTTCCCTCCGAGATGTCGGGTTCGACAGGCCAGGAATGTTGTCACATATTTCATCCGAGATGTTAGGTTGCCTTAGATTAGGATATATACCGTTATAGATGTATATACTGTTCCCTCCGAGCAGTAGGGTTCGACAGGCCAGGAATGTTGTCAAATATTGCATCCGAGATGTTAGGTTGCCTTAGGTTAGCATATATAACGTTATAGACGCACGTAATGTTACCAGCGAGACGTAGGGTTCCAACACGCCTGGAATGTTGTCAAATGTTATATCCGAGATGTTAGGTTGCCTTAGGTTAGGATATATAACGTTATAGACGTATATACTGTTCCCACCGAGAAGTAGGGTTCGACACGCCAGGAATGTTGTCAAATATTACATACGAGAAGTTAGTTGGGCTTAGGTTAGGATATATAACGTTATAGACGCATGTAATGTTACCACCGTGACGTAGGGACCGACACGCCTGGAATGTGGTAAAATGTTACATCCGAGATGTTAGGTTGCCTAAGATTAGGATATATACCGTTATAGACGCATGTAATGTTACCACCGAGACGTAGGGACCGACACGCCTGGAATGTTGTCAAATGTTACATCCGAGATGTTAGGTTGCCTTAGGCTAGGATATATGACGTTATAGATGTATATGCTGTTCCCTCCGAGAAGTAGGGTTCGACAGGCCAGGAATGTTGTCAAATATTGCATCCGAGATGTTAGGTTGCCTTAGGTTAGGATATACAACGTTATAGACGCATATAATGTTCTCACCGAGAAGTAGGGTCCGACACGCCTGGAATGTTGTAGAATAATATATCCGAGATGTCAGGTTGCTTAGGTTAGGATATATAACGTTATAGACGTATATACTGTTCCCTCCGAGAAGTAGGGTTCGACAGGCCAGGAATGTTGTCAAATATTGCATCCGAGATGTTAGGTTGCCTTAGATAAGGATATATAACGTTATAGACGCATATAATGTTACCACCGAGACGTAGGACCAACATGTCTGGAATGTTGTCAAATGTTACATCCGAGATGTTAGGTTGCCTTAGGTTAGGATATATAACGTTATAGACGTATATACTGTTCCCTCCGAGAAGTATTGTTCGACAGGCCAGGAATGTTGTCAAATATTGCATCCGAGATGTTAGGTTGCCTTAGGTTAGGATATATAACGTTATAGACGCATGTAACGTTACCACCGAGACGTAGGGACCGACACGCCTGGAATGTTGTCAAATATTGCATCCGAGATGTTAGGTTGCCTTAGGTTAGCATATATAACGTTATAGACGCACGTAATGTTACCAGCGAGACGTAGGGTTCCAACACGCCTTGAATGTTGTCAAATGTTATATCCGAGATGTTAGGTTGCCTTAGGTTAGGATATATAACGCTATAGACGTATATACTGTTCCCTCCGAGAAGTAGGGTTCGACAGGCCAGGAATGTTGTCAAATATTGCATCCGAGATGTTAGGTTGCCTTAGGTTAGCATATATAACGTTATAGACGCACATAATGTTACCAGCGAGACGTAGGGTTGCAACACGCCTGGAATGTTGTCAAATGTTATATCCGAGATGTTAGGTTGCCTTAGGTTAGAATATATAACGTTATAGACGTATATACTGTTCCCACCGAGTCGTAGGGACCGACACGCCTGGAATGTGGTAAAATGTTACATCCGAGATGTTAGGTTGCCTAAGATTAGGATATATACCGTTATAGACGCATGTAATGTTACCACCGAGACGTAGGGACCGACACGCCTGGAATGTTGTCAAATGTTACATCCGAGATGTTACGTTGCCTTAGGCTAGGATATATGACGTTATAGATGTATATGCTGTTCCCTCCGAGATGTAGGGTTCGACAGGCCAGGAATGTTGTCAAATATTGCATCCGAGATATTAGGTTGCCTTAGGTTAGGATATATAACGTTATAGACGCATGTAATGTTACCACCGAGACGTAGGGACCGACACGCCTGGAATGCTGTCAAATGTTACATCCGGGATGTTAGGTTGTCTTAGGTTAGGATATATGACGTTACAGACGTATATACTGTTCCCTCCGAGATGTCGGGTTCGACAGGCCAGGAATGTTGTCACATATTTCATCCGAGATGTTAGGTTGCCTTAGATTAGGATATATACCGTTATAGATGTATATACTGTTCCCTCCGAGCAGTAGGGTTCGACAGGCCAGGAATGTTGTCAAATATTGCATCCGAGATGTTAGGTTGCCTTAGGTTAGCATATATAACGTTATAGACGCACGTAATGTTACCAGCGAGACGTAGGGTTCCAACACGCCTGGAATGTTGTCAAATGTTATATCCGAGATGTTAGGTTGCCTTAGGTTAGGATATATAACGTTATAGACGTATATACTGTTCCCACCGAGAAGTAGGGTTCGACACGCCAGGAATGTTGTCAAATATTACATACGAGAAGTTAGTTGGGCTTAGGTTAGGATATATAACGTTATAGACGCATGTAATGTTACCACCGTGACGTAGGGACCGACACGCCTGGAATGTGGTAAAATGTTACATCCGAGATGTTAGGTTGCCTAAGATTAGGATATATACCGTTATAGACGCATGTAATGTTACCACCGAGACGTAGGGACCGACACGCCTGGAATGTTGTCAAATGTTACATCCGAGATGTTAGGTTGCCTTAGGCTAGGATATATGACGTTATAGATGTATATGCTGTTCCCTCCGAGAAGTAGGGTTCGACAGGCCAGGAATGTTGTCAAATATTGCATCCGAGATGTTAGGTTGCCTTAGGTTAGGATATACAACGTTATAGACGCATATAATGTTCTCACCGAGAAGTAGGGTCCGACACGCCTGGAATGTTGTAGAATAATATATCCGAGATGTCAGGTTGCCTTAGGTTAGGATATATAACGTTATAGACGTATATACTGTTCCCTCCGAGAAGTAGGGTTCGACAGGCCAGGAATGTTGTCAAATATTGCATCCGAGATGTTAGGTTGCCTTAGATAAGGATATATAACGTTATAGACGCATATAATGTTACCACCGAGACGTAGGACCAACATGTCTGGAATGTTGTCAAATGTTACATCCGAGATGTTAGGTTGCCTTAGGTTAGGATATATAACGTTATAGACGTATATACTGTTCCCTCCGAGAAGTATTGTTCGACAGGCCAGGAATGTTGTCAAATATTGCATCCGAGATGTTAGGTTGCCTTAGGTTAGGATATATAACGTTATAGACGCATGTAACGTTACCACCGAGACGTAGGGACCGACACGCCTGGAATGTTGTCAAATATTCCATCCGAGATGTTAGGTTGCCTTAGGTTAGCATATATAACGTTATAGACGCACGTAATGTTACCAGCGAGACGTAGGGTTCCAACACGCCTTGAATGTTGTCAAATGTTATATCCGAGATGTTAGGTTGCCTTAGGTTAGGATATATAACGCTATAGACGTATATACTGTTCCCACCGAGATGTAGGGTTCGACAGGCCAGGAATGTTGTCAAATATTGCATCCGAGATATTAGGTTGCCTTAGGTTAGGATATATAACGTTATAGACGCATGTAATGTTACCACCGAGACGTAGGGACCGACACGCCTGGAATGCTGTCAAATGTTACATCCGGGATGTTAGGTTGTCTTAGGTTAGGATATATGACGTTACAGACGTATATACTGTTCCCTCCGAGATGTCGGGTTCGACAGGCCAGGAATGTTGTCACATATTTCATCCGAGATGTTAGGTTGCCTTAGATTAGGATATATACCGTTATAGATGTATATACTGTTCCCTCCGAGCAGTAGGGTTCGACAGGCCAGGAATGTTGTCAAATATTGCATCCGAGATGTTAGGTTGCCTTAGGTTAGCATATATAACGTTATAGACGCACGTAATGTTACCAGCGAGACGTAGGGTTCCAAAACGCCTGGAATGTTGTCAAATGTTATATCCGAGAAGTTAGGTTGCCTTAGGTTAGGATATATAACGTTATAGACGTATATACTGTTCCCACCGAGAAGTAGGGTTCGACACGCCAGGAATGTTGTCAAATATTACATACGAGATGTTAGTTGGGCTTAGGTTAGGATATATAACGTTATAGACGCATGTAATGTTACCACCGAGACGTAGAGACCGACACGCCTGGAATGTGGTAAAATGTTACATCCGAGATGTTAGGTTGCCTAAGATTAGGATATATACCGTTATAGACGCATGTAATGTTACCACCGAGACGTAGGGACCGACACGCCTGGAATGTTGTCAAATGTTACATCCGAGATGTTAGGTTGCGTTAGGCTAGGATATGTGACGTTATAGATGTATATGCTGTTCCCTCCGAGAAGTAGGGTTCGACAGGCCAGGAATGTTGTCAAATATTGCATCCAAGATGTTAGGTTGCCTTAGGTTAGGATATACAACGTTATAGACGCATATAATGTTCTCACCGAGAAGTAGGGTCCGACACGCCTGGAATGTTGTAGAATAATATATCCGAGATGTCAGGTTGCCTTAGGTTAGGATATATAACGTTATATACGTATATACTGTTCCCTCCGAGAAGTAGGGTTCGACAGGCCAGGAATGTTGTCAAATATTGCATCCGAGATGTTAGGTTGCCTTAGGTTAGGATATATAACGTTATAGACGCATGTAATATTACCACCGAGACGTAGGGACCGACACGCCTGGAATGTTGTCAAATATTGCATCCGAGATGTTAGGTTGCCTTAGATAAGGATATATAACGTTATAGACGCATATAATGTTACCACCGAGACGTAGGACCAACATGTCTGGAATGTTGTCAAATGTTACATCCGAGATGTTAGGTTGCCTTAGGTTAGGATATATAACGTTATAGACGTATATACTGTTCCCTCCGAGAAGTATTGTTCGACAGGCCAGGAATGTTGTCAAATATTGCATCCGAGATGTTAGGTTGCCTTAGGTTAGGATATATAACGTTATAGACGCATGTAACGTTACCACCGAGACGTAGGGACCGACACGCCTGGAATGTTGTCAAATATTCCATCCGAGATGTTAGGTTGCCTTAGGTTAGCATATATAACGTTATAGACGCACGTAATGTTACCAGCGAGACGTAGGGTTCCAACACGCCTTGAATGTTGTCAAATGTTATATCCGAGATGTTAGGTTGCCTTAGGTTAGGATATATAACGCTATAGACGTATATACTGTTCCCACCGAGATGTAGGGTTCGACAGGCCAGGAATGTTGTCAAATATTGCATCCGAGATATTAGGTTGCCTTAGGTTAGGATATATAACGTTATAGACGCATGTAATGTTACCACCGAGACGTAGGGACCGACACGCCTGGAATGCTGTCAAATGTTACATCCGGGATGTTAGGTTGTCTTAGGTTAGGATATATGACGTTACAGACGTATATACTGTTCCCTCCGAGATGTCGGGTTCGACAGGCCAGGAATGTTGTCACATATTTCATCCGAGATGTTAGGTTGCCTTAGATTAGGATATATACCGTTATAGATGTATATACTGTTCCCTCCGAGCAGTAGGGTTCGACAGGCCAGGAATGTTGTCAAATATTGCATCCGAGATGTTAGGTTGCCTTAGGTTAGCATATATAACGTTATAGACGCACGTAATGTTACCAGCGAGACGTAGGGTTCCAAAACGCCTGGAATGTTGTCAAATGTTATATCCGAGAAGTTAGGTTGCCTTAGGTTAGGATATATAACGTTATAGACGTATATACTGTTCCCACCGAGAAGTAGGGTTCGACACGCCAGGAATGTTGTCAAATATTACATACGAGATGTTAGTTGGGCTTAGGTTAGGATATATAACGTTATAGACGCATGTAATGTTACCACCGAGACGTAGAGACCGACACGCCTGGAATGTGGTAAAATGTTACATCCGAGATGTTAGGTTGCCTAAGATTAGGATATATACCGTTATAGACGCATGTAATGTTACCACCGAGACGTAGGGACCGACACGCCTGGAATGTTGTCAAATGTTACATCCGAGATGTTAGGTTGCGTTAGGCTAGGATATGTGACGTTATAGATGTATATGCTGTTCCCTCCGAGAAGTAGGGTTCGACAGGCCAGGAATGTTGTCAAATATTGCATCCAAGATGTTAGGTTGCCTTAGGTTAGGATATACAACGTTATAGACGCATATAATGTTCTCACCGAGAAGTAGGGTCCGACACGCCTGGAATGTTGTAGAATAATATATCCGAGATGTCAGGTTGCCTTAGGTTAGGATATATAACGTTATATACGTATATACTGTTCCCTCCGAGAAGTAGGGTTCGACAGGCCAGGAATGTTGTCAAATATTGCATCCGAGATGTTAGGTTGCCTTAGGTTAGGATATATAACGTTATAGACGCATGTAATATTACCACCGAGACGTAGGGACCGACACGCCTGGAATGTTGTCAAATGTTACATCCGAGATGTTAGGTTGCCTTAGGTTAGGATATGTGACGTTATAGACGTATATACTGTTCCCTCCGAGAAGTAGGGTTCGACAGGCCAGGAATGTTGTCAAATATTGCATCCGAGACGTTAGGTTGCCTTAGATCAGGAAATATACCGTTATAGACGCATGTAATGTTACCACCGAGACGTAGGGTTCGACAGGCTAGGAATTTTGTCAAATATTGCATCCGAGATGTTAGGTTGCCTTAGATAAGGATATATAACGTTATAGACGCATATAATGTTACCACCGAGACGTAGGACCAACATGTCTGGAATGTTGTCACATGTTACATCCGAGATGTTAGGTTGCCTTAGGTTAGGATATATAACGTTATAGACGCATGTAACGTTACCACCGAGACGTAGGGACCGACACGCCTGGAATGTTGTCAAATGTTACATCCGAGATGTTATTTTGCCTTAGGTTAGGATATATGACGTTATAGACGTATATGCTGTTCACTCCGAGAAGTAGGGTTCGGCAGGCCAGGAATGTTGTCAAATATTGCATCCGAGATGTTAGGTTGCCTTAGGTTAGCATATATAACGTTATAGACGCACATAATGTTACCAGCGAGACGTAGGGTTCCAACACGCCTGGAATGTTGTCAAATGTTATATCCGAGATGTTAGGTTGCCTTAGGTTAGGATATATAACGTTATAGACGTATATACTGTTCCCACCGAGTCGTAGGGACCGACACGCCTGGAATGTGGTAAAATGTTACATCCGAGATGTTAGGTTGCCTAAGATTAGGATATATACCGTTATAGACGCATGTAATGTTACCACCGAGACGTAGGGACCGACACGCCTGGAATGTTGTCAAATGTTACATCCGAGATGTTACGTTGCCTTAGGCTAGGATATATGACGTTATAGATGTATATGCTGTTCCCTCCGAGATGTAGGGTTCGACAGGCCAGGAATGTTGTTAAATATTGCATCCGAGATATTAGGTTGCCTTAGGTTAGGATATATAACGTTATAGACGCATGTAATGTTACCACCGAGACGTAGGGACCGACACGCCTGGAATGCTGTCAAATGTTACATCCGGGATGTTAGGTTGTCTTAGGTTAGGATATATGACGTTACAGACGTATATACTGTTCCCTCCGAGCAGTAGGGTTCGACAGGCCAGGAATGTTGTCAAATATTGCATCCGAGATGTTGGGTTGCCTTAGGTTAGCATATATAACGTTATAGACGCACGTAATGTTACCAGCGAGACATAGGGTTCCAACACGCCTGGAATGTTGTCAAATGTTATATCCGAGATGTTAGGTTGCCTTAGGTTAGGATATATAACGTTATAGACGTATATACTGTTCCCACCGAGAAGTAGGGTTCGACACGCCAGGAATGTTGTCAAATATTACATACGAGAAGTTAGTTGGGCTTAGGTTAGGATATATAACGTTATAGACGCATGTAATGTTACCACCGAGACGTAGGGACCGACACGCCTGGAATGTGGTAAAATGTTACATCCGAGATGTTAGGTTGCCTAAGATTAGGATATATACCGTTATAGACGCATGTAATGTTACCACCGAGACGTAGGGACCGACACGCCTGGAATGTTGTCAAATGTTACATCCGAGATGTTAGGTTGCCTTAGGCTAGGATATATGACGTTATAGATGTATATGCTGTTCCCTCCGAGAAGTAGGGTTCGACAGGCCAGGAATGTTGTCAAATATTGCATCCGAGATGTTAGGTTGCCTTAGGTTAGGATATACAACGTTATAGACGCATATAATGTTCTCACCGAGAAGTAGGTTCGGACACGCCTGGAATGTTGTAGAATAATATATCCGAGATGTCAGGTTGCCTTAGGTTAGGATATATAACGTTATAGACGTATATACTGTTCCCTCCGAGAAGTAGGGTTCGACAGGCCAGGAATGTTGTCAAATATTGCATCCGAGATGTTAGGTTGCCTTAGATAAGGATATATAACGTTATAGACGCATATAATGTTACCACCGAGACGTAGGACCAACATGTCTGGAATGTTGTCAAATGTTACATCCGAGATGTTAGGTTGCCTTAGGTTAGGATATATAACGTTATAGACGTATATACTGTTCCCTCCGAGAAGTATTGTTCGACAGGCCAGGAATGTTGTCAAATATTGCATCCGAGATGTTAGGTTGCCTTAGGTTAGGATATATAACGTTATAGGCGCATGTAACGTTACCACCGAGACGTAGGGACCGACACGCCTGGAATGTTGTCAAATGTTACATCCGAGATGTTAGGTTGCCTTAGGTTAGGATATATGACGTTATAAACGTATATGCTGTTCACTCCGAGAAGTAGGGTTCGACAGGCCAGGAATGTTGTCAAATATTGCATCCGAGATGTTAGGTTGCCTTAGGTTAGCATATATAACGTTATAGACGCACGTAATGTTACCAGCGAAACGTAGGGTTCCAACACGCCTGGAATGTTGTCAAATGTTATATCCGAGATGTTAGGTTGCCTTAGGTTAGGATATATAACGTTATAGACGTATATACTGTTCCCACCGAGAAGTAGGGTTCGACACGTCAGGAATGTTGTCAAATATTACATACGAGATGTTAGTTGGCCTTAGGTTAGGATATATAACGTTATAGACGCATGTAATGTTACCACCGAGACGTAGGGACCGACACGCCTGGAATGTGGTGAAATGTTACATCCGAGATGTTAGGTTGCCTAAGATTAGGATATATACCGTTATAGACGTATATACTGTTCCCTCCGAGCAGTAGGGTTCGACAGGCCAGGAATGTTGTCAAATATTGCATCCGAGATGTTAGGTTGCCTTAGATAAGGATATATAACGTTATAGACGCATATAATGTTACCACCGAGACGTAGGGACCGACATGCCTGGAATGTTGTCAAATGTTACATCCGAGATGTTAGGTTGCCTTAGGTTAGGATATATGACGTTGTAGACGTATATACTGTTCCCTCCGAGAAGTAGGGTTCGACAGGCCAGGAATGTTGTCAAATATTGCATCCGAGATGTTAGGTTGCCTTAGGTTAAGAGATATAACGTTCTAGACGCATGTAACGTTAGCACCGAGACGTAGGGACCGACACGCCTGGAATGTTGTCAAATGTTACATCCGAGATGTTAGGTTGCCTTAGGTTAGGATTTATGACGTTATAGACGTATATGCTGTTCCCTCCGAGAAGTAGGGTCCGACACGCCTGGAACGATGTAGAATATTACATCCGAGATGTTAGGTTGCCTTAGGTTAGGATATATAACGTTATAGACGTATATACTGTTCCCTCCGAGAAGTATTGTTCGACACGCCAGGAATGTTGTCAAATATTGCATCCGAGATGTTAGGTTGCCTTAGATTAGGATATGCAGCGTTATAGACGCATATAATGTTACCACCGAGAAGTAGGGTCCGACACGCCTGGAAGGTTGTAGAATATTACGTCTGAGATAATAGGTTGCCTTATATTAGGATATACAACGTTATAGACTCATATAATGTTCCCACCAAGAAGTAGGGTCCGACACGCCTTGAATGATGTAGAATATTACATCCGAGATGTCAGGTTGCCTTCGGTTAGGATATATAACGTTATAGACGTATATACTGTTCCCTCCGAGAAGTAGGGTTCGACAGGCCAGGAATGTTGTCAAATATTGCATCCGAGATGTTAGGTTGCCTTAGATAAGGATATATAACGTTATAGACGCATATAATGTTACCACCGAGACGTAGGGACCGACATGCCTGGAATGTTGTCAAATGTTACATCCGAGATGTTAGGTTGCCTTAGGTTAGGATATATAACGTTATAGACGTATATACTGTTCCCTCCGAGAAGTATTGTTCGACAGGCCAGGAATGTTGTCAAATATTGCATCCGAGATGTTAGGGTGCCTTAGGTTAGGATATATAACGTTCTAGACGCATGTAACGTTACCACCGAGACGTAGGGACCGACACGTCTGGAATGTTGTCAAATTTTACATCCGAGATGTTAGGTTGGCTTAGGTTAGGATTTATGACGTTATAGACGTATATGCTGTTCCCTCCGAGAAGTAGGGTCCGACACGCCTGGAATGATGTAGAATATTACATCCGAGATGTCAGGTTGCCTTCGGTTAGGATATATAACGTTATAGACGTATATACTGTTCCCTCCGAGAAGTAGGGTTCGACAGGCCAGGAATGTTGTCAAATATTGCATCCGAGATGTTAGGTTGCCTTAGATAAGGATATATAACGTTATAGACGCATATAATGTTACCACCGAGACGTAGGGACCGACATGCCTGGAATGTTGTCAAATGTTACATCCGAGATGTTAGGTTGCCTTAGGTTAGGATATATGACGTTGTAGACGTATATACTGTTCCCTCCGAGAAGTAGGGTGCGACAGGCCAGGAATGTTGTCAAATATTGCATCCGAGATTTTAGGTTGCCTTAGATAAGGATATATAACGTTATAGACGCATATAATGTTACCACCGAGACGTAGGGACCGACATGCCTGGAATGTTGTCAAATGTTACATCCGAGATGTTAGGTTGCCTTAGGTTAGGATATATAACGTTATAGACGTATATACTGTTCCCTCCGAGAAGTATTGTTCGACAGGCCAGGAATGTTGTCAAATATTGCATCCGAGATGTTAGGTTGCCTTAGGTTAGGATATATAACGTTCTAGACGCACGTAACGTTACCACCGAGACGTAGGGACCGACACGCCTGGAACATTGTCAAATGTTACATCCGAGATGTTAGGTTGCCTTAGGTTAGGATATATAACGTTATAGACGTTTATGCTGTTCACTCCGAGAAGTAGGGTTCGACAGGCCAGAAATGTTGTCAAATATTGCATCCGAGATATTAGGTTGCCTTAGGTTAGGACATATAACGTTATAGACGCATGTAATGTTACCACCGAGACGTAGGGACCGACACGCCTGGAATGTTGTCAAATGTTACATCCGAGATGTTAGGTTGTCTTAGGTTAGGATATATGACGTTATAGACGTACATACTGTTCCCTCCGAGAAGTAGGGTTCGACAGGCAAGGAATGTTGTCAAATATTGCATCCGAGATGTTAGATTGCCTTAGATTACGATATCGACCGTTATGGACGCATATAATATTCCCACCGAAAAGTATGTACCGACACGCGAGGAATATTGTAAAATATTACGTCTGAGATAATAGGTTGCCTTAGATTAGGATATGCAGCGTTATAGACGCATATAATGTTACCACCGAGAAGTAGGGTCCGACACGCCTGGAAGGTTGTAGAATATTACATCCGAGATGTTAGGTTGCCTTAGGTTGGGATATATAACGTTATAGACGTACATACTGTTCCCTCCGAGAAGTAGGGTTCGACAGGCAAGGAATGTTGTCAAATACTGCATCCGAGATGTTAGATTGCCTTAGATTACGATATCGACCGTTATGGACGCATATAATATTCCCACCGAAAAGTATGCACAGACACGCGAGGAATATTGTAAAATATTACGTCTGAGATAATAGGTTGCCTTAGATTAGGATATACAACGTTATAGACTCATATAATGTTCCCACCAAGAAGTAGGGTCCGACACGCCTTGAATGATGTAGAATATTACATGCGAGATGTCAGGTTGCCTTCGGTTAGGATATATAACGTTATAGACGTATATACTGTTCCCTCCGAGAAGTAGGGTTCGACAGGCCAGGAATGTTGTCAAATATTGCATCCGAGATGTTAGGTTGCCTTAGATAAGGATATATAACGTTATAGACGCATATAATGTTACCACCGAGACGTAGGGACCGACATGCCTGGAATGTTGTCAAATGTTACATCCGAGATGTTAGGTTGCCTTAGGTTAGGATATATAACGTTATAGACGTATATACTGTTCCCTCCGAGAAGTATTGTTCGACAGGCCAGGAATGTTGTCAAATATTGCATCCGAGATGTTAGGGTGCCTTAGGTTAGGATATATAACGTTCTAGACGCATGTAACGTTACCACCGAGACGTAGGGACCGACACGTCTGGAATGTTGTCAAATTTTACATCCGAGATGTTAGGTTGGCTTAGGTTAGGATTTATGACGTTATAGACGTATATGCTGTTCCCTCCGAGAAGTAGGGTCCGACACGCCTGGAATGATGTAGAATATTACATCCGAGATGTCAGGTTGCCTTAGGTTAGGATATATAACGTTATAGGCGCATGTAATGTTACCACCGAGACGTAGGGACCGACACGCCTGGAATGTTGTCAAATGTTACATCCGAGATGTTAGGTTGTCTTAGGTTAGGATATATGACGTTACAGACGTATATACTGTTCCCTCCGAGATGTCGGGTTCGACAGGCTGGAATGTTGTCACATATTTCATCCGAGATGTTAGGTTGCCTTAGATTAGGATATATACCGTTATAGATGTATATACTGTTCCCTCCGAGCAGTAGGGTTCGACAGGCCAGGAATGTTGTCAAATATTGCATCCGAGATGTTAGGTTGCCTTAGGTTAGGATATACAACGTTATAGACGCATATAATGTTCTCACCGAGAAGTAGGGTCCGACACGCCTGGAATGTTGTAGAATAATATATCCGAGATTTCAGGTTGCCTTAGGTGAGGATATATAACGTTATAGACGTACATACTGTTCCCTCCGAGAAGTAGGGTTCGACAGGCAAGGAATGTTGTCAAATATTGCATCCGAGATGTTAGATTGCCTTAGATTACGATATCGACCGTTATGGACGCATATAATATTCCCACCGAAAAGTATGTACCGACACGCGAGGAATATTGTAAAATATTACGTCTGAGATAATAGGTTGCCTTAGATTAGGATATACAACGTTATAGACTCATATAATGTTCCCACCAAGAAGTAGGGTCCGACACGCCTTGAATGATGTAGAATATTACATCCGAGATGTCAGGTTGCCTTCGGTTAGGATATATAACGTTATAGACGTATATACTGTTCCCTCCGAGAAGTAGGGTTCGACAGGCCAGGAATGTTGACAAATATTGCATCCGAGATGTTAGGTTGCCTTAGATAAGGATATATAACGTTATAGACGCATATAATGTTACCACCGAGACGTAGGGACCGACATGCCTGGAATGTTGTCAAATGTTACATCCGAGATGTTAGGTTGCCTTAGGTTAGGATATATGACGTTGTAGACGTATATACTGTTCCCTCCGAGAAGTAGGGTGCGACAGGCCAGGAATGTTGTCAAATATTGCATCCGAGATTTTAGGTTGCCTTAGATAAGGATATATAACGTTATAGACGCATATAATGTTACCACCGAGACGTAGGGACCGACATGCCTGGAATGTTGTCAAATGTTACATCCGAGATGTTAGGTTGCCTTAGGTTAGGATATATAACGTTATAGACGTATATACTGTTCCCTCCGAGAAGTATTGTTCGACAGGCCAGGAATGTTGTCAAATATTGCATCCGAGATGTTAGGTTGCCTTAGGTTAGGATATATAACGTTCTAGACGCATGTAACGTTACCACCGAGACGTAGGGACCAACACGCCTGGAACGTTGTCAAATGTTACATCCGAGATGTTAGGTTGCCTTAGGTTAGGATTTATGACGTTATAGACGTATATGCTGTTCCCTCCGAGAAGTAGGGTCCGACACGCCTGGAATGATGTAGAATATTACATCCGAGATGTCAGGTTGCCTTAGGTTAGGATATATAACGTTATAGACGTATATACTGTTCCCTCCGAGAAGTAGGGTTCGACAGGCTAGGAATGTTGTCAAATATTGCATCCGAGATGTTAGGTTGCCTTAGATAAGGATATATAACGTTATAAACGCATATAATGTTACCACCGAGACGTAGGACCAACATGCCTGGAATGTTGTCAAATGTTACATCCGAGATGTTAGGTTGCCTTAGGTTAGGATATATAACGTTATAGACGTATATACTGTTCCCTCCGAGAAGTATTGTTCGGCAGGCCAGGAATGTTGTCAAATATTGCATCCGAGATGTTAGGTTGCCTTAGGTTAGGATATATAACGTTATAGACGCATGTAACGTTACCACCGAGACGTAGGGACCGACACGCCTGGAATGTTGTCAAATGTTACATCCGAGATGTTACGTTGCCTTAGGCTAGGATATATGACGTTATAGATGTATATGCTGTTCCCTCCGAGATGTAGGGTTCGACAGGCCAGGAATGTTGTTAAATATTGCATCCGAGATATTAGGTTGCCTTAGGTTAGGATATATAACGTTATAGACGCATGTAATGTTACCACCGAGACGTAGGGACCGACACGCCTGGAATGCTGTCAAATGTTACATCCGGGATGTTAGGTTGTCTTAGGTTAGGATATATGACGTTACAGACGTATATACTGTTCCCTCCGAGCAGTAGGGTTCGACAGGCCAGGAATGTTGTCAAATATTGCATCCGAGATGTTAGATTGCCTTAGATTACGATATCGACCGTTATGGACGCATATAATATTCCCACCGAAAAGTATGTACCGACACGCGAGGAATATTGTAAAATATTACGTCTGAGATAATAGGTTGCCTTAGATTAGGATATACAACGTTATAGACTCATATAATGTTCCCACCAAGAAGTAGGGTCCGACACGCCTTGAATGATGTAGAATATTACATCCGAGATGTCAGGTTGCCTTCGGTTAGGATATATAACGTTATAGACGTATATACTGTGCCCTCCGAGAAGTAGGGTTCGACAGGCCAGGAATGTTGTCAAATATTGCATCCGAGATGTTAGGTTGCCTTAGATAAGGATATATAACGTTATAGACGCATATAATGTTACCACCGAGACGTAGGGACCGACATGCCTGGAATGTTGTCAAATGTTACATCCGAGATGTTAGGTTGCCTTAGGTTAGGATATATGACGTTGTAGACGTATATACTGTTCCCTCCGAGAAGTAGGGTGCGACAGGCCAGGAATGTTGTCAAATATTGCATCCGAGATTTTAGGTTGCCTTAGATAAGGATATATAACGTTATAGACGCATATAATGTTACCACCGAGACGTAGGGACCGACATGCCTGGAATGTTGTCAAATGTTACATCCGAGATGTTAGGTTGCCTTAGGTTAGGATATATAACGTTATAGACGTATATACTGTTCCCTCCGAGAAGTATTGTTCGACAGGCCAGGAATGTTGTCAAATATTGCATCCGAGATGTTAGGTTGCCTTAGGTTAGGATATATAACGTTCTAGACGCATGTAACGTTACCACCGAGACGTAGGGACCAACACGCCTGGAACGTTGTCAAATGTTACATCCGAGATGTTAGGTTGCCTTAGGTTAGGATTTATGACGTTATAGACGTATATGCTGTTCCCTCCGAGAAGTAGGGTCCGACACGCCTGGAATGATGTAGAATATTACATCCGAGATGTCAGGTTGCCTTAGGTTAGGATATATAACGTTATAGACGTATATACTGTTCCCTCCGAGAAGTAGGGTTCGACAGGCTAGGAATGTTGTCAAATATTGCATCCGAGATGTTAGGTTGCCTTAGATAAGGATATATAACGTTATAAACGCATATAATGTTACCACCGAGACGTAGGACCAACATGCCTGGAATGTTGTCAAATGTTACATCCGAGATGTTAGGTTGCCTTAGGTTAGGATATATAACGTTATAGACGTATATACTGTTCCCTCCGAGAAGTATTGTTCGGCAAGCCAGGAATGTTGTCAAATATTGCAGGAATATTGTAAAATATTACGTCTGAGATAATAGGTTGCCTTAGATTAGGATATACAACGTTATAGACTCATATAATGTTCCCACCAAGAAGTAGGGTCCGACACGCCTTGAATGATGTAGAATATTACATCCGAGATGTCAGGTTGCCTTCGGTTAGGATATATAACGTTATAGACGTATATACTGTTCCCTCCGAGAAGTAGGGTTCGACAGGCCAGGAATGTTGTCAAATATTTCATCCGAGATGTTAGGTTGCATTAGATAAGGATATATAACGTTATAGACGTATATACTGTTCCCTCCGAGAAGTATTGTTCGACAGGCCAGGAATGTTGTCAAATATTGCATCCGAGATGTTAGGTTGCCTTAGGTTAGGATATATAACGTTCTAGACGCATGTAACGTTACCACCGAGACGTAGGGACCGACACGCCTGGAACGTTGTCAAATGTTACATCCGAGATGTTAGGTTGCCTTAGGTTAGGATTTATGACGTTATAGACGTATATGCTGTTCCCTCCGAGAAGTAGGGTCCGACACGCCTGGAATGATGTAGAATATTACATCCGAGATGTCAGGTTGCCTTAGGTTAGGATATATAACGTTATAGACGTATATACTGTTCCCTCCGAGAAGTAGGGTTCGACAGGCTAGGAATGTTGTCAAATATTGCATCCGAGATGTTAGGTTGCCTTAGATAAGGATATATAACGTTATAAACGCATATAATGTTACCACCGAGACGTAGGACCAACATGCCTGGAATGTTGTCAAATGTTACATCCGAGATGTTAGGTTGCCTTAGGTTAGGATATATAACGTTATAGACGTATATACTGTTCCCTCCGAGAAGTATTGTTCGGCAGGCCAGGAATGTTGTCAAATATTGCATCCGAGATGTTAGGTTGCCTTAGGTTAGGATATATAACGTTATAGACGCATGTAACGTTACCACCGAGACGTAGGGACCGACACGCCTGGAATGTTGTCAAATGTTACATCCGAGATGTTAGGTTGCCTTAGGTTAGGATATATAACGTTATAGACGTTTATGCTGTTCACTCCGAGAAGTAGGGTTCGACAGGCCAGGAATGTTGTCAAATATTCCGAGGTATTAGGTTGCCTTAGGTTAGGATATATAACGTTATAGACGCATGTAATGTTACCACCGAGACGTAGGGACCGACACGCCTGGAATGTTGTCAAATGTTACATCCGAGATGTTAGGTTGTCTTAGGTTAGGATATATGACGTTATAGACGTACATACTGTTCCCTCCGAGAAGTAGGGTTCGACAGGCAAGGAATGTTGTCAAATATTGCATCCGAGATGTTAGATTGCCTTAGATTACGATATCGACCGTTATGGACGCATATAATATTCCCACCGAAAAGTATGTACCGACACGCGAGGAATATTGTAAAATATTACGTCTGAGATAATAGGTTGCCTTAGATTAGGATATGCAGCGTTATAGACGCATATAATGTTACCACCGAGAAGTAGGGTCCGACACGCCTGGAAGGTTGTAGAATATTACATCCGAGACGTTAGGTTGCCTTAGGTTGGGATATATAACGTTATAGACGTACATACTGTTCCCTCCGAGAAGTAGGGTTCGACAGGCAAGGAATGTTGTCAAATATTGCATCCGAGATGTTAGATTGCCTTAGATTACGATATCGACCGTTATGGACGCATATAATATTCCCACCGAAAAGTATGCACAGACACGCGAGGAATATTGTAAAATATTACGTCTGAGATAATAGGTTGCCTTAGATTAGGATATACAACGTTATAGACTCATATAATGTTCCCACCAAGAAGTAGGGTCCGACACGCCTTGAATGATGTAGAATATTACATCCGAGATGTTAGGTTGCCTTAGGTTAGGATATGTGACGTTATAGACGTATATACTGTTCCCTCCGAGAAGTAGGGTTCGACAGGCCAGGAATGTTGTCAAATATTGCATCCGAGACGTTAGGTTGCCTTAGATCAGGAAATATACCGTTATAGACGCATGTAATGTTACCACCGAGACGTAGGGTTCGACAGGCTAGGAATTTTGTCAAATATTGCATCCGAGATGTTAGGTTGCCTTAGATAAGGATATATAACGTTATAGACGCATATAATGTTACCACCGAGACGTAGGACCAACATGTCTGGAATGTTGTCACATGTTACATCCGAGATGTTAGGTTGCCTTAGGTTAGGATATATAACGTTATAGACGTATATACTGTTCCCTCCGAGAAGTATTGTTCGACAGGCCAGGAATGTTGTCAAATATTGCATCCGAGATGTTAGGTTGCCTTAGGTTAGGATATATAACGTTATAGACGCATGTAACGTTACCACCGAGACGTAGGGACCGACACGCCTGGAATGTTGTCAAATGTTACATCCGAGATGTTATTTTGCCTTAGGTTAGGATATATGACGTTATAGACGTATATGCTGTTCACTCCGAGAAGTAGGGTTCGACAGGCCAGGAATGTTGTCAAATATTGCATCCGAGATGTTAGGTTGCCTTAGGTTAGCATATATAACGTTATAGACGCACATAATGTTACCAGCGAGACGTAGGGTTCCAACACGCCTGGAATGTTGTCAAATGTTATATCCGAGATGTTAGGTTGCCTTAGGTTAGGATATATAACGTTATAGACGTATATACTGTTCCCACCGAGTCGTAGGGACCGACACGCCTGGAATGTGGTAAAATGTTACATCCGAGATGTTAGGTTGCCTAAGATTAGGATATATACCGTTATAGACGCATGTAATGTTACCACCGAGACGTAGGGACCGACACGCCTGGAATGTTGTCAAATGTTACATCCGAGATGTTACGTTGCCTTAGGCTAGGATATATGACGTTATAGATGTATATGCTGTTCCCTCCGAGATGTAGGTTTCGACAGGCCAGGAATGTTGTTAAATATTGCATCCGAGATATTAGGTTGCCTTAGGTTAGGATATATAACGTTATAGACGCATGTAATGTTACCACCGAGACGTAGGGACCGACACGCCTGGAATGCTGTCAAATGTTACATCCGGGATGTTAGGTTGTCTTAGGTTAGGATATATGACGTTACAGACGTATATACTGTTCCCTCCGAGCAGTAGGGTTCGACAGGCCAGGAATGTTGTCAAATATTGCATCCGAGATGTTAGGTTGCCTTAGGTTAGCATATATAACGTTATAGACGCACGTAATGTTACCAGCGAGACGTAGGGTTCCAACACGCCTGGAATGTTGTCAAATGTTATATCCGAGATGTTAGGTTGCCTTAGGTTAGGATATATAACGTTATAGACGTATATACTGTTCCCACCGAGAAGTAGGGTTCGACACGCCCGGAATGTTGTCAAATATTACATACGAGAAGTTAGTTGGGCTTAGGTTAGGATATATAACGTTATAGACGCATGTAATGTTACCACCGAGACGTAGGGACCGACACGCCTGGAATGTGGTAAAATGTTACATCCGAGATGTTAGGTTGCCTAAGATTAGGATATATACCGTTATAGACGCATGTAATGTTACCACCGAGACGTAGGGACCGACACGCCTGGAATGTTGTCAAATGTTACATCCGAGATGTTAGGTTGCCTTAGGCTAGGATATATGACGTTATAGATGTATATGCTGTTCCCTCCGAGAAGTAGGGTTCGACAGGCCAGGAATGTTGTCAAATATTGCATCCGAGATGTTAGGTTGCCTTAGGTTAGGATATACAACGTTATAGACGCATATAATGTTCTCACCGAGAAGTAGGGTCGGACACGCCTGGAATGTTGTAGAATAATATATCCGAGATGTCAGGTTGCCTTAGGTTAGGATATATAACGTTATAGACGTATATACTGTTCCCTCCGAGAAGTAGGGTTCGACAGGCCAGGAATGTTGTCAAATATTGCATCCGAGATGTTAGGTTGCCTTAGATAAGGATATATAACGTTATAGACGCATATAATGTTACCACCGAGACGTAGGACCAACATGTCTGGAATGTTGTCAAATGTTACATCCGAGATGTTAGGTTGCCTTAGGTTAGGATATATAACGTTATAGACGTATATACTGTTCCCTCCGAGAAGTATTGTTCGACAGGCCAGGAATGTTGTCAAATATTGCATCCGAGATGTTAGGTTGCCTTAGGTTAGGATATATAACGTTATAGGCGCATGTAACGTTACCACCGAGACGTAGGGACCGACACGTCTGGAATGTTGTCAAATTTTACATCCGAGATGTTAGGTTGGCTTAGGTTAGGATTTATGACGTTATAGACGTATATGCTGTTCCCTCCGAGAAGTAGGGTCCGACACGCCTGGAATGATGTAGAATATTACATCCGAGATGTCAGGTTGCCTTAGGTTAGGATATATAACGTTATAGACGTATATACTGTTCCCTCCGAGAAGTAGGGTTCGACAGGCTAGGAATGTTGTCAAATATTGCATCCGAGATGTTGGGTTGCCTTAGATAAGGATATATAACGTTATAGACGCATATAATGTTACCACCGAGACGTAGGGACCGACATGCCTGGAATGTTGTCAAATGTTACATCCGAGATGTTAGGTTGCCTTAGGTTAGGATATATAACGTTATAGACGTATATACTGTTCCCTCCGAGAAGTATTGTTCGACAGGCCAGGAATGTTGTCAAATATTGCATCCGAGATGTTAGGGTGCCTTAGGTTAGGATATATAACGTTCTAGACGCATGTAACGTTACCACCGAGACGTAGGGACCGACACGTCTGGAATGTTGTCAAATTTTACATCCGAGATGTTAGGTTGGCTTAGGTTAGGATTTATGACGTTATAGACGTATATGCTGTTCCCTCCGAGAAGTAGGGTCCGACACGCCTGGAATGATGTAGAATATTACATCCGAGATGTCAGGTTGCCTTCGGTTAGGATATATAACGTTATAGACGTATATACTGTTCCCTCCGAGAAGTAGGGTTCGACAGGCCAGGAATGTTGTCAAATATTGCATCCGAGATGTTAGGTTGCCTTAGATAAGGATATATAACGTTATAGACGCATATAATGTTACCACCGAGACGTAGGGACCGACATGCCTGGAATGTTGTCAAATGTTACATCCGAGATGTTAGGTTGCCTTAGGTTAGGATATATGACGTTGTAGACGTATATACTGTTCCCTCCGAGAAGTAGGGTGCGACAGGCCAGGAATGTTGTCAAATATTGCATCCGAGATTTTAGGTTGCCTTAGATAAGGATATATAACGTTATAGACGCATATAATGTTACCACCGAGACGTAGGGACCGACATGCCTGGAATGTTGTCAAATGTTACATCCGAGATGTTAGGTTGCCTTAGGTTAGGATATATAACGTTATAGACGTATATACTGTTCCCTCCGAGAAGTATTGTTCGACAGGCCAGGAATGTTGTCAAATATTGCATCCGAGATGTTAGGTTGCCTTAGGTTAGGATATATAACGTTCTAGACGCATGTAACGTTACCACCGAGACGTAGGGACCGACACGCCTGGAACATTGTCAAATGTTACATCCGAGATGTTAGGTTGCCTTAGGTTAGGATATATAACGTTATAGACGTTTATGCTGTTCACTCCGAGAAGTAGGGTTCGACAGGCCAGAAATGTTGTCAAATATTGCATCCGAGATATTAGGTTGCCTTAGGTTAGGACATATAACGTTATAGACGCATGTAATGTTACCACCGAGACGTAGGGACCGACACGCCTGGAATGTTGTCAAATGTTACATCCGAGATGTTAGGTTGTCTTAGGTTAGGATATATGACGTTATAGACGTACATACTGTTCCCTCCGAGAAGTAGGGTTCGACAGGCAAGGAATGTTGTCAAATATTGCATCCGAGATGTTAGATTGCCTTAGATTACGATATCGACCTTTATGGACGCATATAATATTCCCACCGAAAAGTATGTACCGACACGCGAGGAATATTGTAAAATATTACGTCTGAGATAATAGGTTGCCTTAGATTAGGATATGCAGCGTTATAGACGCATATAATGTTACCACCGAGAAGTAGGGTCCGACACGCCTGGAAGGTTGTAGAATATTACATCCGAGATGTTAGGTTGCCTTAGGTTGGGATATATAACGTTATAGACGTACATACTGTTCCCTCCGAGAAGTAGGGTTCGACAGGCAAGGAATGTTGTCAAATACTGCATCCGAGATGTTAGATTGCCTTAGATTACGATATCGACCGTTATGGACGCATATAATATTCCCACCGAAAAGTATGCACAGACACGCGAGGAATATTGTAAAATATTACGTCTGAGATAATAGGTTGCCTTAGATTAGGATATACAACGTTATAGACTCATATAATGTTCCCACCAAGAAGTAGGGTCCGACGCGCCTTGAATGATGTAGAATATTACATGCGAGATGTCAGGTTGCCTTCGGTTAGGATATATAACGTTATAGACGTATATACTGTTCCCTCCGAGAAGTAGGGTTCGACAGGCCAGGAATGTTGTCAAATATTGCATCCGAGATGTTAGGTTGCCTTAGATAAGGATATATAACGTTATAGACGCATATAATGTTACCACCGAGACGTAGGGACCGACATGCCTGGAATGTTGTCAAATGTTACATCCGAGATGTTAGGTTGCCTTAGGTTAGGATATATAACGTTATAGACGTATATACTGTTCCCTCCGAGAAGTATTGTTCGACAGGCCAGGAATGTTGTCAAATATTGCATCCGAGATGTTAGGGTGCCTTAGGTTAGGATATATAACGTTCTAGACGCATGTAACGTTACCACCGAGACGTAGGGACCGACACGTCTGGAATGTTGTCAAATTTTACATCCGAGATGTTAGGTTGGCTTAGGTTAGGATTTATGACGTTATAGACGTATATGCTGTTCCCTCCGAGAAGTAGGGTCCGACACGCCTGGAATGATGTAGAATATTACATCCGAGATGTCAGGTTGCCTTAGGTTAGGATATATAACGTTATAGACGTATATACTGTTCCCTCCGAGAAGTAGGGTTCGACAGGCTAGGAATGTTGTCAAATATTGCATCCGAGATGTTAGGTTGCCTTAGATAAGGATATATAACATTATAGACGCATATAATGTTACCACCGAGACGTAGGACCAACATGCCTGGAATGTTGTCAAATGTTACATCCGAGATATTAGGTTGCCTTAGGTTAGGATATATAACGTTATAGACGTATATACTGTTCCCTCCGAGAAGTATTGTTCGGCAGGCCAGGAATGTTGTCAAATATTGCATCCGAGATGTTAGGTTGCCTTAGGTTAGGATTTATATCGTTATAGACGCATGTAACGTTACCACCGAGACGTAGGGACCGACACGCCTGGAATGTTGTCAAATGTTACATCCGAGATGTTAGGTTGCCTTAGGTTAGGATATATGACGTTATAGACGTATATGCTGTTCACTCCGAGAACTAGGGTTCGACAGGCCAGGAATGTTGTCAAATATTGCATCCGAGATATTAGGTTGCCTTAGGTTAGGATATATAACGTTATAGACGCATGTAATGTTACCACCGAGACGTAGGGACCGACACGCCTGGAATGTTGTCAAATGTTACATCCGAGATGTTAGGTTGTCTTAGGTTAGGATATATGACGTTACAGACGTATATACTGTTCCCTCCGAGATGTCGGGTTCGACAGGCTGGAATGTTGTCACATATTTCATCCGAGATGTTAGGTTGCCTTAGATTAGGATATATACCGTTATAGATGTATATACTGTTCCCTCCGAGCAGTAGGGTTCGACAGGCCAGGAATGTTGTCAAATATTGCATCCGAGATGTTAGGTTGCCTTAGGTTAGGATATATGACGTTGTAGACGTATATACTGTTCCCTCCGAGAAGTAGGGTGCGACAGGCCAGGAATGTTGTCAAATATTGCATCCGAGATTTTAGGTTGCCTTAGATAAGGATATATAACGTTATAGACGCATATAATGTTACCACCGAGACGTAGGGACCGACATGCCTGGAATGTTGTCAAATGTTACATCCGAGATGTTAGGTTGCCTTAGGTTAGGATATATAACGTTATAGACGTATATACTGTTCCCTCCGAGAAGTATTGTTCGACAGGCCAGGAATGTTGTCAAATATTGCATCCGAGATGTTAGGTTGCCTTAGGTTAGGATATATAACGTTCTAGACGCATGTAACGTTACCACCGAGACGTAGGGACCAACACGCCTGGAACGTTGTGAAATGTTACATCCGAGATGTTAGGTTGCCTTAGGTTAGGATTTATGACGTTATAGACGTATATGCTGTTCCCTCCGAGAAGTAGGGTCCGACACGCCTGGAATGATGTAGAATATTACATCCGAGATGTCAGGTTGCCTTAGGTTAGGATATATAACGTTATAGACGTATATACTGTTCCCTCCGAGAAGTAGGGTTCGACAGGCTAGGAATGTTGTCAAATATTGCATCCGAGATGTTAGGTTGCCTTAGATAAGGATATATAACGTTATAAACGCATATAATGTTACCACCGAGACGTAGGACCAACATGCCTGGAATGTTGTCAAATGTTACATCCGAGATGTTAGGTTGCCTTAGGTTAGGATATATAACGTTATAGACGTATATACTGTTCCCTCCGAGAAGTATTGTTCGGCAAGCCAGGAATGTTGTCAAATATTGCAGGAATATTGTAAAATATTACGTCTGAGATAATAGGTTGCCTTAGATTAGGATATACAACGTTATAGACTCATATAATGTTCCCACCAAGAAGTAGGGTCCGACACGCCTTGAATGATGTAGAATATTACATCCGAGATGTCAGGTTGCCTTCGGTTAGGATATATAACGTTATAGACGTATATACTGTTCCCTCCGAGAAGTAGGGTTCGACAGGCCAGGAATGTTGTCAAATATTGCATCCGAGATGTTAGGTTGCATTAGATAAGGATATATAACGTTATAGACGTATATACTGTTCCCTCCGAGAAGTATTGTTCGACAGGCCAGGAATGTTGTCAAATATTGCATCCGAGATGTTAGGTTGCCTTAGGTTAGGATATATAACGTTCTAGACGCATGTAACGTTACCACCGAGACGTAGGGACCGACACGCCTGGAACGTTGTCAAATGTTACATCCGAGATGTTAGGTTGCCTTAGGTTAGGATTTATGACGTTATAGACGTATATGCTGTTCCCTCCGAGAAGTAGGGTCCGACACGCCTGGAATGATGTAGAATATTACATCCGAGATGTCAGGTTGCCTTAGGTTAGGATATATAACGTTATAGACGTATATACTGTTCCCTCCGAGAAGTAGGGTTCGACAGGCTAGGAATGTTGTCAAATATTGCATCCGAGATGTTAGGTTGCCTTAGATAAGGATATATAACGTTATAAACGCATATAATGTTACCACCGAGACGTAGGACCAACATGCCTGGAATGTTGTCAAATGTTACATCCGAGATGTTAGGTTGCCTTAGGTTAGGATATATAACGTTATAGACGTATATACTGTTCCCTCCGAGAAGTATTGTTCGGCAGGCCAGGAATGTTGTCAAATATTGCATCCGAGATGTTAGGTTGCCTTAGGTTAGGATATATAACGTTATAGACGCATGTAACGTTACCACCGAGACGTAGGGACCGACACGCCTGGAATGTTGTCAAATGTTACATCCGAGATGTTAGGTTGCCTTAGGTTAGGATATATAACGTTATAGACGTTTATGCTGTTCACTCCGAGAAGTAGGGTTCGACAGGCCAGGAATGTTGTCAAATATTCCGAGGTATTAGGTTGCCTTAGGTTAGGATATATAACGTTATAGACGCATGTAATGTTACCACCGAGACGTAGGGACCGACACGCCTGGAATGTTGTCAAATGTTACATCCGAGATGTTAGGTTGTCTTAGGTTAGGATATATGACGTTATAGACGTACATACTGTTCCCTCCGAGAAGTAGGGTTCGACAGGCAAGGAATGTTGTCAAATATTGCATCCGAGATGTTAGATTGCCTTAGATTACGATATCGACCGTTATGGACGCATATAATATTCCCACCGAAAAGTATGTACCGACACGCGAGGAATATTGTAAAATATTACGTCTGAGATAATAGGTTGCCTTAGATTAGGATATGCAGCGTTATAGACGCATATAATGTTACCACCGAGAAGTAGGGTCCGACACGCCTGGAAGGTTGTAGAATATTACATCCGAGACGTTAGGTTGCCTTAGGTTGGGATATATAACGTTATAGACGTACATACTGTTCCCTCCGAGAAGTAGGGTTCGACAGGCAAGGAATGTTGTCAAATATTGCATCCGAGATGTTAGATTGCCTTAGATTACGATATCGACCGTTATGGACGCATATAATATTCCCACCGAAAAGTATGCACAGACACGCGAGGAATATTGTAAAATATTACGTCTGAGATAATAGGTTGCCTTAGATTAGGATATACAACGTTATAGACTCATATAATGTTCCCACCAAGAAGTAGGGTCCGACACGCCTTGAATGATGTAGAATATTACATCCGAGATGTCAGGTTGCCTTAGGTTAGGATATATAACGTTATAGACGTATATACTGTTCCCTCCGAGAAGTAGGGTTCGACAGGCTAGGAATGTTGTCAAATATTGCATCCGAGATGTTAGGTTGCCTTAGATAAGGATATATAACGTTATAAACGCATATAATGTTACCACCGAGACGTAGGACCAACATGCCTGGAATGTTGTCAAATGTTACATCCGAGATGTTAGGTTGCCTTAGGTTAGGATATATAACGTTATAGACGTATATACTGTTCCCTCCGAGAAGTATTGTTCGGCAGGCCAGGAATGTTGTCAAATGTTGCATCCGAGATGTTAGGTTGCCTTAGGTTAGGATATATAACGTTATAGACGCATGTAACGTTACCACCGAGATGTAGGGACCGACACGCCTGGACTGTTGTCAAATGTTACATCCGAGATGTTAGGTTGCCTTAGGTTAGGATATATAACGTTATAGACGTATATACTGTTCCCACCGAGAAGTAGGGTTCGACACGTCAGGAATGTTGTCAAATATTACATACGAGATGTTAGTTGGCCTTAGGTTAGGATATATAACGTTATAGACGCATGTAATGTTACCACCGAGACGTAGGGACCGACACGCCTGGAATGTGGTAAAATGTCACATCCGAGATGTTAGGTTGCCTAAGATTAGGATATATACCGTTATAGACGTATATACTGTTCCCTCCGAGCAGTAGGGTTCGACAGGCCAGGAATGTTGTCAAATATTGCATCCGAGATGTTAGGTTGCCTTAGATTAGGATATGCAGCGTTATAGACGCATATAATGTTACCACCGAGAAGTAGGGTCCGACACGCCTGGAAGGTTGTAGAATATTACGTCTGAGATAATAGGTTGCCTTAGATTAGGATATACAACGTTATAGACTCATATAATGTTCCCACCAAGAAGTAGGGTCCGACACGCCTTGAATGATGTAGAATATTACATCCGAGATGTCAGGTTGCCTTCGGTTAGGATATATAACGTTATAGACGTATATACTGTTCCCTCCGAGAAGTAGGGTTCGACAGGCCAGGAATGTTGTCAAATATTGCATCCGAGATGTTAGGTTGCCTTAGATAAGGATATATAACGTTATAGACGCATATAATGTTACCACCGAGACATAGGGACCGACATGCCTGGAATGTTGTCAAATGTTACATCCGAGATGTTAGGTTGCCTTAGGTTACGATATATGACGTTGTAGACGTATATACTGTTCCCTCCGAGAAGTAGGGTTCGACAGGCCAGGAATGTTGTCAAATATTGCATCCGAGATGTTAGGTTGCCTTAGATAAGGATATATAACGTTATAGACGCATATAATGTTACCACCGAGACGTAGGGACCGACATGCCTGGAATGTTGTCAAATGTTACATCCGAGATGTTAGGTTGCCTTAGGTTAGGATATATAACGTTATAGACGTATATACTGTTCCCTCCGAGAAGTATTGTTCGACAGGCCAGGAATGTTGTCAAATATTGCATCCGAGATGTTAGGGTGCCTTAGGTTAGGATATATAACGTTCTAGACGCATGTAACGTTACCACCGAGACGTAGGGACCGACACGCCTGGAATGTTGTCAAATGTTACATCCGAGATGTTAGGTTGCCTTAGGTTAGGATTTATGACGTTATAGACGTATATGCTGTTCCCTCCGAGAAGTAGGGTCCGACACGCCTGGAATGATGTAGAATATTACATCCGAGATGTCAGGTTGCCTTAGGTTAGGATATATAACGTTATAGACGTATATACTGTTCCCTCCGAGAAGTAGGGTTCGACAGGCTAGGAATGTTGTCAAATATTGCATCCGAGATGTTAGGTTGCCTTAGATAAGGATATATAACGTTATAGACGCATATAATGTTACCACCGAGACGTAGGGACCGACATGCCTGGAATGTTGTCAAATGTTACATCCGAGATGTTAGGTTGCCTTAGGTTAGGATATATGACGTTGTAGACGTATATACTGTTCCTTCCGAGAAGTAGGGTTCGACAGGCCAGGAATGTTGTCAAATATTGCATTCGAGATGTTAGGTTGCCTTAGATTAGGAAATATACCGTTATAGACGCATGTAATGTTACCACCGAGACGTAGGGTTCGACAGGCTAGGAATGTTGTCAAATATTGCATCCGAGATGTTAGGTTGCCTTAGATAAGGATATATAACGTTATAGACGCATATAATGTTACCACCGAGACGTAGGGACCGACATGCCTGGAATGTTGTCAAATGTTACATCCGAGATGTTAGGTTGCCTTAGGTTAGGATATATAACGTTATAGACGTATATACTGTTCCCTCCGAGAAGTATTGTTCGACAGGCCAGGAATGTTGTCAAATATTGCATCCGAGATGTTAGGGTGCCTTAGGTTAGGATATATAACGTTCTAGACGCATGTAACGTTACCACCGAGACGTAGGGACCGACACGCCTGGAATGTTGTCAAATGTTACATCCGAGATGTTAGGTTGCCTTAGGTTAGGATTTATGACGTTATAGACGTATATGCTGTTCCCTCCGAGAAGTAGGGTCCGACACGCCTGGAATGATGTAGAATATTACATCCGAGATGTCAGGTTGCCTTAGGTTAGGATATATAACGTTATAGACGTATATACTGTTCCCTCCGAGAAGTAGGGTTCGACAGGCTAGGAATGTTGTCAAATATTGCATCCGAGATGTTAGGTTGCCTTAGATAAGGATATATAACGTTATAGACGCATATAATGTTACCACCGAGACGTAGGACCAACATGCCTGGAATGTTGTCAAATGTTACATCCGAGATATTAGGTTGCCTTACGTTAGGATATTTAACGTTATAGACGTATATACTGTTCCCACCGAGAAGTAGGGTTCGACACGCCAGGAATGTTGTCAGATATTACATACGAGATGTTAGTTGGCCTTAGGTTAGGATATATAACGTTATAGACGCATGTAACGTTACCACCGAGACGTAGGGACCGACACGCCTGGAATGTGGTAAAATGTTACATCCGAGATGTTAGGTTGCCTAAGATTAGGATATATACCGTTATAGACGCATGTAATGTTACCACCGAGACGTAGGGACCGACACGCCTGGAATGTTGTCAAATGTTACTTCCGAGATGTTAGGTTGCCTTAGGCTAGGATATATGACGTTTTAGACGTATATACTGTTCCCTCCGAGAAGTAGGGTTCGACAGGCCAGGAATGTTGTCAAATATTGCATCCGAGATGTTAGGGTGCCTTAGGTTAGGATATATAACGTTATAGACGCATGTAATGTTACCACCGAGACGTAGGGACCGACACGCCTGGAATGTTGTCAAATGTTACATCCGAGATGTTAGGTTGTCTTAGGTTAGGATATATGACGTTACAGACGTATATACTGTTCCCTCCGAGATGTCGGGTTCGACAGGCTGGAATGTTGTCACATATTTCATCCGAGATGTTAGGTTGCCTTAGATTAGGATATATACCGTTATAGATGTATATACTGTTCCCTCCGAGCAGTAAGGTTCGACAGGCCAGGAATGTTGTCAAATATTGCATCCGAGATGTTAGGTTGCCTTAGGTTAGCATATATAACGTTATAGACGCACGTAATGTTACGAGCGAGACGTAGGGTTCCAACACGCCTGGAATGTTGTCAAATGTTATATCCGAGATGTTAGGTTGCCTTAGGTTAGGATATACAACGTTATAGACGCATATAATGTTCTCACCGAGAAGTAGGGTCCGACACGCCTGGAATGTTGTAGAATAATATATCCGAGATTTCAGGTTGCCTTAGGTGAGGATATATAACGTTATAGACGTACATACTGTTCCCTCCGAGAAGTAGGGTTCGACAGGCAAGGAATGTTGTCAAATATTGCATCCGAGATGTTAGATTGCCTTAGATTACGATATCGACCGTTATGGACGCATATAATATTCCCACCGAAAAGTATGTACCGACACGCGAGGAATATTGTAAAATATTACGTCTGAGATAATAGGTTGCCTTAGATTAGGATATACAACGTTATAGACTCATATAATGTTCCCACCAAGAAGTAGGGTCCGACACGCCTTCAATGATGTAGAATATTACATCCGAGATGTCAGGTTGCCTTCGGTTAGGATATATAACGTTATAGACGTATATACTGTTCCCTCCGAGAAGTAGGGTTCGACAGGCCAGGAATGTTGTCAAATATTGCATCCGAGATGTTAGGTTGCCTTAGATAAGGATATATAACGTTATAGACGCATATAATGTTACCACCGAGACGTAGGGACCGACATGCCTGGAATGTTGTCAAATGTTACATCCGAGATGTTAGGTTGCCTTAGGTTAGGATATATAACGTTATAGACGTATATACTGTTCCCTCCGAGAAGTATTGTTCGACAGGCCAGGAATGTTGTCAAATATTGCATCCGAGATGTTAGGTTGCCTTAGGTTAGGATATATAACGTTCTAGACGCATGTAACGTTACCACCGAGACGTAGGGACCGACACGCCTGGAACGTTGTCAAATGTTACATCCGAGATGTTAGGTTGCCTTAGGTTAGGATTTATGACGTTATAGACGTATATGCTGTTCCCTCCGAGAAGTAGGGTCCGACACGCCTGGAATGATGTAGAATATTACATCCGAGATGTCAGGTTGCCTTAGGTTAGGATATATAACGTTATAGACGTATATACTGTTCCCTCCGAGAAGTGTGGTTCGACAGGCTAGGAATGTTGTCAAATATTGCATCCGAGATGTTAGGTTGCCTTAGATAAGGATATATAACGTTATAAACGCATATAATGTTACCACCGAGACGTAGGACCAACATGCCTGGAATGTTGTCAAATGTTACATCCGAGATGTTAGGTTGCCTTAGGTTAGGATATATAACGTTATAGACGTATATACTGTTCCCTCCGAGAAGTATTGTTCGGCAGGCCAGGAATGTTGTCAAATATTGCATCCGAGATGTTAGGTTGCCTTAGGTTAGGATATATAACGTTATAGACGCATGTAACGTTACCACCGAGACGTAGGGACTGACACGCCTGGAATGTTGTCAAATGTTACATCCGAGATGTTAGGTTGCCTTAGGTTAGGATATATAACGTTATAGACGTTTATGCTGTTCACTCCGAGAAGTAGGGTTCGACAGGCCAGGAATGTTGTCAAATATTGCATCCGAGATATTAGGTTGCCTTAGGTTAGGATATATAACGTTATAGACGCATGTAATGTTACCACCGAGACGTAGGGACCGACACGCCTGGAATGTTGTCAAATGTTACATCCGAGATGTTAGGTTGTCTTAGGTTAGGATATATGACGTTATAGACGTACATACTGTTCCCTCCGAGAAGTAGGGTTCGACAGGCAAGGAATGTTGTCAAATATTGCATCCGAGATGTTAGATTGCCTTAGATTACGATATCGACCGTTATGGACGCATATAATATTCCCACCGAAAAGTATGTACCGACACGCGAGGAATATTGTAAAATATTACGTCTGAGATAATAGGTTGCCTTAGATTAGGATATGCAGCGTTATAGACGCATATAATGTTACCACCGAGAAGTAGGGTCCGACACGACTGGAAGGTTGTAGAATATTACATCCGAGATGTTAGGTTGCCTTAGGTTGGGATATATAACGTTATAGACGTACATACTGTTCCCTCCGAGAAGTAGGGTTCGACAGGCAAGGAATGTTGTCAAATATTGCATCCGAGATGTTAGATTGCCTTAGATTACGATATCGACCGTTATGGACGCATATAATATTCCCACCGAAAAGTATGCACAGACACGCGAGGAATATTGTAAAATATTACGTCTGAGATAATAGGTTGCCTTAGATTAGGATATACAACGTTATAGACTCATATAATGTTCCCACCAAGAAGTAGGGTCCGACACGCCTTGAATGATGTAGAATATTACATCCGAGATGTCAGGTTGCCTTCGGTTAGGATATATAACGTTATAGACGTATATACTGTTCCCTCCGAGAAGTAGGGTTCGACAGGCCAGGAATGTTGTCAAATATTGCATCCGAGATGTTAGGTTGCATTAGATAAGGATATATAACGTTATAGACGCATATAATGTTACCACCGAGACGTAGGGACCGACATGCCTGGAATGTTGTCAAATGTTACATCCGAGATGTTAGGTTGCCTTAGGTTAGGATATATGACGTTGTAGACGTATATACTGTTCCTTCCGAGAAGTAGGGTTCGACAGGCCAGGAATGTTGTCAAATATTGCATTCGAGATGTTAGGTTGCCTTAGATTAGGAAATATACCGTTATAGACGCATGTAATGTTACCACCGAGACGTAGGGTTCGACAGGCTAGGAATGTTGTCAAATATTGCATCCGAGATGTTAGGTTGCCTTAGATAAGGATATATAACGTTATAGACGCATATAATTTTACTACCGAGACGTAGGGACCGACATGCCTGGAATGTTGTCAAATGTTACATCCGAGATGTTAGGTTGCCTTAGGTTAGGATATATAACGTTATAGACGTATATACTGTTCCCTCCGAGAAGTATTGTTCGACAGGCCAGGAATGTTGTCAAATATTGCATCCGAGATGTTAGGTTGCCTTAGGTTAGGATATATAACGTTCTAGACGCATGTAAAGTTACCACCGAGACGTAGGGACCGACACGCCTGGAATGTTGTCAAATGTTACATCCGAGATGTTAGGTTGCCTTAGGTTAGGATATATAACGTTATAGACGTATGTACTGTTCCCACCGAGACGTAGGGACCGACAGGCCAGGAATGTTGTCAAATATTGCATCCGAGATATTAGGTTGCCTTAGGTTAGGATATATAACGTTATAGATGTATATACTGTTCCCTCCGAGCAGTAGGGTTAGACAGGCCAGGAATGTTGTCAAATATTGCATCCGAGATGTTAGGTTGCCTTAGGTTAGCATATATAACGTTATAGACGCACGTAATGTTACCAGCGAGACGTAGGGTTCCAACACGCCTGGAATGTTGTCAAATGTTATATCCGAGATGTTAGGTTGCCTTAGGTTAGGATATTTAACGTTATAGACGTATATACTGTTCCCACCGAGAAGTAGGGTTCGACACGCCAGGAATGTTGTCAGATATTACATACGAGATGTTAGTTGGCCTTAGGTTAGGATATATAACGTTATAGACGCATGTAACGTTACCACCGAGACGTAGGGACCGACACGCCTGGAATGTGGTAAAATGTTACATCCGAGATGTTAGGTTGCCTAAGATTAGGATATATACCGTTATAGACGCATGTAATGTTACCACCGAGACGTAGGGACCGACACGCCTGGAATGTTGTCAAATGTTACATCCGAGATGTTAGGTTGCCTTAGGCTAGGATATATGACGTTATAGACGTATATACTGTTCCCTCCGAGAAGTAGGGTTCGACAGGCCAGGAATGTTGTCAAATATTGCATCCGAGATGTTAGGTTGCCTTAGGTTAGGATATACAACGTTATAGACGCATATAATGTTCTCACCGAGAAGTAGGGTCCGACACGCCTGGAATGTTGTAGAATAATATATCCGAGATTTTAGGTTGCCTTAGGTGAGGATATATAACGTTATAGATGTACATACTGTTCCCTCCGAGAAGTAGGGTTCGACAGGCAAGGAATGTTGTCAAATATTGCATCCGAGATGTTAGATTGCCTTAGATTACGATATCGACCGTTATGGACGCATATAATATTCCCACCGAAAAGTATGTACCGACACGCGAGGAATATTGTAAAATATTACGTCTGAGATAATAGGTTGCCTTAGATTAGGATATATAACGTTATAGACGTATATACTGTTCCCTCCGAGAAGTATTGTTCGACAGGCCAGGAATGTTGTCAAATATTGCATCCGAGATGTTAGGTTGCCTTAGGTTTGGATATATAACGTTCTAGACGCATGTAACGTTACCACCGAGACGTAGGGACCGACACGCCTGGAACGTTGTCAAATGTTACATCCGAGATGTTAGGTTGCCTTAGGTTAGGATTTATGACGTTATAGACGTATATGCTGTTCATTCCGAGAAGTAGGGTCCGACACGCCTGGAATGATGTAGAATATTACATCCGAGATGTCAGGTTGCCTTAGGTTAGGATATATAACGTTATAGACGTATATACTGTTCCCTCCGAGAAGTAGGGTTCGACAGGCTAGGAATGTTGTCAAATATTGCATCCGAGATGTTAGGTTGCCTTAGATAAGGATATATAACGTTATAAACGCATATAATGTTACCACCGAGACGTAGGACCAACATGCCTGGAATGTTGTCAAATGTTACATCCGAGATGTTAGGTTGCCTTAGGTTAGGATATATAACGTTATAGACGTATATACTGTTCCCTCCGAGAAGTATTGTTCGGCAGGCCAGGAATGTTGTCAAATATTGCATCCGAGATGTTAGGTTGCCTTAGGTTAGGATATATAACGTTATAGACGCATGTAACGTTACCACCGAGACGTAGGGACCGACACGCCTGGAATGTTGTCAAATGTTACATCCGAGATGTTAGGTTGCCTTGGGTTAGGATATATGACGTTATAGACGTTTATGCCGTTCACTCCGAGAAGTAGGGTTCGACAGGCCAGGAATGTTGTCAAATATTGCATCCGAGATATTAGGTTGCCTTAGGTTAGGATATATAACGTTATAGACGCATGTAATGTTACCACCGAGACGTAGGGACCGACACGCCTGGAATGTTGTCAAATGTTACATCCGAGATGTTAGGTTGTCTTAGGTTAGGATATATGACGTTACAGAAGTATATACTGTTCCCTCCGAGATGTCGGGTTCGACATGCCAGGATTGTTGTCACATATTTCATCCGAGATGTTAGGTTGCCTTAGATTAGGATATATACCGTTATAGACGTATATACTGTTCCCTCCGAGCAGTAGGGTTCGACAGGCCAGGAATGTTGTCAAATATTGCATCCGAGATGTTAGGTTGCCTTAGATTAGGATATGCAGCGTTATAGACGCATATAATGTTACCACCGAGAAGTAGGGTCCGACACGCCTGGAAGGCTGTAGAATATTACATCCGAGATGTTAGGTTGCCTTAGGTTGGGATATATAACGTTATAGACGTACATACTGTTCCCTCCGAGACGTAGGGTTCGACAGGCAAGGAATGTTGTCAAATATTGCATCCGAGATGTTAGGTTGCCTTAGATTAGGAAATATACCGTTATAGACGCATGTAATGTTACCACCGAGACGTAGGGTTCGACAGGCTAGGAATGTTGTCAAATATTGCATCCGAGATGTTAGGTTGCCTTAGATAAGGATATATAACGTTATAGACGCATATAATGTTACCACCGTGACGTAGGACCAACATGCCTGGAATGTTGTCAAATGTTACATCCGAGATGTTAGATTGCCTTAGATTACGATATCGACCGTTATGGACGCATATAATATTCCAACCGAAAAGTATGCACCGACACGCGAGGAATATTGGAAAATATTACGTCTGAGATAATAGGTTGCCTTAGATTAGGATATATACCGTTATAGACGTATATACTGTTCCCTCCGAGCAGTAGGGTTCGACAGGCCAGGAATGTTGTCAACTATTGCATCCGAGATGTTAGGTTGCCTTAGATTAGGATATGCAACGTTATAGACGCATATCATGTTACCACCGAGAAGTAAGGTCCGACACGCCTGGAAGGTTCTAGAATATTACATCCGAGATGTTAGGTTGCCTAAGGTTAGGATATATAACGTTATAGACGTACATACTGTTCCCTCCGAGAAGTAGGGTTCGACAGGCAAGGAATGTTGTCAAATATTGCATCCGAGATGTTAGATTGCCTTAGATTACGATATCGACCGTTATGGACGCATATAATATTCC